>JAKRGL010000037.1:176256-554636 GCA_022392935.1 Ophiostoma cf. undulatum
TTTGCTTCTTTTCTTCTTCTTTTTTGCTTCTTTTCTTCTTCTTTTTTGCTTCTTTTCTTCTTCTTTTTTGCTTCTTTTCTTCTTCTTTTTTGCTTCTTTTCTTCTTCTTTTCTTCTTCCTTTCTTTTTCCTTTCTGTATCTTCTTTCTCTCCATCTCCACGACTTATGATTACGACTTATGATAGCATGGCATATAGACACACATCTATAAAATAAACTCAAACAAAACAAATAAACAGTAGACTCTTCAGCTCACCGCGATTGCTCTCTTCTTCCTTCACATTCTCCTCGCCTCGCCTTCACCGGCTTCTCATCTCGCCATCACCTCGACACCACCTCAACACCACTTCACATCGCCGCCCACTGATTGCCAGAGCCCACTCTGCAAACAGTCTGCAATGTTTTCTTGTCCTTTCTCTCTCTTCCGTCTTCCCTCTTCTCTTTCATCTCGTTCTATTTTGTGTCTCGCTTTCACTCTCTCAACCCATCCGTCCTTCCACCTGTTCTATCCCGTTTGTTGTCACCTCGCCCCCGTCTGCTACAATATATATATCCATACATGGCCACAACCCAAGCATGTATCCCTTTCACGTCCCCTACTACAGCTTGTCAAAGCTAGACGCAAAGTCGTCATCGTCGTCATCCTCCTCCTCCGATAGCATGCAGCTCTCGGCCGGAAAGCGTGGTCCCCAAGGCCAAGGACACCAGAGCCAAAACCAACGGAACAAACAGCACAACTCGCACTCCCCGCACGGCTACCGGCTGCAGCCACCGCCCCCATTCCGCGAGCGGCCGCTTTGGTTTCGGACTAGCAGTCCAGTCGCTCACCGCGGCCAGCACACTCGGGCTGCTCAGTCTCAAAACGCCTTAAACACTCGAAACACCCTAAACACCCAAAACGGCCGTCCGCTGCAAGCCCACACCCAGTACGAGTCGGGCTACTATGACGGCGAGCGCGACGGCTTGCGCACCGGGCTTGTCCAGGGGCGCCAGGAAGGTACAGACCAGGGCCGCACAGAAGGGTACCGTGCAGGCCAGGCCGACGGCTTTGCCCAAGGCCACCAGCAGGGCCACCAGCAGGGCTTTGAGAAGGGCTTTGACAAAGGCCGCGAGGAGGGCCGCGAGATGGGCCACCACGACTACCAACACTACCAGAACCACCAAAACTATCGGAAAGACTCGCACATCTTCTCGGACGGCTACAAAACCGGCTTCCTCGACGCCTTCGAAAAGGGCTACTACCAGGGCTGCAGCGACGGCTTCTTCCAGCTCTACTCCATCTACCCCGACAGCAACCACGCCCGGGCCCGCCACGGCGACCCCACAAGCCCCTATGCCGGCAACACGGTAGAAATCTATGCCGGTAGCTCGGGCGGCTCTTCTCTGCTGGGCACTTCCGGGGATGTAGAGGTTCCAGATGTCGCCCCGTCGGATACCGGGACTGTCATTCACGCAGCCAGTGTGCAGCCAGGGCAGTCTGACGGGCCGGTAGACTCTGAGAATAACACAACAAACAACACAAACACGACAGACGGCCACCCCGAGCACATCACCTGGCTCACTCCCGTGTCGCCCTCAGCACCGCTCGTGCGTGCCGTCTCGGTCCCCAATTTCCGCGAAATGGCCGCCCTGGCTCGTCCACCATCTGCCCAGGGCCGGCTCTGCTACTCTGAGACGACTGACAAGAAGGATGTTGGTCCTGCAGAAGAGGCCGCTCACCCCGAGGCCGAGGACAGCCCGGCTCTTGCTGCTGATACAGTGCCCGAAGCACCACACGGGCCTATCAACACCCATCAACGTGAAGCTGTGTTCGCAGACGCCCGAGGTATGGCCGCGGAAACGGCCGAGATCATCCACGTCGGCCTCGCCAAAGACGACCTCCCACAAGCAGGCCAAGCAGGCCAAGATGAAGAGAGCATGTTTATGCCAGCCTACTCTGACGACGGCGAGGAATACCACCCGGAAGAGCCTCAGACCCTCAGACCTCACGCCCTCCACGACAACGGCAACAGCAACAGCAACAGCAACAGCAACGAAGACGAAAATAAACCCGAAACTGAAAGCGACAGTCTCGTCAAAATCGCTTCGCCTCTCAGCGCACCGCCGCCCACCGTTTTCTCCAGCCTCTTCATCTTCCCGTACCAGTGCTACCCCGTCCTCGGCTACCCGTCGCCACTCGGCCACGCAACGCCCACACCCCATATCGCCCAGGACCAAGACCACAACCAAGACCACAACCAGCCGAAACGCTCCGAATACATTACCGAGTCCTATGCCGAGTTCCACCAGAGACAGCGCCACACCGGCTTCTCCGTCTACAAGGTCGACCCGGAGCGGCTCACGGACCGCATCGGCATTATCCGCAAGGCCGTCGACACGATGGCGGACGAAGAAAAGTCGCTGTCCGCGTTTCCAGCTGTCTTCCGCGTCAGCGGCAGCCTCGAGGGGTCGGCTGTCACGGCCTCTGGCATGCCCCCCGTCGTACCCGAGCATGCCATCTACAAGTACGCGGTCCACCCCTACGAGCTGGCCAAGTGCGTCCACCACAGCCTCACGACCTGCCCCATGTGCGCCATCACGCCGTCGTACTGTTTCCTCGGGCCGGGCGAGAGCATTGACCCCAGCTACATATTCCGGCTGGACGGTGTCAGGCGGTACCCGCCGGGCGGTAGCCAGGAGACGCCGAGCGACCGCGAGTTTTCAGAGGTCAGGGAGTATACCTACCCCGTGGGCTTTGGCTTTGGGATGGCCAAATGCCTGGGTGTGGTTGCGCAGGAGACTGCGCTCTCGGAGATCCAGCACCCCGACGAGGCCGACCCGGGCCGCAGTCGGCTGTTCGACCCGCGGCTCGACGAGGAGGTGCTGGGCCGCGCGCCGACGAGCGCGGACATCGCGGATGCCGCGATCAGCTTTGGCGACGCCAAGGACAGCCTGCCGGACACGCACTACTGCCTCGGCTGTGGCGGGCTGGCGTGGCTCAAGACGACGCGCAGGTATTGCTACACCAGAGACGAGTCCAGGGAGGGGGGGGGAGAAGACAAAGAGACAAGCAAGGAGACAAAAAGAAAGCACCAAAAGAAGAACGGCAAGCGGGCTAAACGGGACAAGGGCAAAGCCAAGCACGCCCAAGGCAAGGCTGAGACTGGCGCTGACCCCGACCCCGACACCGACCCCGACGTCAAACAGCTCGAGGTCACGCTCGGCACACGGCATCCCAGCCACCATGCGTCCTTCAACGAGCACTGGAGCCTCTACAAGTACTGGACAAAAGACGACACTGCCGCGATCTATCCCGAAGAGTCGGGCACCACGCGCTCCCTCTTTGTCCAGCTGGCCGCTCTGCCAAGGTTGCAGAATCATAGCCAGAATCAATCCGAGAGCACGCTGTCTGTCTATTTCGGCCCCGGCAGCCTCTTCAACAGCTGCATCACGTTCGACCTCGCCACGGCCACCGACGGCGACGGCCGGCTGCTGCGCGACCTGCCCTTTGAAAGGTTCAACCGCAACGCGCCGCACCTTGCCGCTGTCGCGCTCGCCCTCTACCAAGTGTGGACGGGCATCGTGCCGTCGCACCGCATGGCCATTGACAGGGTGACGCGCTGGAACAGCGACCACTCGCGGCGCAAGGCGTACCGGTTCCGGGTGGTTGTGGTGACGCCGTCTGCCTATGTCGTGGGCCTGTTTGGCAGCCAGTTCCACGAGAAGTGGCAGCGGCACCTTTTCTACTTTGACACTGCAGACGCTGTATCCGTAAATCCAGCTACAGCTGCGGAAGCCCCCGCAACTGCAAAGACCTCACCTGCGGAGAAGAAGAAGAAGAAGAAGAAGAGCAAGGCCAAGAAGGCGCGCGAGCGGGCCAAGAAGGCCGAGGCCAAGAAGAAGAGGGCCGAGCAAGCGGCGGCCGAGGGCAGGGAAAAGAACGTGAAGAGGGGGGAGCAAGAAAAGGAGCAGAAGGAGCAAGACGGAATGGCTGCCCAGCTCGAGCGCGACTTCGCAGTCTACAATACGGACAAGCATGCGGCGCGGGACCAAGATGCCGGGGTCGAGGTTGCAGCCGACGGCGCTGCCTTTGGCGCCCCGGATGACCCAGACAACAGCGAGTACTACTACGGCAGCCGCACGCCGTCGTCGTGCGCCTCCCCGCAGCGCTTCCCCTCGGCCGGCCAGCCCGCCGCTCCCGAAGACGACGACACGTGGCGCGTGCTGGCGGACCTCGCCGAGGCACTGCGCGACGCCACCGACTTTGAGCGGCCCGGCGTCGGCCGGTACGTGTACGCAGACACGCGCGACCTGAAGCGGCTGCTCCCCAACGGCGTGCTTGTGCATCTGGTGGTGCGGTACATGGAGCTGCTGCGGTGGCACGGCGTGCACGTTGCCTTTTACCATGCGCGGGAGAGCACGACGACGGCGGGCGCCCAGGAGCTGGCGTCGCCCCGAGGCCAGTGAGTCTGTAGCGAGTTCTTTATTGTCGTATCTTTTAGTTTCTAGTATTCTCATTGCTGCCGTCTCGTGATGACCTGTTACTCCCGTTTCTTCCTTGACCATGCCGTGCGACACGCCTTGTTTTGAATTATTATTTTATTTATTTCTTAACAAAAGTGTTTGATTTACAATTTTCTTTCATATCTATTTTCCATCACGACAAGTACCATATGCTTGCAACAACCGGTCGCTCCGCGCCTACAGACACTGCAAACCCTACCAAAACAAGGCTGCAAGTGCATGTGAGTGCATGTGAGTGCCTGGTCGAGTATGACAGCATTCACATGTTCTTCTCTCCTTTTTTTTCCTTTTCTTTTCTCTTGATCTGGACATTGCAACCTCCCGACTTCGTGACGACGTGCCTAGAGTATAGACAATGATACACATGAACCAATAGCAGCCATAATGATATCCCACAGAGTGAGATGGAACGATGTGGAAGAGGCAAAGTCAAGAGTCCAGCCAGTCAACGCGCCCAGCGAGTCCGGTTGGTCGTCCTCCTATCTAGCATCGTCCTGCAGCATCGAATCGTATTGTATTGTTCTATCGTCTCTGCTGCTGCCTACTCAGGGCTCTTGGAAGGGGGAAAGGAGTAAAGGAGTGCACAGATTATTAAAATTTCAAAAGCATGGGGGTCACCGAACCTATTCGAGGCAAAGGATGCAGGGGCGAACTCCTTTAGTCTCTGATGGCTGTTTTCTCAGATCCAAGAAAGACGAGAGAATTCCTTGCTGAAGTGGCCCAAGCTCGTCGTTTTAGGAGAGTTGCAGGACCTACGGTGAGCAGATATATATTTTATTTGATATAAATTACAATGCAGCCAGAGCCGGCGGTAAGAAAGAGACCGGAAGGGTTTGTGGAAAGGAAGACGCATCGATAACGAATGCAACGAGAAACAGGAAATCAAAGACAAAAATAAGGACAAGCAATGTCGGGCTGAAAGAGTGACTCATCTGAACATTGCATTCAAACAAGACATGAAGAATTGGCCTCGTTAAAAGACAATCGTCCATCCTGTGCCTCTGATAGGATATCGTGATACAACTATCAGCATCTCGCACCCAGGCTGTGCTGTCTGCTCATGCGGAGGGGGCGGGCGAGAGGGGTGTAGATTAGAGTTTTCTCTGTACGTCATAAATAGAAGACGAAGGGCAAGTCCACTGCAGGCAAACATCCCAGCAGACGCATCTGACAGCACTCTATTATTTTGGGGATTTGTCACGGCATGGCGAGTCCGTCGGACTGCGAGATGCTTCTGAGTGTTGCAAAAGGGTAGAGGACCGTGTCGGCGGGCCCGCCCGGAGCCAGACTCGAGTCTATGGGTTTATGGCATGAACATTGACGCCCAACGTCACGTGTAGCAGCCCAATTGTGTTTCTCTGCATCTCTACTTTGCTTCTTCTTCTTTTGTCCGTTGTGATTTCAAGATGGTCACGTTAGAAGATGCGATTAGAAACTGCACTGCCAGGGAGCCTTGGTGATTGCTAACTGCTGACTGCTGATGACTGCTGATGACTGCTCATGGCTGCGTATGACGGCTTATGGCTGCTGACGATTACCACCTGTAGTCGAGCTGATATTTCCTCTTCTGGCAGCATCGATTACACTCCACGACGCTCTGTACATGATACACGGTAGATATGCAGGCGCCGCAGACTTACAGCGTACATTGCAGCCCAGGCTCCCGAACGCCTGCAGTGCACCCGATGACGGAGGGTTTGCGACTTGCTGTTTCGATTTGACTTTGCTCTGACTTTGCTCTGCCTTTGCTCTGCTTTGCTTTGGCCTTGACTGTGCTCACACAGCATACACAGTTACAGCATAGGGCGAGAACACGCTGCCGCCTGCAGTCGCTCTGCACTCTACATTGGTCGGCAGCACGTCTCTTCCTGCAGAGGCTGTACTCCGGACCCGACTGGCCGACGACAACGCACGATGCAGGCGCAGACAACGGAACCAGTTTATTTTGTTTTCATTTATACATAGTGTCTGCAGCTGCAGTGCATCCTGTCAGTAGAAGGATGGCGTTGTCGTGTCTCCTGCATGCAAAGCCAAACCGATTGGCGCGCAAAGAGGTGTATCCTGTCTTGATATCTTGATATCTTGAAATCCTGTTATCTTCATCCTGATGTCTATCCTGGTATCTATCCTGACATCTTCATCCTGACATCTCTTTGGCCGTGATAACGCTGGTGTGCTTTGCTCCCATATTGCATCTGCCATTGCATCGCAATCGCAATCTCTCGCCATATCTCTTCGCGTCTTCTTATTGCTTGTTGATAACGAGCACTGCCAGCAAAGCCATCTTTCCAGAGTTGGGCATCGCTATGCTATACGTTATCGTGAATCATGCCCGACAGTGTTTGGTTTATGTTTGCCCGTACGCTGTAGACGCTTGATCTCTGTTATCTCACACCTGTATGTCTTGTGTCGCGGATGCCGGCCGGGCCTGGATCGGAGGCGGGCCGTTGTGTTGTGTTTTCGTGGGTTTTCGTCCTGTTTTCGTTTTTCGTTTTTCGTTTTCCGTATTTCGTATTTTGTGTATATTTTGTTTGTGTTTTTATTTTCATTTTGCATATTTTAAGTCGCCAGCGCAGCATTCGATATGTCCAGATTATTAATTATTAATAGTACACTTTGCTTGCAAACAATATCAGTTACATATCAATTAGGAATAAATAACATAAACTCCTATTTCGGAGAATCAAAACAAACAAAGTCGGTGAAGACCCTTGGCCGAGAAGACTTTTACAAGACTGCATAAATTTGATGATCCGATGCGCTGACCGCTTGACCGTGTTTCGGGAGTATTCTTTCGTTATTTATTAGTATTTTCGAAACATCCCTTGCAGTTATCAGACACGGTGAGGTGGTGAAGAAGGAATAAAGGAAGGAAAAGGAAAACAAGGAAAGGCAAGACAGAATAGACGAGAATAAAAAAGCTTAAGAAAGCAACATAAAGATACATCAACAAAACAAAACCCAACACACGAGAGGGCGTGTGCATAAGTCTACACTACTTTGACTAACACACGGTTGGTCACTGACCAGAAAGCTGACCATATATTGACCAAAATTTGACCAACAATGCTCAAGCAGCCAATAGATTTGTACAGATATATTTCTTCTTGACTTTTTCTTTTTTTCTTTCAGGCATACTAAAGCGTACTGGCAAGCGTAGGATCAAAACTAGACTAACTACGTGACAGGCGGCAGACGGCAGACAGCGAATACTTTCAAAACGAATCTTGCATTATCCATCTGGCCGCCGGAGCGGTCGAGGATGTCAAGTGTCAAGTCGTCGAGTGTCCAATAGTGTCCAGTCGACCAGTCGTCGTCGAGCCGTCGAGGCCGCCAAAGTGGTCTCGAGCGTTGTTTTGAATAGATGTATTGATGTGTTGATTGTTGATATTGTGATTGTGATTGTGATTAATTGTCTCGCTTTACTGACATGGAAGCGCACAACATAGCTGCAATAACATGCACAGATATACATACTCAGTACCATGTACCGGGCGTAGTTTCCAGCATGCGCAGCGTCGCAATGACAACTTCCAATGCAAGCAAGTAGAAGAACAGGCCTTGCAAGCACATAGACGATGCAAGAAGCGGTAATACTGTAGAACATAGAACGGCCGAGATGATACTCTGGCTTGCTTGGTACAGCATGTATGGGTACCCAATCGGGGCGTTGACCGCGTGTTCGCCTGCTTTTTTGGTTTTGCATTGGATTCAGTCGTCTTTTTTTCTTCTCTTTACTAATATGTACTATGTAGCCAACCAACCGTCATTATATATTTTTTTGCTCTGCGTGATGTCAGTCTCTGTCCATCATACTCTATCTCACGGTGAGGAGTGAGAGTTGGACATCAATGCAGTACTCTGTACAGGCAGCGAATGAGAAGAGAGATATATTATAAAGTGCAAAGAAGTGAATAAGAGAAATGGAAAAGTTTTTTTTAAAAAAAAAAAATAGAGAGAAAAAGGAAAGGCGGCAGAGCGGACGCACATGCCATGTTAGGGCTTGCTCTTGTCTCTTACTTGGATCTTATTTGTCCTTTTGCCCTTGTATATCCTGAGTCTATATTTTACTCATACTATGTATACACAGGGTTTACATGCACAAAATTGTGCGCAAGGATTCGCACACGGGCCACAGCGGAAAGGCGTAATTTAACTTGCAAGCAGATTAGACGGCAGGGGAGGTCAAGTATTTGTAGGGAGATGAAGGAAGCGATATGGGAATCACAGATAAGTCAGCCACGCAAAGATGAAGAAAAGGAAAAGAGAAAAGGAAGAAGAAAGAAAGGAAGAAAAAGGAGCAATACGCTTCACACCCTCTTCTATGGAAGCTACGCCAGATTCAGAAGTTTATATTAGGCCGATCAAGAGAAAGTGATGTAGTGTGGACTGTAGAGTGAGAGCCAAAGTGAAGAAAGGCATTACGGAGTACATAGTAGAAAGTGAAAGTAAAATGTGCGACAGGGGGCACAAATAAGGGTGCGGACGGTGGCAACTAATCAGAGATATTGTGCAATATAACTATGCATAGGAGGCACAAATATGACGGCAATAGCAGAAGTAACTTTTTCTTTTGCAGTGTTTCTTCTTCTCTCGGCGCCTGGCTCGCTGTCAAAGTCGGGCGTAGAAGAAGAAAGGGAAAGAAAGGGAAAAGAAAATCAAAACCAACAGGCCAACAGCAAGCCGTATCAACAACAAATCAACAATAGCAACGCCAACAAAATAACAAAGTAACTACAGCAAAATCAAAACACAATACCATCCCCCTGCGTGCAATTTACCAAAGGAAAGAGGACCCGTTTCAAGCGGCCTGTTCAATAGAGTATCGGTGCGTTGGTTGAGCTACATAGTAGGCCGTTGGGTTTGAGTACTATTGCAATATTGCTACTCCGTAATACAGAGTACAGCCCGTCTTGCTCCGTGCCCCGTACTTGTGCTGTAAAGGAAGTCTCGTCCGTGTCCAGGATGCCATGATACCAGTCGTGTTGATTTCCTCGTATTGTTATTTTGGAGTGGTTTGTTTTATTTTCGGTGTAGTTTATTTATTTGGATTTTGGATTTTGGATTTGTTTATTTTCTTAGCTCTCAACCAATGTTCTGTGCAACTATCTGATCTTTGTTTTGATCATGATCATAACTCTTACATTGCTACTATTGGATTGTACTCCCTTCATTCTTATTATCATCTCACTCGCTCTCGTCTCCTCATACTCCATCTCCTTTGGTCTGTCCCGATGTAAATCAGATAGGGAGAGACACGGGAGATCACTACATGCCAGCCGATGCGATTTCATTCTTGTCTTTGTTGTTATCTAAATAACCGAATATTAAATAATTTCTACTACCATACATACTCTGACTGATCCAACCCGCTGGGTGCAATCCTCTATCCGCCTCAATCCGCCTGAGCCCGCTTGTTCCATTCCACTTCCATTCGGATCCTCTTTTTATTTTGTTTTCTATTGGCATCTCCACCATGGGCACTAGGGGGGCCAAGGGAGAAGGTGACTTGTTGGCGGGAGGGAGAAGACCAGGGAAGTAGAGGAAGAGGAAGAAAAGGAGGCAGAAGAAAGAAGAAAGAAGAGGACTCATTGTTTTGGTGGGCCCCTTTTAAGACTGTTTTTATGGCACCCCAGATGTGAATGTATCTTTTTTACTTGATTTCCCTTGATCTGACTTTTCAAATCTCTCGGGTTGCATCTCTCTTGTGCGCTTCTTGGTGCCTTACTCAGTACAACTCGTATCGGCCGTGATAGCGCGCATCCTCTCACCGAGATATCACGACTCACCGACATTTTCTGACCAAGAGCACATTGATAACTAAATACATAGTAGTAAACTGCCAACACTTGCAGCAGCCAAAGTAGCGCGTGACAGAACAAAGAACGGCTGCGGAAGACGGGACGGGGCCGCGAGACGGCGGGAATAGGTAGCGTCTCCGTTCTGTGTGTACTAAACGGGCTAAATTCAACCTCTACCTACAGAGTAGTCTGGAATGTCTACGGATTTTCAGGGTCATGCACGCCCTTTGGCTCCAGACACAATGTCGAAAAACGGCAACACCGGGTGGTCTTTGTCTTTACTGTGGCTGAGGACCGCTCGAAATGACATGTAGCAGACGGACATGCGCATACGGAGTATTCGTTGCAAGTGCCGATGCATGCACTTAAGCCTCAGCAATCAGCACACTCAGCACTTGGAACGACCAATAGCCCAGCCTACTCTGTATTTCCGAGTATGAATGGCCGGTAACAACCAGCCAAGGGGAGGGTGCGGTGTGACGGGCTGGCTCATTCCTCACACCTTGTCTTTTTGTCTGTCCTGTCTGTCCTGTGTCTGTCTTGGTCTGTCTTGGTCTGTCTTGTGTTTGTCTTGTGTCTGTCTGTGTTTGCTATCTGGTGCTTGTACTTGTGTGGCCGTGGATGCCTGCTGACTTCGGTGAAGGCGGCGGCTATTTTCGTTGATTTTTTGTCGATATGATATTGCTCTATTAGATTTGTTTGCAGGCTTTTATAGCTTTATATTTTGATTTATATTTATTAATTATTACTCACACTTGAGCTATATTTTTGACGACTGGTTTTCTTGGAATATGTTCTATATTTACAAAATAACAAGTCTAAATTATAAAACCAGATCATTTCAAAAGTTCTGTAATAACTCAAGTACCACGATCTAGATACAGGCATCCCTTGTCTTTTGCTTCTTGAGTCATGGCTGATACAGCCATCGTGATTGATAATGAATCACACTCTTCGCAATACACCTTGCTACTTTGTACACAAGAATAACTGTTACAACCTGGTAAATACAGCCATGACGGGAGCTAATGTATGTCCACACGGGGCAGGTGGTTGTCTACGCGTTTGCTGTGAAAGATCAAAAGTGTACAAAGTAAGTTGAGGCCAAAAAGGACTCTTGCTCCGTTTGACGCGTGCGTGTTTGGTTTTTCGGGCTCTTTGATGTGCACGGTCTTGTCCCCTTGTCGCCGTCTGACCCTTCTTTTGCTTTTCTGTCTCTATTTTATTCTCTGTCTTCATCTATCGCTATCCGTGTGTATCGGTTTGATTAATTTGACTCATCTTTCTGCATGTCTTGTTTCGAAGAGGCTGGTCAACGAGACATTGCTGACACTATGTATTGGGTCTGCGCATTGGATAAAGAGGATGGCAAAAGAGGAGGCTGACAGACGCAAACGAGCCAGGGTGCCATCAGCCAAAGCAATCCGATCCAATCCAATCAAACCGATTCATGCATGCCTGCTCGTTTGATAGGTTCTACTTCAGAGAACACATCTCCCATCCTATCCAAGCACAATCTCATTGCATTGTGTGATCTTCGTCTAGCGTGTCTCCCCGGCGAGCTGGTATCCTCCACTTCCATGCCTTTACATATGTTGTAAAATTTGGACGGGTTTAGATTTTGCTAGTGGTGGTTTGATTTGGTCCAAGCAGGCGTTCACGATCCCTGCCTCATGCAAGCTCTTTAGTTTTTGGTTTTTACATAGTAGCCTTGGTTTTCTGGTCTCAGCCTTTCGTTGTGATCGGAGGTTACGCTGACGAAAAGTGACGAGTGGCGAGCGGCAAGGCGATGCTTTTCACATGCAAGCATTCAAGCAAGGATGGATTAGATGATTAGCTATTAAACCTGGTTAGCCGCCGTCAAGAATGTGTCATTGATCATGTGTTTGATATTGAAGGCGAGGTCTGGATAAGAAAGAGTCATCATGATAGAAGAGTACAAATATTTGGGGGGGAACGAAAAAAAAGGAGGTTGGTCAAAGCAAGCAGACTCGCGAGGGAGACTCCAGCTGTGGCAAACTTGCGTGCGACGCCCGTCGCAGCCTCGACATAAGCCTCTCCCTCAACTTCTAGCGCTCTAGGGATCGCCACCACAGTGAAACCGGCCATCACCGACGCTCCGTAGAGCAGCAGAGGCGAGATAGCCCGCACATCTTTCTAGTTGTAGCATAGGAGGGAATAGAAGAAGAAGAAGGAAGTACTGTCTCTTGTTACACTGTTTGGTCAGAAAAGTATGGACAGGCAAACAGAGTATCCACTCGTCGACGGCAACTAGAGCAGCAGCCCGCGCTCGGGACGGCAGCAGGGCAGACAGCAGAGGCTCGGTTGCATTACTGAGTACAGTATTCAGCACTTTGCACTTGGATACTTGCATTTACCTGTTTGCTCGCTTGCTTGTATCAGGTATCCAAGCTCTACTCTCAACAAGTGTGACTCCAAGGTTCTGCTGATCGGCAGGCGCAAATCTACGTAGTAGCCACTGGAAATTACATTCTATTTCTTTTTTTGCCATGGTGTTTTACATTATTCATTACTCATTATTTATTATTATTTTAGATCCGTTCGTGGAATGATCAAACTAGAATACTATTGTCATCAAGCCGCAATGCGCATGCCAGAGAATGGAAGGATGAATAATCAACGACGTAAACAACCCAAAAACCAAAGTATCACCAACAAAACTCGCTCTCGCATCTACTGGCTGCCTCTCGTTGCTTCTGTGTATTACACATCAGTTCTACAGCTAGGACAGAGTGTTACTGTAATACTGAGCTCTGATGGCTGCTGTAAGCGCTATATTTACTCTCTAGCGGTAGTACAGAGCACAGTGGTCACTGCAGATGACACAGCGGCGCAGCAAGGGCCCGTTTTCAATTTCAGCCGTGCTGGTCACTGATTTTCTCAACCAACAACGGGCAGAGGGCCAGGAACGGTCGAAACGGAGTCCGCCCTGGCCAATCAGATACGCAGAATAGACGGGTACACCAGTTTAGCTAGCTCTTGGCCCGTATTCCTAATTTCTTAGGCTTGTAAGACTGCCATCTCGCGTGGCTGGTGTGACTAATACGATATGACAAGGCAGGCACGAAGTTTGCTTATTATTGGTATCAAATACGTCTGAAGCATACATAGTAGACAACACATTAGGAAGGCACGAGGTAGACATGATGGGAGAGACAAGAAACATATGAAAGAGGAAAGGAACAGAGAACAGAGGAAAGAGGAAGGATGAAAGAGGGAGGAGGGAGGAGGGAGAGGGAGAGGGAGAGAGAGACAAGAAAAGGCAGGAGCCATCCTCCCATCCGCAAAAACGGCCCAAGTACTGTGTAGATACATTGATAAACACACCCCTGCCCCTTCCGCGAGGGTGACTCCAAATCCCTTCCAAGTACCAAAGTACTCACATAACTAAAGCCTTGATTTAACGTGTGCTGGTACCCCCTGTTCAGGTCACCACGCTTAAATATAGTAATTTATCGAATTTTGTGCATTTTTTTCTCTCGTGTACTTTTCTTCCCACCCCCTTTATTTTTTCTGTGTCGTTTCTTCCGTATTACCCTTGCCTTCCTTTTGTACTTCCACGCTCCTTCCCGAATTCACACCAATACCGGGCCCATCCATCACCGTACAAAACCATATTTTCTCCCGTGTCCTCTTCTTTTTTCCCTTCTGTTGTTTCTTCTCTTTTCTTTCTCTTTTTCCCTTTCTCTTTTTATTTTCTTCCATTCTACCCATCTGGCTTCTTGTCATCGCCTACATACTCAATCGCATCGCATCAATAGACGACTTCTCTCTCCCTCTCCCACAACTACACCACTGGACTTGTCATCTCGCAGCATCCAGCAGCATCCAGCATCTTCCATCTCGCGATACCTCCCATCGTCAAGAACCTCTCTTGATGACCAATTCGCTTCACTCGTCTACATGATCGCTTGATCTTTTGATATGTTCTCCAACAGTCGACGGCTTTCCCCCTCTCCTCTTCCCGACCACATATCAAGGTGACTCGTCTTTTCTTCTCGACATTGAATCTTTTGTGTCTATTTTTTCCCCTGTCATCGTTCTTTTCTTTGTTTTCCTATCTTCTCTCTCCCTCCTCCTCCCTCCCTCCTCTTCTCTCCCACCCCTACGCCAGTCGATCGACCGTGTCCGTAATCCGGCCACGGACCGATCCCATCCGCCACCACGGCCTCACCATCTGTTTCTTCGACTCCTCGGCGCCGACGTCACAGGTCTAATTCCTCGCTCTCCAACTTCATCCCTCTTCTGTTTATCTCGCCTAAGCCGAAGCGGTCTTCGCACCGCCACTCGACTTCAGTCGCAGATCCTTCCAGAGAAGACTCTTACGACTCCTACTACTACAACAACGACATAAATACCACCTCGCGCCCGCCCTCGTCGCGTCGCCTCTCCATCAACTACGCCACTCCCTCTAGATACGAAAAGTACGACTACGACGACGCAATGAACACCACATACTCTCCCCACGCGTCGACCCCGACGCCCGCAGACTACTACTATGACCGCAGCGAACGCCATGCCGATTATGCCAGCCCCTCGCCCACCCCCTCGCCGCGCGGTCCCGTATACCAGTACGGCGCACCCCCCCAGCAGCGCCCAGCGACGCGCGCGCACTTTCGCCATGGCAGCACTGGTGTCGGAATGGGCACTCCCAACTCTGGCTCCGCCGGCATCTACGAGTATGCACCCAACGCTTCGTCGTCCCGGCCGCCTACTTTCTCACCGCGGTACACCAGCGATGGCCACTACGCCACAGCCAATGTGAGTTCATCGCGCTCGGCGCAGAAGCATACAACTGCAACTACTACCACCCACGCAACAACGACGGGCCCCCGGCGCGGACGCAGCGCATCCTTCTCCTACTATCGGGCCTCTGATTCAATTGGGGAATCCGATGAGGACGAGCTTGTGAAGATTGACGGAGTCACCTACTTGTTGCCCCCGCGGTCGGCAAGGCGCCCGGGTCCCGTCAAAGTCAGCGGTGGAAACTTCTCTCCAAGCCACTCGCGCAGGGTTTCTCAGGGTCACCAGAGTCACCAGGCTCAACAGGACTTCCGCGAGTACCGGGATCAGTACCAGGACCAGGACCAGTTCCGGGACCGCGACCCAGACATTCGTCACTCTTTCCGCTACGAAACTAACCACCCCCATTACAAACAGGGCGGATACGGTTTTGTGGAAAAAGATGCCGGTCCAGGATTCGAGTCGCCGCGCTTCCGCGATGTGCGCGAAGCACGCGACAGCCGTGAACGGGAGCCCGTGATCGAGACGCGCCGCACAGCACCCAGCGGCCCCATTAGTAATGCCGCCCACGCCGCGCACATTCGCCGCTCGTCAACCGCCATGCCCACCAACGTGCATATGCATGCTCGCCCGCAGACAGCACGCCCATCGAGCTCGCACTTCCAGGGTCCCCCGCCACCTACGTCGAGTCGCAAGCCATCTGGACCCCAGCAGCCCGCTGCAACTACTGGAACGCCGCCACCACGCGCTGCCACGGAAGCCGATGCAAAGAAGTGCAAGATCCCGGCCGGCTACAGTCTCAAGAACTGGGACCCGTCCGAGGAGCCGATTATGCTGCTGGGCTCCGTGTTCGACGCCAACTCTCTGGGCAAGTGGATTTACGACTGGACGACGTACCACCACGGCCCGCAGTCGCCGATTTCTGAAATTGCAGGTGAGCTCTGGCTCCTGCTGATCCAGCTGTCGGGCAAGATCAAGCGCACGGACGCGGTGATGAGCCGGGTCCGGTCGCGTGAGAACCGTGAGATGCTCGAGGACTTTATCATCTCAGGCGAGCGCCTGACGGAAAAGCTGCGCAAGCTGCTCAAGACGTGCGAGGCACCCATGTTGCACGTGGCGGGCAGCAAGCGCGGCAAGACTGCACAACCTCAGCTCGGCAAGGGAGCCGGTATTGAGTTTGTGGAGACCATGTTCGGTCGCGAGCGCGAGATGGAAAAGACGGAGCGTTTCATGCAGTCGGTGCGCCTCTGGAACCTGCGCTTCGATGCCAACTGCGAGGACATTCTCCGGAAGCCTACGCAGTAGACGGTCTCCGAGTTGCGTAGCCGACGCACCCAACAACCTCGGATGTCTATCAAGACATCCACACTACATGGAAACGAACAAACGACAGCAGGCTCCATGCCTGCTACACTGTACCACCACCCCTCTCTTGGTTTTCGCACATGGAGTCTTTTATTTTAATGGATACCCCGGACGTTTTCCAGGCTTACTTATATATATCGCCATCCCTTTTCGTTTTCTTCTTTCTTCTTTCTTTTGGAATTCATGGATAGGATCTAGACACGGATGGCGCAACCCGCTTTGGCTTTGCACTGCTTTCTACCATTTTGTCTGTCTGCCCGTCAATTTTTTTTTACCTTCTCTATGACTTGTCTTTTTTACTATTATATTTTCTACTCTCCATTTTCGAGATACCCAACCCTTACTGGACATTCACGGACAACAAACACCACTTCGATCCTTTATTATACCTTTTTGCCTGCCTGGACCTGGAATGGATTGTTTTGTTTTCCCTGAATGGACCGGAAGGGCTTCGCACGCTTACGACACATGTCACTAATACCGGGACTCTCTTATACTGCGTCTTTTCATCTTTTCATCTCTTATATTGTTTGCTGTTTACAACTACACTCGCTCACGCACCTTGGACTCGCAAGAGTTGTAATGCGGCGTGCAATCTTTTTGTCTTGGTTATTGTTATTGATACACCTTGGGTGGTTAGGGCCGATGGGAATACACAAAAGCAACAACCGGGTCTCAAAAGTGTTTTCAAAAGTGCTTATTTCTCTTTTCCTATTTAGCTATTTCTTCTTCTTCTTCCTGTCTTATTTCACACTTCTACGGAGGATATTTGCAAAGGGGCGAGCAGTGTACGATGTTGGATACCGATAGATTTGTTTTTGTTTCTTGTCATCCGTCTTGTTGTTTGTTTTTGTTTTAATTCTTGTTTAGCTTTGCGTCTTGTCTGTTCAGCTTGTTTGTTTTTGTCTAGCTTTGCCTCTGTTCTTTTGCTTATTGCTTATATCTGCAGCTTTTATGTTTTTAGTCTATTGTCGTTGCTTCTAGAATCCTCATCGACTGAGGGTAGTTTCTTGTCAATGTTTATTTCTTCTTCGTTTGATTTCATCTCCATTTTCTTTGCGCATTTGAGTATCTCTGTCGTCTTTCTACCTCGGCCTCGTCAACAGGGCTACCTCCACTCGCTATACGTTTCCTTTGTCGCAGGTCTCTTCAGATACCCATTGTGTTTGTCTTGCATTGCTCATCTATAGATTGCTATTTATTGATTTGACCACTTATATACTTACTTCGACTTGCTTTGATCTGCTTTGACCTGCTTTGGTTTAGATATTCAACATATATTCAACATACCACTTTGATAAATAGACTGCCAAATATAGTTCAACACTTGCTATCCAATCGTCTTATATGCCTTTATATGTGATACCTCATGCCGCACAGCATCGCCCACGATGGTTTTGACAGGCTCGAGTCTACGTAGTTGAGCCTCTCGTCGTCATTCTTCGGCACACGCCCAATGATGAGATGAGACAGTCCTCTGTATGACGCATGGCAGGACCGGAAGACTCGTGCCAATCATCAGCGATGTCTTTACCCAACTTTGCACAACTCGTAAACGCAGATTTAAACAACGGTGAGGGAATGACAGCGGATCAGCACATGCAATGAAGAAAGAAGAAAAAGTCGAGATGCATGACCCCTCTTGTTCTTTATTTTCTCACGTTCCCTCAGAGTTTCCTTAGTTCTGCATCGTCGTCATTGACGCCCAACGCTATGCACTCGTGTTTAGACCTGCACTGTACATAGTATGCATAAGTATTACATGATCGCATCGTACATGTTGCTTGGTACACGGCCTAGGAGCGGATGCCCGGGCTTGTCGTGTCGTGTCAGAGGCGTTTCTTCTTCTGTTTCTTACTCCATCCCCCCCCAAGAGAGTTTCTCTATATGCAGTGTAGTATTGCAGCGCCCCCTTGGTGTCGACGGGAGAAACCGCAACCGTCCGCACGACATTGTATGCTTTTGTTGCGAGTTTGATTTTGATTTCCCATCTGTTGCTATTAATGCTATTCCTTTCTATTCAACGCTATTGAATGTCTGCGTGTCTGGCAGCTTGCCATAGTCAACATGCTGTACTCCAGTCTGCCTCGGTCTTGCTCACGACTTGGCATCATTCACATTTACATGGGATTGGGCACCGACTCGAGGTTGCAGCGCTACAATCGGGCATGCAGACAGGCAGGCTAGTTGGCGTCTACTCTGTACTGTAGACTCGCCAACACAAATACGGAAAGATACATGCACGCAATGGAGGGGGCGTGTGCGTCAGCGGCGGGTAGCGTGTGAACGTGCAGGTAGTTGCGCTGTATTCAGAGCGTTGCGATGCATGTACTCATATATATCTCTCTATTGCAAACATGCACGCCGGAAGCGGGTTGATGGACGAGAACTGGCGGAAATAGGATGTTGGTAACGAATATACCGAAAGCAAATGCGAGCGCAAAAACATTCCAAAGAAATACTATTAGAAAATTATCTGAGGGCCGTTGACAGACTACGCTGTCGCGACCCCTTCTGCGGCCTTTCCAACTGCCGGGCACTCATCTTTATTGCAGTTCCAACATGATTATAGCACATCTCCAGGCTGAGAACATTTGCACTCCTTCTTCGCAAAAAGTATCCACGTGCCGAGCCTGACGACCGAAAGTGCTGTTTGCAGCCTTGCTTCGGGCGTTTGTTCGGCACAAGAGGGTGTGCTGCAAGTAAGCCTGTGTGCTGGACATGTTCTACTACCCCTCATCACACCGCACTGGTCACACTGATCACACTGATCCTTTCCTGTTTGCAGAACGCCAGGCGCTTGGAAGCCGGGTGCATGCTTGATATAGATTAGTGTTTAACAGTATCAAAGACGCAGGCCAGAGATTGATGTGCGTTATTTCTCTGATTTTGTCTGGCATGTTAATCACACGATAGTTTGAATCTAAAAACCAAAGAGGACACTCAAGATGACAATGTGAACGGAGCATAAGAAATCAAAGTGAGTAATAATGGATGAGATGCAAGTAAGAAAAGGAAGATAAGCACGCAGGCAGAAATGAAAGCAGCCCAGAAGAGCGGAAGGATGCCACACCCTTGGATGCCACCACCATCTGTACGGAGTACTGAGCCGCCTGCGTTGTATTTGCATTTCGCCCAGAATATTCCCTCGCTTGTCTGACTTCTAGAAGGCATCCTTAACGGTGTCGGTTCAGTCCTCCGTTTCGACTTGTGTCTACAGAGTACCATTTGATGTTATTATAGTATGATCCTTCTCTTCCTCCTATGCATGCACGTCGCCTCAGTCTGCTGCTGCAATTAGAAACACCGTACATGAGTACCACCATCAGCCCGGACGGTTATTTTTGGATCTGACCCGTTGTTCGCGTTGCCGGGATTGCTGGGATGTTTTGCATTCGGCCGAATTGACAAGTTGTCTGTGATATCATACTCGCCAGACTCGCCAGACTCACAATAAATGCTTGTGTATCACTCTGCTGGACATATGCGTGCGCTTAACTCTAACTTTGAAATCTTGAATAATCAAACAACCTCTCGTAGATCAAGCCCGTCGGTCCCGTCACGCCGTGCGATGCCGTATGCCTCCCATCAACTCCAAGTACTGCATCCGCTCCAAAACAAACCAAAATACCTGATACACTTGACACACGTATACACTTGATACCCCCGCCTACTTCCACACACTCGACGTCGTAATGCCCGACTCCTTGTTTTCCTGGTACGTCGCGCTCAGCGCATTGTACAGGCCCTTGACGCGCTCGACCTCGGCCGACCACTTGGCCCTCTCGTCCGCGTCCTCAATCCGGCCGACCAGGTCTGCCAGGCTCGCCGACGTGAAGAACTTGTTCTGCTTGTTGTACAGCGGGCGCGCCTGCAGCGTCTCGGGCGTGTCCGACGGCGCCGGCACGCGAAACACCGACTCGATAATGTCAATGTCGTAGGGGATCGAGAACAGATCGCGGCTGTCCTCGTAGGTGAACAGATAGTAGAACTCGCGGAAGCCTGCCCAGGTGATGCCGCTGAGGCACAGCGAGCACGGCTCGTGCGTGCAAAAGAAGACGCAGTCCTTGGTCTCGGGCCGGCCCTCGGCGTCGGACAGGAAAAACGTCTGGATGCAGTTGATCTCGCCGTGCAGCAGCGGCGACACGCGCTCGTTGTTGGTGGACACGGTGTGCGGCACGAGCCCGTCGCGCGCGAGGACGGCGGCGCCAAAGACTTTGCTGCCGGACTTGACACCCTCGCTCGTCAGCGGCACGATCTGCTGCTCGTTGACGGCGAGCAGCTTGGCCAGGAGTTCAGCAGGCGAGTTTGTCATTGTGTGATGTGGGGTGTGATGTGTAGATGTGTGCGTTGGCGGTGGTCTGCTAGAGCATCGTTACGTCCGATAGCCCTTATATATTACAATTCGATTACTGACGTCAGCTACTCTTTTCTATTCCATTAGCTCTCGAGTAGTATTCTCTATCGAGTCGGGAAGGCTGCGCGATAGTCTATGCTCATGTAAAGTACGGAGAATCTACTCCATACCGGGGTCGTCTATCGGCTGTGGCCGCCGTCTGCCTGGCCTGGCTTACGATACGGCTGTCTCTCGGCTGCTATTGGGGCGCTACAGCGCGCTATAGTGGTGGTTGTGGTGGGAGACCTGCCACATTGGCAGCTATCAGCGGCGACCTCCGACGACCTGGGGCTTTAGCCTGAGAGCTTTTCGACTTGGAGTGTGGAGGTGCGTGCCCGCGTGGGAGGTCGGCGTCAAACGTTACCGCAAAGTATTGGTTGATTTTGACACTTGGGATTTAAGAATTTGATAACGGGCTTATTGCTGGAATATTGCTGGAACGAGCTATCTCAAAGAGAGCAGGTGAGGTTGAGAATTCACCTCCACGTGGGATGAATTGGCAGAGGAAGGAGCGGTGGTGGGAAAGTGGGTCTCATGACCCAGCCGTTTGGGTCGTCAACACAGACTGAAAATTGGATGAAACTGGGCTGGAATTGCTTGGATGCATTGTAAAGACCTCAGTAAAAGAATGCACTATATTCGTATATTACGACCGCCGGCACTGGCCCCGGCAAATGGAGCTAGCCGCGGTAGCTTGCCCTCTCTCAGCCTGGTGCTGGCTATCACGACCGACCTCGGCGACTCGTTTCTCTGCCCCGATGCACCCATCGACCTCGTCGTCGAGCTGCATGTCGATGCCGAGGTGGAGGCAGACACGGAGGAGGGAGATGAGGAGGGAGAAGACGAAGACGACAACAAAGGCGATGAAGAGGATAAACCACAAAAAATAGAGCCAACAAGACACACCTTCCCGTTGAAAACGTCAGCTGTTGGTAATGCAAAGAAGAACAAGCCTGCCCTGCACACTGCCCCGGCATGGACAGCTGGTCTGCGCGTACTCAAGCTGGAAGCAGCCCTTCCGCCGCAGGCCGCTGCATTCTGGAACTCGGATGACGATAAGAGGCTCTGCATTCGCGCCGCCAATGCCGGCATCTCTGCCACCCACGCACGCCAGATCATCTACCCTGCAGACGACGGCGACGGCCTCATCATGCCGCTCTGGGTTGATGTGCCGGATGCCGCCATCCATTCCAACGAGCCGTTTCCACACGTGGCTCTGCGCCGGCTAGAGATCTCGCCCGCGGAGGGAAACACTACTGCCATTGAGGTCGAAGAAGAGATTGGCGAAAGCATCGCGCGGCATGTATGGGATGCCGGGCTCGTGACAGTGGCTTTTCTGGCCGACACATGCCTGGGACCATTGAAGACTCAGACTCTGGCCGCTTCATCCAACTCCAAGAAGAGGCCGCGCGATGGCGGCGACGACGACAACGAGGACCCCCACAGCAAGGAGACGCATGCATCCATCCTCAGAAAAATGCTGCGGCCGCAGCCAAAAGGCGGGAATGGCGACGACACCCTCCGCATCCTGGAGCTGGGCAGCGGTGTCGGCATCCTCGGTATTGGCCTGGCCACGATTCTACACGAAGCTCTCAAGGCGGCCGACCCTGCAGCAGCCGACTACTACCGCGGCGCCACGGTCCTGCTGACCGATCTCCCCGAGGCCGAAGAGCGCGCGCGCGCCAACATGGCACTCGTCGATTTTGCCTTTGCCCCGTCCAAAAACATCCGCCTCGAGTATGCCAACCTCGACTGGCTGGACGGAGAGACTGGCAAGTTTGACGCCAGTGTTGTTGCTGTTGCTGCTGCTGCAGCAGAGGAGACGGCAGCTCCCACACCGTACGACCTCGTCATGCTCAGCGACTGCACGTACAATGTCGACATGCTGCCGGCTCTCGTCGGCACACTGACGTCGCTGCAGACGGCCACGAAGAAAACGACACAGCGCGTGCTGCTTACAAAAAAGACGAGACACCAGTCGGAGGACCTCCTGTTTGATATTTTGAAGGGCGCGGGCTGGCAGATGCTGGCTGGCGGCGGCCACCCGATCCGGTTGCCTGTCCTCGACAGCGACGAGCAGACGATTGAAGTGTTTATATTTGAGCGGACTGTCTAGTTTTATAAAGAGCATATGCCACTCCAGTATGATCACTCCGTGTCCATCTTCCGCGAGGCCACCATTGGCTTATAGCGAGTGTGTGAGTACGCTCATGCACGCAACACATCACATTACACGGAAAATGCTGCCATTTCCCAGCCCGCCACACTGGCGATCTGTTGCTGGGAATATTTGTGTCAGGCATGTCATAGTTGGATGACGCAACAGTCACTGCCTTGGCAGTTTACAGCTGCTTGGCAATAGTGAGGGATTCTTTAGACCGGCAGATATGGCGATGCAGCATTGGGCCAGGCACAAGCGAGCCGCTCCTGCGTCACCACCCAAGGCAACACTCGCGGCCGCCCTCGTCTGCTGGGAAGTTGCAGGCAGACTCGCCGTACTCTGGACAGACAACCAGAACTGTTTAGAGGAAGCTGTCTGGCTGGGCTGTCAACAGTCGTCTGATCGAGTGTGGCACTGGCCATACAAGCCACATCAACATCATGCCGTCAAATAGCAAACATATTAGCAAGCGTCATTCATTTGCATGTACGCAAGATCTTGATTAAAACCACCGCGGCATGCTCCAAAAGTGACTCTCGAGGTGACGGCAGCCATGTGGCACACAGGCACTCAACACAACGTCAGCATGCATGATCTACGCGTGGAGGCTAATGCAGGCGCATGCAGCTTCCCTAGAGACTAAGCAAGTGCTTCCAGGCAATATAATGTACACATATAGGCCGTGGTGATCAATTCAGTTTTGCCTACTCCTTATCTAGTCAGTATAGAGTCATGCAGGTCTTAGTCATCTTCCACCTGAGGTTGAACCGTTGAGAGGACGAATACAATTGTCAAAAAGAGAAGGAGCAGCTGGCCAATAGAACCGACGGCAATTAATTGCCAATCTTGCAAAATGCTTACCCAGAAGCTGCTGGTGATCGAGAGGCTGTGACAAATGCATCTCCACACTGCTTTGATCTCTTCTAGAACGCCTGCGTAAAGTAGGCAAAGTCGCACAAAGAAAGAGGAACCATCTCGAATAGTCTTGCTAGCGGCGTCATGCTGACATTTGGGTTGTAATTATATGTGTTCTTATTGGCTAGTCTGCGCATCGACCTCTATTGCAAGGTCTCTGATTGGCTAAAGATAATTCAGTGACTATACTCAGAGGCACATAGTTAGATCTCCACCCAATCACAGCCCGTTTATTACCATACACTTTGTGGCGACTGTCGTCAATCGCCTGCTTCTGTATGGAGGATCGCCTTGGGCCCGTCGAGAGTCATGCGATTTCCCGTCATTAACACGCTGAAGTGGAGACCTTGTTCTATCCTGGCGTGTGCGCCTGCCGTTTGCACCTGCCGTCATAGATCATACGTCGTGTCTAGCCGCGTCGCTTGTATATCTATATAAGGCTGGCCTTTCCTCTCTGTTATGGCACACTTTGTTCTCATCATCGCATCCAAACAAGTCAACAACCACTCAACAATCACTCACAACCACTACTACTCACTCTCAATCTCTCCTCACTTCTTCCTACCAACCTCCTACCAACCCAATCCAATCATCAAAATGGTTGCTTCAACTTGCTGCAAGCAGGGTGGCGCTGAGTGCGTCTGCGGTATGTCTCTCTCTTCCTCGACTCTTCTGCTACATCGGATAAAGAAAATAAAATAAATACTAACTCAACCAGCCCAGAAGGCCACTTGCTCGTGCGGCAAGCAGTCTGCTCTCCAGTGCAACTGCGACCGCTCCGCCACCGAGAACGCCACCGCGGGTGTCCGCTGCTCGTGCGGTGTCCGCCCCGCCGGCGCCTGCACCTGCAAGACCAACCCCAACGAGCCTACCAGCAACGCCAACGAGACCGACTTCACTACTCGCAAGTAGACGTCTCATAGGCTGTCCATAAGCACCAAACAACAAAAACAAAACAACAGCATACACGGAGTTTAGGAATGGCCATGGCAATGGCAGGGCACGGCACTGAGGACCAGGCCGGTTTATAGTTTTATTCTTGATACCAAAAATACATCTTTCAAACAGCTTCTTTGATTCTTTGTTTAATTAACGATATGTGTGGCACCATTGCTTTTTCACGGTCTGCTACATGTACATATGCAACTTATACATAAAGCATGGAGGCGATAAATAATTTGACAATGACACCAGTATATTGTACCCATCCCACCCAGAACAACCGTTAAAATGAAGGGCAAGCAAACAAACGAAAACCAGGAATAAACGCTTATGAGGATAGTATACATGCAGAGCGCCGGTAGAATTCAAAAGATGTGAGACAGAAAGAAAAGATAAAGGAATAAAGGATAAAAGACAGCACATGAGCGGTCAGATGAAAGACAATGAAAGGCTGGCGAAGAGAGTATGGAAAAGGAGCATCATCGTAGAATTAGACAAAAAGGCAACATATTAAGTCAATAGGCATGACGTCTGCAAGGGTTGCATGCTTCAGTTGCTGTACAGGGATGGTGACTGCCCCATATTCTGACGCTTGAACGGTCGCTGCGGCTCGTCGTCTTCGTCGTCACTGCTCAGCGTCAGGTCGATGACCTCGCGTACGCGCTTCTTGCTCTGGCTGCCGGGCGGCGCAGACGATGTCGTGGCCCGCGCTGGTGTCGCCGTCGTGTCCCGGCTCTGCGCGTCGTACGACGTCGAGCCATTGGTATTGGCGGCAGACGCGGTGCCTGTGGGGTTGTTGCTCGGCCCACCTGACGAAGACGGCAGGTAGATTTCCAAGTCGTCGTCGACCGTCAGGGCGTTTTGGTACGGCGGTGTGCCGTTGCCGTTGCTGTTGCCGTTGCCGTTGCCGTTGGCGCCGCTCCTCCTTGCGCTACTGCTGCCGCCACCATTCTGGTTGCCGTTGCCGTTGCCGTTGCTGCCGCTGCCGCCGTTCTCGCGGCCGCCCGTGTGCCATGTGCCGTCCGGATCAATCGTGACCTGCTCGAGCTCGCTCGTTGTGTTCTCCATGATATCCTTGACGTACTCGTCGACAGCCAGCGAGTCGTAGGGCGCCGGGTTGCTACACACGGGGCACAGCCACTGCGGTCCCTGCTCCTGCAGCAAGAGATAGGAAGTGGCATCAAAACACTGGATATGCTTGCATGTTGTTGCGCGCACCGGCAATGCCAGCCGCATGTACGTCAGCGGGCACTTGAGGGACAGCACGTATGATGTTGCCACAACGTCCGGGTCCTGTGCCTGTTTGGTGATTTCTCGCACCACCGACTCCTTGGTGATCCGGCTGCGTGTCTCGATGCGGCCCGCCAGCACGGTCGCCGAGAACACCTCGCACAAATACACTCCCAGGTAGAAGCGCTTCGTAGTCAGCGCATATGTGAATTCCAGCGTGTTGGTGTATGTCGTCGGCTTGAGGCGCAAGTACTCGGTGATGTTGACTGGCCGCGTCGAGCCGGGCTTGTTCTTGAGGCCGCGCAGGTTCGCCTTGATCTCGCCCATGTTCATCTTGATTTCGCACTGGTATGGAAAGGAGATGTCCTGGGGTCCCTGGTTGCTACTGGCACAGAACACCATCACCTGGTGCGTTGGCTCAGCCGCCAGCCGCTGCAGCTGCGGGTACTGGCTCGCGCAGATCTTGATGCTGATGCTGTTCCGGTGCTGCGCCATGGCCTCGCACGTCTTGACGTCACCGATGGGACTGCCGATCTCATAGAAGGGGCTTGCCTTGAACTGCAGGCCCTGGTGGTGGAAGAGCTGACGCCGGGCCGCGTCGCTCGTACTTGAGTAGCCGTTTGTCGTCGCCGAGCCAGTGCCTCCTACGCCAGGCGCCAGTCCGCTGCTGGACCCCAGTTTTGGCGCTGACGGCGGCGCACCGCCAACATTGTGCTTGGCATACGGTGACGACATGGCATGGCCAGGCGAGGACGGTGTGCTGGCCACAGGACTGGCAAAACTCACGTTTGTCCAGTAACCCACGGACGCCCCGTCGGCGATTTGTAATATAGTGTCTCTGACTCTTTCGAATTGGGCTGTATCCGCATATTGTAATGAGTTGTCGATTACTGTTTTTTTGGCGTGGTTAGCAGTTATTCAGTTGTGTTGATGTCAAGCCTAGACTTGTTCAAGTCTGTGCAATGCTAGTACTCACAACCGATGATGCGCGCCTGCAGGTCAGCTTTGTTGCCAGACTTGCCCACGCCGCGTGCTGAACAGATAGCCATCAGATCGCGGTTCTTGAGCACCCGAAGGGTTGCCACCAGCCTGTTGACCTCTTCACTGTGATCGGTCGGCATTTCGGCGACTTTGTTGGATGGGGTTGGATGTGAGTACGGGTGTAGGTGTGGTGAAGGATGTGGAAGGGGTCCAGGGAGGGGCGGTGTATTGAATGCGATGCAGTTCGGCCGAAGTCAAGGGTGCGGCCGATGATGCGAGTGAATGAGGCTGAAATGGAAGATGCAACAAAAAGGGCGTGACTCCAGCACCCAGCACTTTTTCCGGGCTTCAAAGGTGTTACAGAGCCTTGCACTTGGGCTTGCACTATCGAGCGATGGCTAGGCGAGAGTCAAGTGAGGGTTGGGCCGCGCGTGAGGCCGAGATCGGTGGTCCGACCAAGGTCAGGGTCGGGGATGGCTCGAGAAGCCGCGAAGCTTGGATGCTCGGCGCGTCAGGGCAGTATGGTCGCGAATATGTCCGAGGGGTCGTCGAAGCTTGTGCGATATAGCGCTGCTGGATATGTATGACGACGGTGGTGATGGATGCGATGGTGATGCGGGCGAGGGGGCCAGGGAGGCGAGGCTCGCGTGATGGAACGCGGTCGGAGACAGCGGAAGAGGCACTGATGGAGGGCGCTGGGGTGTAGGAGCGCAAAAGGTGTAGTCGGGTTTCCAATCAGTCGATGAGGAGAGGTGAGGATTGAAGCACTGCCTTGTATTGCTTTGCCTTTTCTGTTGCGCCTTGCTTTCTGTTCTTCTTTTTTTAACTCGCAAGGCTGTGCTCGTGATCGCGTATTAGTCAGAATCGATGCGATTCATCGAAAAGGAAGGAGCGATGGCGTTGCTACCTCTCTTGTTCGTCGGGTCGCGGTGGCGTGGCGTGGGCCGTGCAGATTGCGAATTGCGGAAGTTCGTGCCGGCTACCTGCCTGATCGTATCGTCGCCGTTGTCGTCGCCGCCTCTGGCAAGTATGCCTTTTTTCACATACGAATTTGGCTATTATTTTCGAGGCAATTTTAAATGCTTAATAATGTTTAATTGGTTTCGAGGCGTCGGAGGCCGTATTGGGTGCGTCAGGTAAGTGAGACAAAGTTGGAAGGCGGTCAACAGCGGCGAAATACTCGGCCGTAGACTTCCTAGATTAGAATGTACCTTCTACAAGTTCTGCTACCAAAATGGGGGGAAGATACTAGTGGGGTACATCCGCCTAGTGATAGCCAGCGAAAAACCCGGCAGAAAAAAAAGCAGCGAAAAAAGTGAAAAAGACAAGCGGTCTCAGCATCTGGATCTATTGCCCTCTCTAAACAGACGACTCAACTACGACCATCATCACCTCTACATCTACCTCAACACCCACCATATATACACAATGGCCAAGTCAGCACGCGCGAGTTCTCGCAAGGCGAACAATGTCAAGCTCAAGAGAAACGTCTTTGGCCCCGTCGAGTCGGCACGGACAGAGCGTCTGTCGGCCAAGCTGATGGAGCTGGTGGCCCAGGACAAGCCCGTCCACGAGGAGGCGAAGAAGGAGGAAGCCATGGAGGAGGGTGAGTTTAGGCAGGCATCCGAGGCCGAGTCTGGGGAACACCATGCTGACGAGACAGATCCCACACCGAGCGACCAGCTGAAGGAGGAAGCCTGTAAGTGACGACGATGCATGTTGTATCTCAAGAGGAAAAGAGGAGCAACCAGCTAACAATGCAGCCGCTATGGAAGTTGACGCCGGTGCCAAGAAGACCTCTTCGAAGCGCATTCAGAAGCGGAGGACCGTCAAGAAGGGCTCCATTGTCTTTGCCAGATACACGGACCGCAAGGCCGCTCCCAAACGGAAGTAGGCGTGTCTGGCTATCGTGTGATGGCTAGGTAACAACAACGATCAAAAGGGGATTGGCATGTGTTGTCCGTGGTGTTCTTTGCTGCATTCTGATTTGTGCTTCTGCTTCTGCTTTCTGCTTTACTTTACGGTTCAGGCCGGTGCACTCGGCTTCTTTGGCATAGACTGACTGCGTGCTTGTTTTGGGGGTTTTTGTTTGTTCCTTTGTTCTTTCCGCCTAGTTGTTTGCTCTTGTTTTATCATCTTACAGAGGATCGCAAAACCTCAAGAAATTTGACGACTATTATGACCATTGTGTTTGACTTTGATATCTCGAATGGGCCGTGTCTGCTTAGTCATCTTTTATTATTAGCTGTTTAGTCCTTGAAAGTTACTTTTACTGTGATATTATTCATAGGATGCAAGGCTTCGATTCAAGCAACAATTTACACCCATAGTTAAGATGTCTTCTCCTTGTTGTTGCTGTTCTTAAGTTGGCAAAGCTGATGGCTTCATAAAAGCAGAATGCATCAAAATAATAAATCAATTAAATAAAATATAAAAGAAAACAATGCGAGTAACTACAGTCAATCCACTGATTAAAAAGTCGCTATCAAAATGTAAACACAGTCTGGGAGAAGCACATCAAACAACGAAGTCGCATTCAACACCGAGTGCTCGCCCTGAAACAACACGAAAACGTGCCCGCCAGCAGCTGGAGTGAGATTGTAGCGCACTGATAGGGGCCACCCGCCCGTATTCCGGTGATACACAGCCCCCAGCCCAGTGCTCCATACGGAGTAGAATAAAGATACGAGATAAAACACCACTCCGTGTTCCGTCCTTGCTACGACGTATCCTTGATATTCTCTGGTCTGCGGTGTTTGGCTGTTTTATTTTTGCTGCCGGGTCTGTGTATGTTTCAAAGCCAAGACATTGATCCTCATTACTACGTATATCCCATTGGTATCATTCGCCATTCGTTTGACGTCTGGGCATTTCTCATCTCATCTATCTCGTCTATATCTTCTCTCATCTCTCATCTACATCTCATATATCTCATCTACGATTCTACGCTTCTACGCTTCTACGCTTCTACGCTTCTACGCTTCTACGCTTCTACGCTTCTACGCTTCTACGCTTCAATACCACGCAATGGCTCCTCTCATCCCACGCATGCACGTCTTTGAAATCGACGACCAGCCATGGTAAGCTCCTTTAAAAATTTCCACACAGGATCAGCTTCTGACTCGCATCAGGTTCCCTCCCTGGTTTCGCGGCCGTGTCCAGGCAGCGCTCACCCGGGCCTGGGTCATGCGTGTGCCCGTCGTGCAGAGCGCCTCGCCCGCGTCTCTCGTTGCCGACATCCTCAAGAAGGAGGTGCTTGCAGCCAAGAAGTTGGAGACCTCTAAAAAGCCCTGGATCATGATCGACTTCTGTGCCGGCGGCGGCGGGCCGACGCCGAGCATCGAGAAGATCCTCAACGCCGACACTGCCGAGACAGCAGCAGAGCCCACAAAGTTTGTCCTCACAGACCTGCACCCCCACGTGGACGACTGGTCGCGCGCCGCCGCGGCCAGTGCGAATGTCCGCTATGCCGCGCAGCCCGTCGATGCCGCTGCTGCCGACCCGGCCCTCATTCTCAAGGAGGCATATGACGTCGAGGGCGAGTCGGCGCGCGTGATGCGCCTGTTCAACCTTGCGTTCCACCACTTTGACGACCCGCTGGCCAAGGCGATCCTTAAGAACACAGTCGAGACGAGCGACGGCTTCGGCATCTTTGAGCTGCAGGACCGCTCGTTTGGCGCGTTTGTGACGACTCTCATCTTTGGGCTGGGCATCCTGCTGACGGCGCCGTATTATGCGTACAAGTGGCGGTCACCCATGACGCTGGTCTTTACGTACCTGATCCCCGTCCTGCCGTTTGTGCTTGTGTTTGACGGCTGGATGTCGATGCTGCGGACGCGCACGCCCGACGAGGTGGAGGCGCTGCTGCGGTCGTGCGGCGCGGACACGGTGGCGGCGGACGGCAGCAGCACGTGGGAGCTGCAGAGCGGCGAGATCCGGCACCTGTGGCCGTGCGGCTACCTCAAGTGGATTGTGTGCACCAAGAAGGAGGAGGTGTAGACGGTGTATTTTTGTTTAAAGTTTTCAGATGTTTTTTTTTAATATCGTTCTGCCACGTATTTTTGCCACGTGAAACTTCAGCGTGGTGGAAATAGTTTGTCTTATTTCAATGCTATATTCTCAGAGTAGGTTAACTATTAGTTGGTATTGGCCATGGTCTCGTGCCAGGGCAAGGATGCATGTGCCACGCTTACAGCTGCTGCGTACAGCGCCGGTGCTGCGTCGTGCGAGGTCATGAAGTATGTGCCGTGGTACCGCTGGCGCAAGCTCGTGTAGAACGCCTCGTTCAACAGTGTCTGTGCTCTGCTCAGCCTCGACTCGGGCACCGTGCGGGACGCCGCCGGTCTCGATATGGTGACCCGCCCCGCCATGCGTCGCACTACTAGACTGGTTATTGATTATCGATCAAGTTCTCCCGAGAATATTGGTTTTATGAATGCTTTAAAAGCTGAAAATAGTCGTACTTTCTAAACCAGAAGTGATGAATATATAAATGCTTCAAGTTTCTCAATCTTGTCTTATTTTGCCATTGCTCCTTCATAATGATGCTCCATGTCCATAATCTAGTTGCAAAAAGGCAGAATTTGCGCCTGGTCGTCGCCTATATTGCGTAGGTACGAGTTGTAAATGTAGACATAGTCGGCCACACACATCTCTGCCTGAATTTTCAGTTTCTCGGGTTCATATGCCCATGCGTATTCGAGGTCTATCAGCACAACACGATCCTCAACCAAAAAGACGTTGCCTAGCTGGTTGTCGCCGTACACGACACCATAGGTCAGCAGAATATCCGTAGCGACCTGGATCCGGCGCTGGAACTCGTCGACCGAGATGCGTGGTAGCGGCTGATCCATAGGAAGCACGCCGTCATTGACAACAGACAGCACCAGCGCTCTTCGGCCTTCGCACACCGCCTCACCGTAGAAATGAGGGAGCAAGGAGCCCTGGAGCGGTGCGAGGCGGTTGTACATGGTCACCTCGTTGTCAAACAGCTCAGCGTGGCACTCGGTATTCTTCTGCAGCTTCTTGATGGCCACACGCGGTGGCAAAAAGGGACCGGGGATCCATCTCTGTACCAAGCCGTGCCAGGACGCGGGCAGACGCGTGACAAGCCATCGGACGAAGCGGTCCCACGGCCGCGGGACAATGGTCAGGCACAGCGCATGTGGGAATATTGTGTTAAACAGCTCCGCGACACCATGCACAGTTGTCAGGCCGAGTCGGAACTGTGTTGGCCGAAATTGTCAGAGGGTGCAATGATGCATGGGTGTATGAGAGGTGCGACACATCTTACCTGAACTTTCCGTGGATACTCATAGTAGTAGTCTTCTTCCTCGTTTCCGGGTTCTTCGCGCATGTTGACGGATGTACAAAGGGTCTTGTTTGTATTGTGTAGTGTCAAACTTGTTATTTATCTAGCGCCCATGGATGAGGAGCTCAGGGGTGGAGGCATTAATGTTAGTCAGCACGGGGTCGGGTAAACAGTCCACTTTTCTGTAATGTTTCTGACTTAGGAGAAGAGGAGATTTTACACATCTCCACATCTCCACATCTCGCGAGTTTTATTATAAGACTGACTAATCGCTATTTGTATGGATATCATGTGATGTAGGCATGTGTCTGTTCACGGGGCATGGAATAGCCTGACATCACTAGAGGGGTCACCTCTCTACCCCACCAAATAACCCTCTACGTGATAGCAGCACCCTATGCACTCCGTGCCGAAATACAAAGCACTATAATGCGTAATAGTGAAAGGTAATGAGTACTCTGTCAGTGATGTTATGGCACAGAAAACGTGCTGTTTTATTGTAGACTACTATCATGCTTCCGTACATGACAAAAACAGTTAATATGTCCACTCAGGCAGACACACTAAGTGACTAGGGTGGCGGGGTAACTATCGTAGTGCGGGTTTACCTCGCCATTAAGACAACGGCGTTGACTGTCGGTCGTTTCTTTGTTTACTTCTTTTTACATTGTGCAACTTGCTGGGCCACGCGAAGGTATCCAAATATATATATATATATTATATATATATATATATATAAACGAGATAGAAGTCATGGCTTCGACCGTTTTCGACGTCCTTAATGCCCATTCGACCGCGCCTGTTTCTTCTACTGGTATGCAATCACAAAGCAACAAGGCGTGGACAAAAGACTTTGCACCCATCGAACGGCTACTGGTGCATACCTCTCTTATACCGGGCACAAACTCGGTGGCCGCCGACTTTGATGCCCTTGCCCCAGAGTCCGACGACGATGCACTTCGCTTTGGTGAGCTTGCCCATCCGCCAAACCACCGCAACTTCCGGCTGTACTCGGAAGCGGATGGCGCCAACTGGTTTAACTCGGAGATCTCCAACGTTGTTCTCCCAGCATTTTTTCGGTACCCCTCCATCACTCAATGCGCCGAAGAGCCATCGAGGATTGGGACGACGCCGATCGCCCAGTTGGTCGATACGGCATATACCGCTCAGTATGGGGACAGACGGGCCCACGTGGTCATTGGCGAGTTCAAAAGAAACATTATTCGGCCTAGACCTTGGGAGGACGGAGAAGTGGGCAGAGCGCAAGCGGATCTTTCTAGAGAGCTAAGAGGGTAAGAGTTCTACAAACAAACACTATTTTTATGGTTACATGCTAATAATATTGCTTAGGTATGCAGCCAAATACCAATGCCCGCAGATCTTCTGCTTTGACCATGCAACCTTTCTGATGCTGCAATTTCGAGCCAAGACGCCGGCTGACATCGTCAAAGCCAACTGCGAAGTGGATTGCTGGGTCTTCCCGCGGAACAACATCGACGGCACGCCTCTACGATATGCATTGTACCGCCTGTTAGTCCAGGGTTTCCGTCGGTTCCAGGGTATGGTGCGACTGGGCACGCCGCTGCACAACGTGTCCCCGGTCTCATGTACGTTCTTTTCCGGAAAGTCGCAGTGGATTACCGATACGGGACACCATACAAGCCACCCCTTCAACTGCACGTGCACGGTGGACGCAGCGACCGGCGGTCGGTACTGGGTGGATGAACACGGCAATGACGTTCTGCACCAGGATGGTTCAAGGGTCTGGGATACTGGTGTTTTTTGGTTCACTGAATAAGCTGAACAATGATGGGCTGCGTGCTTTCTTTATCGGCCCCGACCTCTACCTCATGTCTTTTCCTTTACATACTTAACCCTTCTGTTTTTTTTTGTTCTTTCTTACTCTCTTATCCCATTGCCGTTTTCCTTAGCCTTGAGCATAAATGCCGTATTTCACATTGTCTCTTCGCTTTGTACTATGCTTTCTATTCTACTGTTGCTTGTACTATTGGTGTGGTGAGGAAATGTCTATTTCACGTACGCATGATCCGAAGGTAATAATTTTGCAATTGTGTCCATCCATAGCATTGGCGATATGAGCTCCAGCAAGACTCACTGCTTCCACGTACGGCCATAGATACTGGAAATCACGGGATCCCGTCCGCTCTCCCTTAGTTAAACCAGTAATCGGCGGATTAGTAGTTGGGTCGGTGACGACCAGCGAATACCCTCTGCTGTACGTATTTTTTTTGTCTTTTTGTCTTTTTGCCTACCCTTCATAGCAGCTACTGTCCGGTTGTGCTGGTGGTAATCCAAGTATGATGGCTGTCGTGATGGTAGTTGACCTTACCTTTTATACAGTGCCAGCCTTACAATACAAATAAATATGCAACTGGCATGAATGAATAAACAAGTCTTGAAAGAACACTTCAGGTAGCCTGCAATTTGCACAACATCTAGTTGCTGAGTAGCATAGATAAAACATCATATAAGATTGTGTATCGGGGTCATTAAACTCCAAAGTATCGCCAGCTAAGGCTACAAATCTACCGCCATATCCCCAAAGCCTTTGCTCCAAAAGGGCCATGCAGTGCAGACAACCGCTTGCTCTCTAAACGCCGTCTACTTGAACAGCACGAGAGAGTATGAGCTCTCGGTGAGCGTCCACAGGTTGCGGTACCAAAAGACGGCACCAGCCACCAGCAGAATGTAGTAGGCAATCGTCCACAGCAGGTTTCCCTGCGGCGCACCGTCGTCTTCCTTGGCGGTGGTGGCGGCGTTGGGGTCGCGCTGGACACGGCCGTAGAAGCGCGGCAGGCCCATGGTGTTGCAGAAGCTGTGCACGACACACACAGCCAGCAGGCTGCCCGTGCGCAGGTACAGGAACGTGGCATAGCAGCCAAACAGCGTCGTGTAGGCAAACTGGAAGAGCGAGCGGATGGCGACGGCGGTCTTGGGCGTGCGCGGGTGCGTAATGGCAAACTCGTAGGCGTGGTGCAGGTGCGCCAGGCCAAACACAATGGGCGACAGCAGCACAGTGCGGCGCACGGGCGTGTGGGCCAGCAGCAGCAGGGGCACGCCGGCGGCGCGGAACAGGGCCTCCTCTGTTACGGGGCCGGCCACGAGGTTGCGCCAGTCGGCCCAGTCGCTGAACAGGTTGACAAGGGGCTCGAGCACGCGCGGCTGGGGCAGGGACGACCTGTCCTCGCCAGGCACGGGGAGACCGGCCCAGACGCGCCAGCCGTGCTCGACGACAAGGTTCTCAAAGAGCGGGCCCAGGAACAGGCCGCCGGTGAGCAGCAGCACTCTCAAGGTCTCGCCGACGCCGATGGGGTAGTAGCCCATGAGGTGGAGGGCTTCCGGGCTGAGCAGGCGCGTGGCGGCGCCTGGCTTGCCGTTGGTGGTGAGCAGCAGAAAGGTGATGGCGGAGCAGACGACACAGCTGAGGCTGACGGAGGCGATGCGGGCGCGGATGACGGAGGGGGCATCGCGCGACAGCGAGGCCGACGGGCGGGTCACGCTGGAGAGGTAAAAGGGGGCGACATAGATGACGGTGTAGAGCACGAGCAGGCCGACGGCGGAGCTGGAGGTGATGGCGGGCGGGATTTCTAGAAACATGTCAGCGGTGTGGGAGGCAGTGTGAGGGTGTGAGGTGAGGGTGAAGGTGAGGCAGTGAGATAAATGAATGAATATCAAGATAAAGACAGGAGGCATACCCTGTGTACGGTGGAAGCCGAGCTTGTCCATGAGACCCTTGACGGAAGGCATTTTGGCGGGTGTCGCTCAAAATGTGTTGGAGTATGACAAGAGCCGTTGAGCTAGTCGTTTGCACGGCTTGACTTGGAGCTGGAGTTGGGGTTGGAGCTAACTATCAGCTGCCCGGCGTTCTTTGTCCGGAGACGGATTGATGTCAGTGACAATGACACTGACAATGCTATCGACGACAATAGCAATGGCAAGCGGTAACAGCAACGGCAACGGCAAAGAAAGCAGGACGCGATACAAGCAAGAGATGGCCGTTCTCGATGCTATCCAAAATAACAAAGTCCAAAGTCCAACGGCTGACTGACAGAGAGTGAGGGTAGAAGATCACAGCTTGATTGGGATAGAGGGACGGCTAGAGACGAGACAGGCGAGACAGACAGCAGAGGACAGCGTATGGTGGTGCTCTGAAGGGTCTAGGCTAGCCCCACTAATTGCCATATTTCCTATTTCTGGGGAAGCTTCGCGTAATCTCGTAATACACGCCTCAAAAGAGTGATGAAGCTTTGTTAAGCTGAGTTGCTAGGTTTTATTTAGAGTTTACATTATTGCTCTATTTTTTATTTGACCGTGCTGGCGTTTATTTTACTATTGTTTGGGTTTTCTTGCCGTTTTATCGTAAACACATAACACATAAGTCTTTTTAAATATATATATATATATAGAAATTAAACACAATTTGTCGGATAATGAAACTGTTTATACATCCGCAAAACCCTAGACCTTGTACTAAGATACCAGACAGTTCACATTGACTGGTGATGGAGCATTTCAACTGCATCACTTCGCATAGCTTGCATAGGCCCATAGCGCGAGTACAATACACATTAAGAAACACGGCCTGCATCGCACCTGCTGTCGACTGCATTGTGCATATGCGCCGACTGCAACAAGAAGACCACAGACAGACACCAGACACCAGACACTGTACCGAGAAACAGCTAAGTACATGCGGCCGCTAGCCCAGCGACTCGCCGTACGACTTGCGGCAGCGGCAACAAAGACGCATAATACTGTACTTGGTGGAAACAGACACACGCGACCTGGCGCTTGCTTGTAACACGCACTCTGTAGACTGGCGCTGCAGACAAGCTCTGTAGAGCAGATGTTTGACTCTTCCTAAGGGGTATCTCCCACAACGGCCACCTCCTTCCTATTCCTACCTCCTTATCCTCTCACACAATGAGTAAGCAGCAGGGTAAGGGGCTCTCACCGTACTTTGACTTCCGACACCTCCTGTCTGTAAACCACACCCATGCTCAAAACACCATGTAACGCTGTTAGTCCTGGCTACCCAGCCACTCTTTCGCTTCTGACAGTTGACTTTATCTATACGCGACACACTTTCCCTAAGACGCGTCTTGAACCGTTGCTAATTAAACTCGACAGCCACAGCCACAGGACAGCACGTTGCAGTGCAGAATAATGCAGCTGAATCCGACTTGTGCATGTAGGTACAATTGAGCAGACTGGTACTTTGTATTTTGAGATTTTGATATCCTGGACCTTGACACCTGGCACTCATGGAAGCGCCTTTTGACGTGGGCGCCAGATGGGACTCTACGCGCGGCTCCTGTCATGACTGCAGCTATTTCTAATAATACAGAGCCCAATATTGTACAGCGCATCATGCATATGTTCAATTGGGATGTTCATTGAATGGCGCCAGTCTGAGGTCTGGATATTGTATATCAGTGATATCACATACTGATGGAGTGAGTCATGCATCGATCGCCGTGGTCGCGGAGTGGCATCTCACCCCCGGAAACATCTCGCGATGTCAATAAACAAAACATGAACAACCACACAAAAGCAAGCATCGAATACCAGTCCACGTCTCTTCCAATTTCAGATCTTATCCAAATATCCAAATATCCAAACTCGGCCTCCTTGCTTGCTCATCTTACCATGGTCCGCTTTATGCAGTGGCGAATTGCGAGGCGGTCAGAGTTTATTTACATGTCATAGCTATTTGAAGGTATTCAGAGAGTGATAATGTTTGTTTACTATTTACTATTTACTGTTTACTTGCTATTTATTGCTGCTCATTCTATTATCATCATCTACGTTGGATCCGTGATGTCCCTTGCGCATTCCAGTGATGTGGCGCTGCACGTAAAATTATTAGTACCAAATATGTACCAAGGTAAGCTCGTAAACATGGCCCTCTTATGCAGGCGCATGTATGAACATCTCAAACCTCATTTCATGTGCAGCTTTGCTTGCTATCGCGACGTTGCCGTGGCTGACTAATTTCGATGTGCTCGACGACTGTTTTGCAGAGTCGCGCCTTCCGCTTCCGTGCTGTGCAAGTACGGGGCGCGAGTACACAAGCCAAAGACAGACTGCCGCGCGCCAGATTGTGCGCCATTGCACAGCATTCAACTGTCAATCGTGCAAGTGCGGACGGCCGCTCTTTCCTAGACTGTATTGTTCAGACGTGCCTGCCGAAATTGGTGTATCAAAGTGACACCACCGGCTGTCTCCTTTTTGAGCTCGTCTCTTTTTGCCTCCTTTCTCGTCCTCTCCTCTGCTCTGTACATAGTATCTCCATCTTCGTTTCTCACATTCCGACTAGCCGACTGGCACAACACAACACAACACAACACAACACCCACACAAACAAATACCCACAGAGAGCCATCCACTCTGCGCGCGCGGTTCATGGATCCCAGTGGGTTCGCTAGTCAGGTACGAGCACTCTCTCCAGTCGGAATCCCGGAGGAGGCTGGCGATGCGTGATTTATACACTGTACAATGTACATATACAGATACTAATACTCTCACAAGATCTCACAACTCCTTGCACAAGGCAATCTTCTTTCCTGCAGGCTGCTGCACGGCGCTGCCCGCGAAATTAGCATGCAGCGTCTTCAACGTCGTGGAGTGCCAGTAGTGCTCCGTGTTGGGTCAGGCTTGGGCCAGACTAGAGATAACTATCGAGCCAAATAGGACAAGTATTGGGCCAGTGTAGAGACGAGCCCCCTGGAGCTGCATGAGTGGACGTCGTGCCGGCCAATAGACGCTCGTGGTAGCTGCTTCGGCTGTCTTGCTTGTGCACTCGTGCTGCAAATTTCGTTTTCCCCACGTCTAGCCTCTGTCTTTTTGCCTACACGTTGTACCTGAATATTCCCACTAACGCTACAGGGGTCCGCCAGCCTTGACGAAGCTGTCCGAGCTTGAGCTCTTTTCTCTTTTCTCTTTGTCCCTTTTACCCTCTGATATCCTCTCTTTTGCTCTACGGCCCGGAGCTAGCACCTACTAGCTGGACACGCTTTCGTGTGTTTGCATTCATGTTTTTGCCGTTTTGTTTGTGTCTTCGTGTTTGCTGTTGTGATGTATTTTGTTGATTTTTTACCAGTTTTTGCTTGAACGCCGCTTAGTAATCCCACTTGCTATCCCGAGTTGACCATCTTCCAGTTTATTCCTTCAGCTTGATTTACAAAGTTCCTGCTCTTCATGTCTTATGCATGTCTCTCTGTGTACTCTGTATCTGTACATCTCAACATCACCTCATCACCTATCCATCCAACGCTGTGCTGCACCCGCTCTGACTACCTGTCTGTGCATGCCCCATCCCGCCTCCTCCTCCAACCTTGTTACATCACTTCCTCTCTGGCCTCTCCTATTGCCCGACCCTGGCTCTGCTGTCACCGACTCTCTGGTTTGGTTCCTGGTGGGCTTTGACGTTCTGTCTACTTTCTGGGTACCTTTCGCTGCCTGCTTCTCCGCCTCTGTGCATCTGCACCCGCCTCCGTTTGTGCATCTCTGCCCTCCTCGGCTGCTTGATATCAACTGTGCTACCCGCCGGTTTTTTTCATCATTCTTTCCTCCTTCTCTCTTTTCCCTCATCCTCTCCTTCTCACGCAGACGTCGTGCTCTCTTTGTTGTCGTTGCTGTCGTCGTTCTCTCGTTTTGCTTCCAGTCACTCTTTACTTTGATTTCTCAGTCACTCTTTTTATCCAGTCGCTCATTCAGTCACGCACTCTTTATGCTACGCTCTTTACTTCACTCGTTACGCTTAACGCTTTAATGCTCATGTCCTTTAACCTGTCTCAATCAATCATTCATCCTCATTCCTCACATACTACTGCATACCGCCTCTCCTCTCTCACCCACCCATCTATTGCCACTCTCGTGCCCCCATTCCATTCGTCCTCTCTCCTCAGACCCGAAACAAGACTTCTGCAGTCTCCCCTTTGCTGTGCTTCTGCTCTACACTTTGCTTCCATTGCCTGCGTCTCTTTCGTGTTTTTGATTCGATCTCTCTTCTGCCTCTCTGCACATTGTTGTTGTTCCATCTTGGGACTCGATCTGCTTGTCTTGTATCAAAGTTGATTCTAGACTCACCCTGCATCTGCATCTACACTAATAGCCTCCTCCTCCTCTACCTCTGCCCTATCATCGTTTGTCTGCCGTCTATATCTGTTCTATTATTACTTCCTTGCATAGCATACTTTATCTGCCCATCTGCTTGTCTGCTTGGTCCGTCATCCACGGGCCTTTGATCGAGTAATTAAGATTCCACCCACACCCCGCATCCATTTCAACCATATCATCCATTTGCCTGCATTCCTGTCGAGAGATTTGCTACTTTTGCTACACTTGGCTTGATATTGCTTGATATTTGCTTCTTGCTATCCTTCATCTTGCTGCCTCATTGCCCATCATTCTCCCACATTCCCTGCCATATACTCCTCTCTCCCATACCACCCAAGGATACCTCGTCTCCTCCGTACAAAGTACACCACGTCAACTCTCAACGACAACTCCAACTCCAACTCGTCAGCCATTGGAATTCACCGTGCTTTCCATTAAAACCCCGGTCTATTATTCCTGCCTCATAATACGCCCACCCTACGGCCCTCCTGGCTCTTTCGACCGTTCGACCCAATCAAAGTGTCAGCCCGCGGAGCATAATTCCCGTCTTGGTATCTTGAATAGAGTCACAGCACATACGGATCCTGTCTCTATCTTCTTCGGCCCCTTGCTAGACTCTCTTGTCCTTTTGTGTTCGTGATCTAGAGATCCTTCTCTGCCATCAAGATCCCCCTGGCCCGCACTTGTGTCGTCTGCTCACCTATTCCTGACGTTACTCCTCAACCCTGACTCCTGTCGTCTTCAACTGTCAGCTGTCAGCTGTTAATGCTTATCAACAACCTCGTCTACTCCATCGAGTCCGTACACCGCTGCCCTGGCCTGTTGGGGTTGCGCCTCATCCTTCACGATTTGCACAACACTGTCTGTCCACGACTTCTTCCACTCTTTCAGCCTCCTAATTTTTTGGGTTCTTTGATTTCTTTGATTTCTCTTGGACTGCTTCTTGACTTCTTTGCTCTCGTCTTCCCCTTGATCGTCTCAGTTTGCCTTGTTTTCATGACCTCGTCCCAAGATCCTACTAATTATCCTTATTCGTCTTCTATTTGCATTCTATCTGCGTTCCACTCACATTCCATTGCTTATTTTCTTTTTTCTTTCTTTTCCCTTTTATTTTGACGACCTAGACCATTCATTCTCTTGTTACTTTATATCAGCACCCCCCCTCCTTCCCGTTCACCTCATATACTTTTCAATGCCTTTAATGTCTTAACGACCTTTCTCTCGATTTTAACACCACCATCTCACTCTCCTACTCGTCACTCGTCACACTTTACGCATTGCTCAAAATTTCACCAGCTGTCACCCTACTCGACATCAACCTCGCTTTGCTTGCTTCCGCTTCCACATCCCCGGCTGCCGGCACCTACTACTTTCTTCTTGTTTTCTATCTCTTCTTTGGAGTTCTTCTCCAAGATACTCTCTTAACGAGGCTCATGACCCACGACTCTTTTTGATTTTGACGATCACCGTTTGACGATAACTCTTCACGACCACTTTTAAAATTTCTTTACGTTTCCGACTCTTGACGCTCTTCACGACGACAAAACACGTTTACGCATTTCAACACGCATTTTAAGAAAAAAAAAACATCTCTCTTTCACAGGAGCCTTTATAGAACGAAACCGAAACACTTCATCGGAGCTTTTCTTCCTCACCCCGGTCGTTGGCCTTTTTCCTCTTATAACGTCTATTATTCCCCGACCACTCGCGCTCCCCCACGATAAAGCGCTGTTGCACTCAATCCCAAAATCCCATAGCTGCCCTACAATTCCCATAGACAGCAACAAGCCTCCAGGCATCCCCTGGCTCTACATCCACTTCCTGCGACTTACACCGTCAGCTATCCACGAGGCCAGCTATTTCCAGCGGCCTGACCCTAGCTCTCTTATACATTGTTGGTACTTACCTTCACTTACACGGACCGGGATCTGCATTATCTTTGTCATAACTTCATCGCCTGAGTTTAGAATATCGACTTTCATCTTCAGCCCCTCTGCGGAGGCACTTGTCTTTCAATATCATCTTGCATGAGGAGATGGCCGAGTCTTACTGATCGACCCACACCGTGGATTCCGGAGCACTGTACGACGTGCTCATCCCGCCTCCACTCCCGGGACTAGCATAGGTCGACAGTGCCTTCATCATGGCCGGCTTTCATGACCAGCGGGACTGGACCGGCCGCCACCCGGCGCCGTCATCTCTCCCGCTTCACGACCGGACACCATCTGGCAACCAGGCTATCCGCATGGTGCCCTACTCGCCGCCTCGGCTCGAGTCACAACAATCGCAATACTCGCAAACCTCACAGACCTCACAAACCTCACACACCTCACAAACATCCCATCACTCGCAAATCTCACAATTGCGCAACTCACAACACTCTCACACACTTTCGCTACCACTGCAAGGACCCGCCTCGCCCACTCCCAGCTCCCCGCGCAGCTCCCCGCGACAGCGGCGACAGCGGCGGAAACGGCAGTCGCGTGAACTGGACGGTCTTTACGAAAATCTCGACGACTTTGAAGGCGGCGCAAATGACAGCGACCGGACGACCACGACTGCCACTAGCAGGCGGAGCAAGGCCAGCAAGGCTAGCAAGAGCCGGCCGAGCAGCTGGGGTCCTGCCGCAGCTTTTGCAGCAGCTAGGTCTGCCGTGTCAGCAGTTACTGGATCTGGACATGGACATGGTTCTGGGCCAGGGTCGCCGCTTTCGACTTCCAGCAGCAGCGATAGACAGCGACATGCGCGACAAGGATCGGTCTTGACTGAGAAATCACGAAATATCAAGATCGCTAGAAGTTGGACCAATGCAAAAGAAGGCTATGCAGCTGGCGGACAGGGGTCTGCATTGTCTATGCCCATTGGGGCCGAAATTCCATTGGCCAGGGGTAGCAACATGGGTGTTTCACTATCGAAACCCACTAGCCCAACCACAGCTGCCCAAAATAGGTATATCGAGGAGCACGATGCGACGTCCAGTCCCCTGGCCCACCACAGCCAGTCTCAGGTATCGCAGCTCTATGAAGGCCCTGAAGACTCTGAGGTAGCATCGCCATCTTTTCTGTCTTTGTCTTCTTCTCGTCCTCATGCTCGCCTTGGTCTTCCTCCTGCCAGCGCATCTTTCTCTGCCGCTGCCGCTAGCTATCTGACCGAGAACAGCATCAACAACCACAACACGAGCAACAATTACAGTCTGCACTCGACTTCTCCAGCTTCGCCGGCTTCTGAATTCTCTGCCTCGCCTGCGCCCTCTTACATCCCGTCCTCGTATCCCACCAACTACTCTCCCTCGCAGCCATCCTCACTGCCGTCCTCCTACCAGTCTTCTTATCACCACCCCCTCACTGTCACCAATACTGTCGCCTCGTCCTACACTTTGACGGCCCCTTCCCTTTCCCCCTCCCCTTCCATTGGCTCGCTCAGCTCAGTCTCGTCCTCCCAGGCTGCTGCTCCCCGTCCACACTCGCGCCGGCGCAACATTATTACCATCCACCCCGATAAGACTTTTTCCCTGATCCCGCGTGCCGGCTCTTCTGCTCAGCCGCAATCTCATTCGTCTTATGCGCAACCACCCTCTGCAATCCCTGCACTTGCTGCTAGCCTGAAGTCCCCCCCTCTTTCGCTGCTGTCCTTTTCCCAGTCGGCCACATCCTCGACTGTTCGCTCGTCTATCTCGCATGACCGCTTGTTCTCTGGCGCATACGGCAGCGTCGATCAACCCAGCTCCCCTTTAACCACTTCTGCTAGTGCCACAGAAGACGCCAGCTTTGACTCTTCCACGGACTTTGGCGATCATCAGCCGTGGAACCAGCGCCTCGTCGGCGGCTTACACTCATTACAGTCGTTGCACCCAGAGCCCAAGACCCCTGACGCCAAGCGTAAAGGCAAGGGTCGTGCCTATGATATTGTCTCGCAGCCCCAAACTCAAACTCACACTCAGTCATTCGCTCAATTCCGGTCTCAGTCTCAATCCCAGTCGCAGTCTCAATATCTTCCCTCTCTCCCCGAGACATCAAGCCCGACTGCTACCATCGTCACCGGCCCTTTCTCCGAGTCTACTGCACGCCCCAGCACTCGCTCGCCCAAGTCGAAGCCCAAGAAGAAGCAATCGTCTGCTTCTGTCCAGTCATTCGTTACATCCTCCTCCGCCGCTTCCGCCCTGTCCTTTGCGGCCTCAACCCTATCTGCCAACACAAACTACAAAGTTTACGCCCACGGCTCATCGCCCATCGCTCGCACTGCCCTCGAGTCTCTCGACAGCTTTGCCGCCCTGGACTCGACCGATCCTCACGACAACCACCACCAAGATCTGGAAGATCGCCTGGATTCTACTGACAGTCTTCGTTACTCCAGCCCTGCTCACCCCGGTGATACCACCAACGTCGAAATCCTCGGTGTCTCATCTCCTGCTGCTCCGCTTTCGTATGACCTGCAGCGCGACAACGACCCGGAACAATCCGCTGCGTCTCTGAACTCGTACCCGTCCATTGCATCCTTTGATACGGGAGTCTCTTACAACGAGAGCACACTGCCGAATTTTGTCGTGATCGGAGCTTCTTCGCCGCCGGCGCCGTCTCGCTATCTCGACCAGATCCGCAGCACTACTGACAGTGACGTTGGCATTGACAGTGATATTGATATCCCCAGCAGCCCGCCGCTCCCCTCGCGCACTGCCAATACCACTGCCGATACTCTCGACACTTCTGACAGCGACGAAAACTACGTGCTCCACGGCGAGCCGTCGTCCTTTTTCCTGCCGCCGTCGTCTGTGACCTCCACCCCCGGCAACCAGTCACTAGTTTCCTATACTCCCGCTCCAACATCGGCACCCGCGCCGCCTCAGACTGCATCGTCATCGAGTGGATCGTCACTTGCGACCATCTCGAAGCCGCCTCGCCAAGTTCGCCCAGTCTACTCCCGTGAGAGCCTGGTCGTCCCGCCCCTCAAGACTATCAAGTCTGTGCGCGCAAAACGGTCCAACGAGCGCTTCGGCTACTACAAGTCGCGTTCCCGTGAATCGCTTCGCCGTACCGCGTCGCTCAAGTCCCTGTCGAATAGCATTTTCAACCAGGAAGCAGCGAGCACTTTTTTCGCCGGTCAGGCTTTCCTGAACCTTAGCATCCCGCCTGTGCCCGTCCTCAACCAGGCCAAGACATCGCACCCGCATCAGTTGCAGCATCAGTTACCCGCTCTCCTCGCCAAGGCAAAGGCGCACAAGGTCAAGCGGAAGCCTCTGCCACTCCCAGCGCCACCCATTGTAGCCCGGAGCGAGAACATTGTCGTCTATGGCCAGACACCCAAAAACAAGAACAAGAACGCCCTCGACGTGTCTGCTGATGATTCATGGGAGAACTCGTCACCACCGCAGCTAAACTCCCCATCTCTTTCCCCCTCCGCCTCCATCTCCGACTCGCCTCGTCCTCCTTCGCCTACCCTTCCCCAACAGCCCAAGATCAGAGTCGAAATGGTTGAGGAATCCCCGCACCAATGGAGCTCTCAACTCTCCACCGTCATGTCCGAGAGCGAGGAGGATAGCATGGATATCCGCCTCGTGTCCCGGTCCGTTTCCCCCATGACTGGGACTCCTGTTCCCGGGACTCCAGGAACTCCTGGCCGCCCCGATAGTCTTGTTCGTGGCGACGCCAGCGTCATCAGCAGTTTTAGCCGCGGCAGTGCTGCAAGCAACGCCAGTAATGGCCTGCGGTCGAACGCCGGCTGGATTGGCAGCCTGAGCAGCCGCAACCTACACAGCATCACCAGTTCCATGGCCCGGCAGCTCGAAGAGGGGCGCGAGCGCACTTCGCGAGACTCATTCCCTCTCCCCCGTCCTAGTGCTGCCTTTTTCCGTGGCGATTCTGCATCGCCCGCGTCACCACAGCACAGCAGCGGCCCATTCTCGCCACCTCTCCGCACTGTCCGCGACCACGACGAAGATGGCGATGGCCTTGCTGATCTTCACAGCATGTCCAACCAGCCATCAAGAAGCGGCCTCTCCGGTTTCTTTACTAGCAGCAGCAACTCTGTCCGCAACCTACACACCTCGAGCAGTATGCGCAGCGTGAGCAGTGGCCATTTTCCCTCGTGGGCACGCGTCTACTACGGATCGGGCGAGCACCGTGCCCTGAGTGCTGCGCCCAGCATCTCCGACTTTGGCCAGGGCGACGACTACATGACAGGCGCCAACCGTCCCAACAGCGCGTTCCGCCGCTCGCCGTCTGTCGACAACGGCCCGCTCAACCTGTTCAATACACGCCGCCGGCCTCGCGAAGTGCAGCCGAATGGATCCAGACCAGGCTCAGAGGCCGTCGACATGGGAGCTGGTGTTGGTGAGGACGGCGTGCTGCACGTTTACCCACTGCAGCGCCCACGCGGCCTGCGCCGCATTACAAGCTCAATCTGGTCGCCGCACTTGCAAATGGACCGCCGCGCCGCCCGCTTTAGCGTCTGGGAGCCGCCCAGTGTTGTCTGGAGCGACACGTCGTCGAGATTCGACCGCCGCAACATGCAAGTCATTCTGTTTACGATTGGCTTTGTCATGCCGCTGACGTGGATGGTGGCCTCGTTCCTACCGCTGCCGCTTGACCCGAAGCGGGCCATGGAGAAGCGCATGGCCGAGAGCGAGGGCGAGTACGGTGTCGCGGAGGCGCTCAAGCAGCGCGTCACGCAGGCGGATGAGAACCGGTTTCAGAGCGCACGCTGGTGGCGGACTCTGAACCGGGTCATGTCCTTGTTTGGCCTGCTCGTGCTTGGTGCTGTTATTGCCCTGGTTGTCATCGCCGTCAAGCAGCACTGGGGACAGTAGCCTGTCGTCTCTTGTCCCTCTCCACCTTTTTTACCTATTCTATTCTCCTTCATCTACGACTCACGCTTATGTTTTACACAATTTTCACGTCTGCCCTTGTCGCACTTTATTCCCCTTTATGTTTTCCTTAGGCCATTGGCAACACTTGCCTCGTCTCTTTCCTTTATCCTTTCCAGTCTCGTTTTCTTCATCTGTAACATTTGTATAACATCATATTCATTTCTTGTCTTGTCCTTTTATATCTCTTCATTTTCATTGCTACGGCATACACTCTGCAACAGCCTGCAACAGCCTGCTAAAACACCACACACCCCAAGAAATGGGCGTCATACACATATTTCTTTCATGTTTCTGTCTCCGTCTCATTCATATATACGGCCATCTCCTGGGAGTTTTGGAGTATACTCGGCGCCTTTGGATCTACACCATCTGGCACCATTACCTATAATAACTATTACCTATTTACTTTTTGAATATCAAAACTATACCTGTATCTATATCTTAAACAGAAGCACAACACATACCGCGGTCACATAAACGTGGAAATCCAATGCCAATTTATAAAATCATAAAAATCATGAAGCTCTATAGCTGCTCCCTGTGCTATCTCGCTAGCAATGATCTATGCACTCCAAGAGAATGATAGCAAATATGAAACTAACGGAAAGTAAAAAGTAAAAAGCCAAAAGTGACGTACAACCCGTCTATAATCAATCCACCTCAACATTGTAATCCGATACACTCCCCAATCTCAACCTATGCTCTCCGCTTTAGGGCAGACTTTGGTGATGCCTTTTGGGCACTTGTTGTCGTCGCATCAGCACTAGCACTAACACCACCTACAGCTCCGCCATTGCTAGCGGCTCGCCGGTGCTGCAGCTGCAGCCCAACCTCCTCGCGCAGTTCGTTCACCATATCGTCAATTTCGCCCACCGGGTCGGCCGGCAGTCCAGAGCCCATGATCTCGCGGGTCTGGGCAAACTTGGCCATGCGCGGCAGGTCGGCTGCATCGGGCTCGGACTCGTTGCCGTCCAGCGTGTTGTCGATAAATCTGGAGGCAGCCGCCGCAATGATAGCGGCTCTCTGCTCGACCGCCGCCACTGGAGGGGGCTTCTCTGCCTCCTTGACTTTTTGGGAGGCCTTCTCAGAGACCGCCTCAGGCGACTCGGCAGCCGCTGCAATGCGCCGCTCGAGTTCCTTCTTGAGGCTGCGCTTAGCAGGTGACGCAAAAAAGGCCGTGAACCCGCCAATGGCGATGACGGCGTAGAAGTAGACGCGCGACCACGCCAGGAACGAGTCCTGCATCGTGAGCAGCACAAAGGGCGCGACGGCAAACGAGAAGATGAGATGCGTCGAGAGCCAGCTGAGCGGGTCGTAGAGCCAGGTCTTGGAGGGCAGCGGCTGCTTGAGGGTGGCCGGGTCGGCAAAGAAAAAGGGCCGGAAGAGGCGGCGGCAGTTCTTGGCCACGGTCTGGATGAAGCTGGCGAGCACAAACGACAGGTAGTACCCGGGGAAGAAACCGTGCCAAAAGGCGCTGGTGACAAAGGTGGCCATGCTGGCGCGGAAGCCTGGCTTCTTACCGCGTGGCGTGACGCGTAGGTAGACGTAGTTGCGCAGCCACAAGTTGGTCTTCATGTTCCAGTTCTCCAGGTAGGCGCGCGTGTTCTGGGCCGACTCGACACCCCATGGGTCGATATTCGCCACGCGGTTCCACGAGATGCGTCCCGTTGAGGGATCGACACCGTTGAAGCCCAGACCGGCAAGAATACAGGCGCCCTCGGTCAGCGACCATACGCCATAGTACTTCATACGAGTCGTCAGGCCTACGGCGTAGAGAAGCCAGACGCGGCGGAAAAAGTTGGTGCCGCCAGCCTCGTCGCTCAGCAGCACCTCCTTGGGGTAGCGCGAGCCGAAAGCCATGAACAAGCCGATCCAAACAAGGCCGATAGCCATCTTCTTCATGGCGGGTGTGCCGCTGCGGGGGATCTTGCGCTTGCGGCGAGTAGGCGGACGCTTGGCCGGGTCGAGGTTGGCAGGGACGGAAAACATGGTGGTGTCGAGCCAGCGGCGGTACTCGGAAAAGTCGCAAGCAGGGCCTGCGAGCAGGGAGGGGAAGAAGAGCACGTAGCCAGCATAGTCAAGGAGGCCGGGCAGCTCGCGCAGGACGCGGTCACGCTGGAAGGGCGAGAGGTCGGCGTCCGGGACAAGGCCGTCGGCAACGTTCCAGCAAAAGGAGCTGAGCTTTATGACGAGGACCATCTGGGCACCGGTGATATCGACGCTGTTGGGGCTGTTTGCAAACTGGCGAATGAGCTGGTTGACGGACATGTGGCCCATGAGGAAGACGAAGCCGATCCATGGCATGTAGGGGCTGGTGCGCAGGTACTTGGCGAGGGCGTAGGTGACGGCGGAGGAGATGAAGAGGGTCTGAAGGCCTGACCATAGGTCAAACAGGCCGACGAGGTAAAAGATGGAGACTCTGGGGAGCGGTCAGCGAGGTGTTGCGAGGGAGTCACGGTTGGTAGGCGGCTTTGCATGGCATACCCAATAATAAAGAGGTTCTTTTGTTCGGGACGAGCATCAGGTACCCGTTTCAAGAGGCCGGCGAGAGGGTAGGAGAGGAGGAATGAGAAGATGAGCTTGACTAGATGGTGTTAGTAACTGTGGTCTGCAGTATTGGGGTAGGGGGGGGGGAGGGCAAAACTTACGCTCATCGGGCGCTGCACCGAGTCTGTCGGCGGCGTAGACAAATGCTGAAGGCGGTGTTAGCAATGCTTGAGATTGTGAAGTGTACGATATTCGGGCAGGCGCATGACATACGCGCATTGATATAGGGAAGCATATTGACGGTCTGCAGCTTGCGGCTGTGGATGGGCCGGCAAATGTATCAAAGGGCCACCTCGTCACCGAGAGACAGGAGACAGGAGCTGGCCTGCTGCCAATGAAGCGATAGACCGACAGGAGCTCGAGAGGTGGCGCGTGGTGTCACTGGCAGAGGCCGTATGGGCTGGTGGCGTCTCTCGTTAAGTTGTTGTATGCTGCGGCCACAGGGAGAGAGCTGTCGTTGGCTCAAAAGCAAGTTGTACTTTCGGGGGAGTGTTTGACGTGGGCGAGGCTATAGAGGCTAGAGGTCGTTGAAAAAGGCGGAACGGGGTGTCGAGGTGGGTCCCGTTGAGTGCAGTACTAGAGATCCAGGGTAAAGATCTCGGTAAGGTTAATTTACACTGTTGAAGAACGGTAACAATGAAAAAACAGAAAATGAAGAGAAGATGGAGGATTGGGGATGGAAGATGGCGACGATGGGATGAAGGGGGCAGGAGTCAGGAGAATAGGGCAGCGAATGACCTAATCACATGTTCCTTCATGTTGGGTTTTACCACGCTGCTCTTTCTCGTTTGGGGTTCAATCAGCAATCAATAGTAGCAATAGGAGCTTCCATCAAGCATCCCACCAAAAAGAGAGGAAAGAGGCCCAGTCGTTCCTTATATGTTTTTTGTTGAGCTGCACTGAAGCCAAGAGAATGGAGAAGCGGTGCCCCACAGGTCGATAAAAAGGAAGGAGGAGAAACGAGAGCGAGGTTGATAGTACAAAATGGGAAGCAGCGACACTCTGATGTCACACGCACCTTCCCGCCTTTCTTGCACACCACGGGCAGGCGTGCTGTTGACTGCACCGAATCAGAGGGCTAGCCTACTTGCATGTGAGAGGCCTTGTGCCCCAGTTTTGGAACTATGGGCGAGCATGGGCGACAACGGGCAGCTAGGGAAAACAGTGAACTACATATGCTTATTTATGTATGACAGCCTGGAAAGCAACCACGACAGCTTTACATGTTTTTTTCTCTGCCTGTCTGTCATTAATTGCCACATTGCAGTTCACATAATTTTTCATTCAGTTATATTAGATTTGGTACGTGTTATTGTTTATCTTTAGATTTTGGATCCGTTCCCACACCGAACGCCTCTAGAATAATGACAAAAGAAAAGGCGAAGAAACAAAAAGGAAAAGAAGAAAGGAAAAGAGAAAAGAAAAGAAACAGAAAGAAGATATAAAGGGAGACCATCCCGCACAAGGGATTACAATATGTGTACTAAATAGCAGAAGAGAAGACACACAATGAAGAGGAGGGGATCGAAGAGAATAATAACGAGGAAACCGCATAACATCCAGATCCCGAGGCTGGACGGATTAAAAGGAAGACGAGATAGCAAAACGAGCCACCGGTTGTGCTTATAGACATTCAAGCTCAAGCAGACCAGAGAATAAAGACCGAGTCCATGGGAACGTTAAGGGAAGAGATATATCGAGAGAGAGGGGGGGTGAGGTAGAGAGCGGGTGCTTTGGTAGCAACAAGTCGACCAAAACGAGTTTGCAAGGAATCCAAAAGCCAAAATTGCATGTTGGAGTCAGCCAATTTACGCGTTGGCGTCCTTGGAGCTCTGGGCGCTGGCGCTCATAACGGGGTTCGAGGTGGGCAGCTTGAGCTTGCTCTCGGCCGTCTGGCGGACCTTGGCCCAGGCGTAGACGAGACCACTGACGAAACCAATGCCAATGGCCGACACACCGCCAAAAGTGACGGGGGCGTCAAAGAAGACAAGACCGGCCACGGCAATGGGCAGCTTGTTGAGGGCGCCGACCATGGAGTAGGTGGTAGAGGATGTGCAGCGCACGCACCAGGCCGAGCAGTAAGAGATGAAGATGGCGATGACACCCGAGTAGATGATGCCGATAAAGAGGCTCTGGCGGGACTCGGGGGGGAAGTTGCGTTCCAGGTTCTCAGAAGACCAGTCCTCGAGCAGCAGAGAGCAGACAACCAGGATGGGGATGGACAGCAGGTTGTTGTACAGCATGGCTGTGATGTCAGTATTGCATGGATAAAAGAAAAAGGAGGGAAGAAGAGGAGTGATGACTTACTGTCCTTGTCCTTAAAGTTCATCTTCTTGATGACCTTGCGCATGCCCAGGACGAAGCAGGCCGAGCAGATGACGTTCATGCCCATCCAGGCGTAGCCGGCGTTGAGGGTCGAGACGGCATCGGTGGCGACGGTGGGGTGCACGCCAGTGACGGCGGCACGGATGTCCGACCAGGCGGCAATAACGGAGCTCAGCACCATCAGGCCAAACGAGGCCAGGGTCAGGGGGGTGACCTGGCCACCGAACCAGAGGACCTCGCCGTAGGCAATGACGATAATGGTCAGGTTCTTGAAGATGGTGTAGACGGGGACGGACAGGAACTGCAGGGCCTTGGCGCCGGTGTAGATCATGCCGACGAGCAGGGCCGAGATGGGGAACCAGCGCTTGCCCTTTTGCCAGTCAAAGTCGCCGAGCTCCTTGATGAAGCCGGAGTACTTGCCGGCGAGGACGGTGACGACGCAGACGGCCGACTGGATGGCGAGATACAAAAAGTTCATGTTCCACTGGCTGCCAGACACAATGTACTTGTTGACAATGGTCATGCTGATGGAGGCCAAGCAGTAGGCGAGGACGGAGAAGCCGGGGCTGTTCTCGACGCGCGCAAAGGCGGACTGCTTGCCGGGGCCACCACCCATGCCGGCACCGACAGCGCGGAGCGGGATGGAGCGGCCGCTGTAGTCTTCGTTCTTCTTGTCCATTATGGCGGTGGAGGAGTAGAGGTCGATGAGGGAGAAGGAGCGGGATGTCGAGGGGGTTGTCGATGTCAAGGACAGGTATCGAGGTCAGATGTCGAGAAATCGAAGAGAGAGAGAGAGAGAGAGAGAAGACGAACACGAGCTCGTATTCTAGACGCGTGTCCAAGGAGGGGAGACAGAAGAGACGAGACGGGGAGACGGGGAGGGCAAGAGGAGACGAATACAGGTGAGATTGAGAAAGGGGGACAGAATCCAAGGGAGCTCGAAAAGGAAACACGCAGTTGATGGACAGGGAAGGTCGAAAGCCGTACAGAGATAGTACTCAAGAGCGTGGACTGGACAGAAAGGGAAAGGGGAGAAAAAGGGAGAAGGGGGGACTGACTGGGATTGACTGGAATGGGCCAAAATTAGGAACAATGGATTAGGTATTATTGCTCTACTATGTACACAGTAGTACAGCTAAGAGGCAAAGAGAGGCAAGAGGATTTGGCAGGAGAGGCGCGTGGAAAGATGGTGGAAAGAACACGGCAGCAATTAAGAATAAAGTAATTAAAACGTTGCTGAATTAAAATATAAAATATACGTAGGGGCACAAAAAGCCCAGAGATAGGGAGCTGCGGCGTATTGCATGGCAGTGATTACAGTGTGGAGAGGGAGGGGAAGACTCTGTAGAATTGGATTTAGGGGATTGCGTAGGTGTGGGGCTAGACGTTCCTTCCCCTTTTGGACAGTATGTCTTATGGTGTCGGCAAGGAAAGAAATAATTCATACTAAAAGAATCCGGGTCGAATTGATGATAGAAAGAAGGACATGTTTTGATGTTTAACGAAGATAGACCAGATAGAGGAAAGGGAAAAGAAGAGTGCATGATTGTGGTAGACGGCTGGGATGTGAGTAAAATTGCACTGATGGAGGTGCATAAAAAGAAATGAGAGGTTTGCCATGACGAGATAGGAAAGAGCAGTTCTAGAGGCGGCAGCTCTTTCCCTGGCCATTGAGCAGGATATTTGCAAGACACATCAGGCTCTTACGCTAACCCAGCACATCCATCACAGCTATATCTACAAAGTACAGCTATAATTTGTTGTCGCGTGCTCTTCAACGAGGCACGCAAGACCGTCTCCAGCTCGACAATCGTTTATCTATTACGGGATCAAGTATCGATGAAAATGTAGCTCTGCAGGGAACTATTGACAGGGAACGCGCGTTGACCTCTCCAGTCTTCACTTCATCGTACATATTTGTCTATGGTCGAGGCCGGGCGGCAGCGCGTTCTTCTTCTTTCTTTTCTCCATCCTTCTCCCCTTTCCAGTTGCATGTCTGTTGTATTGTTCGGGGCCTGTAATTTTGCTGGTGGGGAGCTTTAGGGCTATTAGGGCATCCACAGCGGCTTCCTGAAACAGGCGCTGTAAACGCTAGTCAAGGCCGCGTATGTATTACATAGAGCAAGAAGCAAGAGGACCACTTTACAAGCTTTGAGCTTGAGCTTCGAGATGCGATTGTACAACGTCCATCCGTATAGATACACCTGGCAGCTGCGTAGTACAGACCACAGCATTGACGCATGCAGTACGGAATGTTGGTTGTCGATTGTCGATTGTCAAAGAAATCAGTCTGCAGTGATGACTAATCATTATACATTTGGTAGCAGCAAGTAAAAGATGAAGACAAGTCTCAACAAGACGATCAACAGCAGTGACTCATGCTGCTTCTAAAAGTGCTGGCCAAAGGACTTGGATAGTTATATATACAAAGTGGCCACTGCCTGTGCACCCGCCTATTGGGCCATGTCCTCGTCGTCAGCAGCAGCACTATCAACAGCAACACTATCAACAGCAGCAGCATCGACAGCAGCAGCATCGACAGTAGCAGTGCCAGCACCAGTAATGCTGCCAACGCCAATGACACAATTGGGATCAGTGGCCTCGGCCGGCACCGGAAAGTTGAGGTGGCGCCAGTCCTCCAGCTCTTCCGTCACAGACCGCAGCCGGTCGCGGATGCTCTCAATGGCATAGCTTCCGAGCGGCAGCCGCACTGGCGGGAACTTGCAGTGTGCCAGCATCCAGCAGATCTCGGCACACTGCACGACGCCCGTCGGCTGTCGGTCGCCCAGCCACTTGACCATGCGCATAGCATGCAGGGATGGTGACGACGCCGCTGCGTAGGGCGAGCTGGGCTTGTTGATGAGGAAGTGGCCCCATGTCGGCAGGCCCCGTGCCGCCTCTTCTTGTCGCCTCTGCTCGTAGAGTTCTGGGTCTTCCTCCTGGGTCACCGGCGGGTTGCCGTATGCGCTCGTGCCCATCGTCTCGTTGACACCCTGCACGCCTCGAGGGTCGTCGCGCCGGACCAGCCCCGGCTCCACGAGCGTCGCCTTGATGTCAAAGGCATCCACCTCGTACAGCATTGCTTCAATCAAACCTTCGACGGCGTACTTTGTGGCACAGTAGGGGCCCAGTCCGGGAACGCCCAGGGCGCCCGACGTCGAGCTGAATATCAAGTAGCGGCCACCGTTGGGTAGATCGTCTACCTCTTTGTCGTCTTTATCGTCCTTGTCGTCTTTATCGTCTTTTTCGTATTTGGCGTCTTTGCTGTCCTTCTCAGCATACACGTCCATGGCATCCGAGCCTGCATCTGAGTCGGCACCAGCATCGGCTTCTGCTTCGGCATCGGCCTCGGCTTCTTGTGCTGCCTCTATGGCCTCTCGGTGCTGCCGTCGGAAGATGGGCAACGTTGCTTGCAGAATGTTGAGCGTGCCCGTAAAGTTGGTTTGGAACTGGTCGCGCACCTCGAGCTCGTCCTGGTCTTCGCACGAGCCCACAACACCGTACCCGGAGCAGTTGGCCACGACGTCGATGCGGCCAAAGACCCCGAGTGCCGTGGCCACCACGCCGTCGACTGTCTTGCGGAACCTGACGTCGCACTGCGCCCACTGGATGTCGCCGACCTTGACGTTATGGGCGTCCGACTGCATGTGCGGCTCGGACTGTGCGACTTCCGCAATCATGGCTTGTGCTGTCTGGCGGATATCCTGTGCCAGCTTGTGCATGACCGCGGCCGACATCTCGCCGGTCTTGCCCACCATCACGACATTGTCGCCATGCGCGAGCGCGCTCCGGACCAGTGACCGGCCCACGTGTCCCGACCCTCCAAAGACCTGCAATTAATTTGTGCTCTATCTCAATGTATAACATGTATAAACAGAGAGCCGACTTACTATCCATACAAGCTTGCGCTCGGGAAACGGTCCTTGCGGAGGCTTGCAGCTGGCCGGCAGCTCCAGCCGTGTCTTGCCGGCTCCGCTGGCGCTTGCAAAGGCCATTGGGTATATGTGCTGGAGGTGATTCTGGTTTCAGTCTTCAGTCTTCAGTATTCAGTCTCTGTTTTCGTTACTAGAATGCTGGCTTGTCGACTTTCTCATAGAAAGGAGAGCACCGTGCTTACAGCTACAGTTCAGCAACTACAAAGAACAGCTCCTGCGAAAACAGAAAGAGCTCGAGTTGTAAGTGGAAGGAGCGGAGCAGGGTGCAACCCCACAGCCTTTGTTGCAAGACTGAAATCTGATATTACTTATTTATTTTAATATCGATTTAATTTAATCAACTGCCGAGATGCTCGAGACCGCTCCAGCGGTCTCGGGCCCCGGAACTCATAACTGCCGGGCTATTGCAGCCTGTAGCAGGCCTTGTCTGCGCTAAAATATAGCGCGCAGTCTTGCGGTCTCGACAACGTGGCAGCGTCGTTTGCTCGCAAGCAGCTCGGGTAGGCGGGTTATGATGTATGGAAGCACATCCATGACTTTATTAACATGACTAAACTTTGTATCGATGTCTATCATGGATCCCCAGCTAGAGGTGTCGACATTCTAGTCTCGCCCTCACAAAATTAACACGTGATCAGCCCAAAGCGTCCATCACCAGATACGAGCCAAAGGTCGTCACCTCACATCACCTTGCAGGACCTCACAAGAACAGTAGACCTCTGGGCATGTATGATTATAATAAAAAGTATGGATAAAACAAGATACATAGGCAAGAGTAACAAATAACAATCACCTCCTTTGCGCTCTTCGACTTTCAGACCTCATGAGAAACAAAAAGAAAAGGAAAAGCAAGGGAGAAAAAGAGGAAGAGAGGAAAAGAGGGAAAAGAGGGAAATCGATAAAGAATAAGAGATAAACAAATGCCTCGCCGGTCAGACTGGTCATCTGGTATCCCCGGTGAGAGGCCACGCGAGGCGCAAAAGTTGATCGAGATTTTAAACGACAGTGCCGGTAGACACTCACAAACCTACGTCATAGCTAGAGAGCGCGAGAGCAGTCTCTCAAATCTAGACGTAGTTGGACAGCCACCGGATACCGTCGCCGTAGCCTTGCCGCATAACGACCGAGCACATAAACACCTCGATCGGGCGGATGCCCTCCAGCGGCACCTTGCCCTTGCCCGTGGTCTGGTACACGCCCAGCTGGTGGCGCAGCTCTTCCTCGGACACGGCGTCGGGGTGGTCGATCTTGTTGCCCAGGATGACAAAGGGCACCTTGCTCAGCTCCTCCATGGCCAGCAGAGCGTCGAGCTCGGCCTTGGCCTCGGGGAAGCGCTCGTGGTCCTTGGCGTCGACGAGGAAGACGATGCCGTTGACCTCGGGGAAGTAGTCCTTCCACAGGCGGCGGGCTGTTTGTTAGTATACATGTCAAGTCAAGGGCAAGTAGCAATTAGAGAGAGATGGGACATACCCTGCTGGTGACCGCCCAGGTCAAAGGTGGTGAAGCGGACGTTGCCAATGGCGAGCTCCTCAGAGGCTGTATTGTTAGCTTCGGTAGACGTCGTCGAGATACAAAAGAAAAAGGAAAGAAAAAACGCACTGGGATGCAGGGTGGGCTGCAGGATGGCGACGCGGTCGTTCTTGAGCATGTGCAGCAGCGTCGTCTTGCCGGCGTTGTCGAGGCCCAGGAAGAGCAGCTTGGCGTGCTTGTTCAGCAGGCCGAGCGACGACAGCATGTCGTAGACTGTTTGTCAGCGAGTCCGTCTCTTTATCTCTGTATCTTCTGATGTCTTCTTCATCTCTCTATAGAGTCTTTTGTCTTCTATCCTTGGTATGATGACATACACCAGTTAACGATCCACATGATGGCGGTTATCAGCTCTGCGCTGTGATCGGGTCAGAGGGTGTCGGGGTAGCGTTCGGGGAGGTTGGATGGAGATGGCGTCGAGATGGCGACGGCGAGGATAAGGCTGGCGTTCGGAGTTGCCCGGCGATGATCTGGGGATGGGATGACGGTGGTGAGGATTGACGTCGAAATGGTAATGGGGTGGAAAGGGGCCCGAAAAAAGTAGACCAAGATAGGAGCGGGACCGGGTGGTTGATATAGCTTTGGAGGAGCAGAGGAGCAGAGGCCACCAGAGGTACTTTGTTTGTGCTTGCGAGCTGGCATTTTGCCACCCACCCACCACCCAGAATATGGGCACGTGATGTACGTGGCTAAGGCCGTCGCCACATTTGGAACGACCACATCACCCTTTCCACTCACCACCAGCTGTTGGCAGTGATTATGTAATGGGCATGTACGTAACAAAGCATTCACAAATACTCAAAAAAGCACACGTGGAGGCTCATAATTGAATATTGACCTGGCCATTCGAGCATTGAGTCATTCATATTCAGGCATCCAGATTAAAATTCTCAGTTGTATATTCGTTTCAGTTTGATTTGCGTTCTGTCTGCTAGTCTGTTCGTGAAAAGGTCCAACAATTAGGGGTATCCTGCTGAGTAAAGAGTAAATCTGCACGAGTGCCACCTTGGGCGATGAGAAAGACGAGATAAGAAACGAGAGAGAAGAAAGAGGAAAGAAGGAAATGTCGTCATCGTTATCGAGGGAAAATGCATGAAATGAAAGTGCAAGGTGGCAACGGTGGCATGAACAGTCCTCGCCCAGAGTTACTAATATGTACAGTAGCGAAGGGGATGCAAAGCAAGGGTGCAAGTAGAATATATACCGTGGAAGAAAGAAGAAGAGAAAGAATATAGTAGACGGCAAAGGTCATGAGAGAGAAACTGAATAAAAGGTGTATGTAAAACGATAGACAGCCATAGCCATCGCCAGGCTGGCAGGTATTGGCAGAAGGAACAAAAGATGCAAGATAAATATGAAGAAGGAGAAGCAGAAGAAGCAGGAGAAGCATTAAAAGACAGTAAAGAGTTGCTGTGCTAAATGCAGAGACAGCCACCAAGTAATTGCAGTCGAACAACCAAAAGCAATGCTCGTGTACAGGAGATATAAAACAAAAATGATAAAAAGAATAGAAATGTAAAAGAGATAAAATCAAACCATGCCTCCATGATGATACTGGTGAGAATGACGATGCCCGTAAAACGCGACGTAAACAACCTGACCGGGTAATAAAAAACAATAAGAAGAAAGAATAAAAATAAAACCCAAAGTGCGCCGTTCCCATTCATATGGTCGTGCGGGTGGAGTGCCCCAGAGATCAAAATCTGAAAGTCTAGACTGAAAGAACATAGTGGCCCTGAGCGGGGATCTTGCCAGCCATAAGAAGACCGACTTCTCTCATTCTCTCGGCACCCTCACCACGCTGAGTCCGTCGCTCGGGGACCTGGCCCTTGCGAGCGCGGTTGCAGTATTTCTGCTGGAACTTGTCCTTGCGTCTCTGACGCTTCTGTTCGAGGCCCTTGACAATATCAATCGCGCCACGGACGTGTCTGCCCTGTTTGGCACCAGCGGCGCCGTTGCCCTTGTTGCGGCGAATAGCCTTGGGCGGCGCCTGCGCCTGCTGTTCCTTGGTCTGGTGGCGGAAGATGGCCGAAGGCCGAGGCAGGGACTTGGTCTGGGTCAAGCCGGGCTGGAATGCAATAGTCCGGAACCGAGATATGCCCCTGCCATCAGCTCCCTCGACAGGCGATGTCGGGGGAGAAGCCAGGTGAGTGCGCACAATGGGCACAATCGCTACTGGCATGGCCTTTGCCGCCTTGATGGGGGCAGGCGACTTGAGTCGCCGGGTAGGAGAGTGCCGGTCAACCATGCGGCGAGGAGCAGGCGAGCGGCCGCGATTCTTCGGCGGCGGTGGCGAGCGGAAGCGTCTGGGAGACTCGGCTCTCTTCTTGCCGCGGCGGTCCTCGCGGTCCTGCTGGTCATGGTGGATGTCCTCCATTTCCCAGATGCGCTCGTCTGCGCTGCCGTTCTGCTGAGCGGCACGATGCTTCTTATAGTTGGCAGCCTCGTTGTCGCTGTTGTCCTCGGGGTCCGATGTGGGGAAGCTGGGATCAATGTCCTGGGGAATGACGTGCAGCTTGCCATGCTTGCGAGCCTTGATGTGCGTGAGGTAGGCCTCCTCTAGCGGGCGGTCCTCATCAAAGGTACCACACACAAAGTCGGTGCTGTCGGGAAGCTCGGGCGTGGCAGGACGACGAGTGATCTCACGGTGCTTGGGCATCTCTTGCCGCAGAGCACGGCTAGCCACATAGTCGGAAGAGTCCGAGTGCGCATCGACAGAAAGACGGCGGAAGACGGGAGTGCCAACCTGGTGCAGGGTGGTGTGATCGGCGTCGTTGTTGTACTCGCGCTCTTGGTGAGCGGCGCGGTTGACCGTCCAGAGAACCAGGCCATCATCTTCCTCGTCAGAAGAAGCAAAGCCAGTTTCGTTGTCAGTCTTGTAGCCGTCCGAAGCACCAGAGCTGTAGCCGTCAAAAACGTCGTATTCGTCGTCGTCGTCCTCATCTTCGTCTTCGTCTTCGTCGTCCTCATCATCCTCGTCGTCTTCATCCTCAATATCGTCGTCATTATCGTCGGCATCCTCGTCGTCGTCCTCGTCGACATCGTTGTTGTTGTCATCATCGTCTTCGTTCTCTTCCTGCTCGGCCTCCTCCTCGGCTTCCTTGACCAGGCGGCGAATGGCAAGCTCCTTTTGCAGGGTGTCATCGATAGTCAGCCGGTTCTTGTAAGTGACCTTTTCCTGGCAGATCCAATCATCTTCAAGAGGGGCATCACTGGCAAACCCGTGGAAGCGAGATGATTCGCCTTTCAGTTCGCTTGGTGCAGCATTGTAATACTTCTTGGCGCGGATAGCCACAGGGCTGTGAGACGGTTGGCGAGCAGCCAAATTACGGTTGGCAGGGCGAGGCGAGCGAGCATTAGAATTGGACGAGTTGGTGCGCAGGTGCTTGCGAATAGAAGCGGGCGACTTGGCTTCGCGGACTGCAGTAGGGGCAGGCGAAGGTCTTCTGAGAAGCTTGCTGCGCTGCTCCTGGCCCTGCCCCTCAACCTTGAGGGTTGCAGACGACTGGGGCTTGTGCGCGTCAGAGGCTGGCCGGGCAGGGCAGGCAAATCTGATACACGACCGCTTGGGTTGCGCCGGTAGCTCTGCCTTGGGGACAGGTGTGACCTCGTCGGGCTTGGCGAGCTGTGCAAATGCAGCCTTTGGCGTGTCGTCGGGGCCAGGCGTCTTTGTGCTGGCGATCGGTGGTGACGCCGTCCCGGCCTTGACTTGGCTCGGCTTGACAGAACCACAAGCAAAAGAAATGCAGCGCTTTCTTGGGGCCGCCGCCTCGGCAGCAGGCTGCGTCTGCTCAGTAGAAACCTGGACCTGGGTGGGCTTAACGGAGACAGAAGGCTTGGCGGTGGCCTGGGCCTTGGGCGTCTCTGATATGGACAGTTTGGCCATGGCCATGCGAGGGCTAGGCGAGTTTGTGCGAGGCGGCGTGGTGATGCCAGTGTCGCTAGTGAAGCCGGCAGTAGAAGCAAGGCTGGTGTTGCTGGTGATTGAGCGGCGGCGTCTTTGGTAGATGCCAGTAGCGGAGATCTCGTCTGCGTTCTCGTCTTCAGACTGGCTTTGCAGAGCACGGGTCAGAAGAGACTCGGCGTGCTCCCTTGAGCGGTGAACAGTCGTCTTTTGGAAAGACATATCTTGGGGAGGGTTTTGAGCAGGCTGTCGAGCTCGGTCTGGTGGCTCGTCAGCTTCAGCGCCGGCATCCTCTTCGACACCGTTGGCCGCGTGGGCCGTCCAGGCAAGGACGTTTGACGTGGCCGTGTCGTTTCTTGTATATATCGGCATCCTGAGATGTGTGTAGAAGAGGGAGAGGGAGAGAAAGGTAAAGTAAAAGGTGAAAGTGAGGGAGGCTTGTGAGAGAGGCTTGTGGTGAGAGTAAAAGTTGATGTGAAATGGCGTGAATGAGGTGTAGAAGTCGTGATGCAAAGGTGATGGTGATTTGAAGTTGTGTTGCGAGAAGTTGAGTGAACCGGGTGGGTGACCAGGTTGTAATAAAGGTGTTGATTGTTGAAGTTGAAAGAGCCTCGACAAAAGAAGTCAACAGACAAGCAATAAAGCAGCTCAAGAAGTTGATTTGTATGACTTTATGACACAATGAGTTGCGAGGTCGTCCCTAGGGACCGTATTGCTATAAGCTGACGAACATGATCGTAAAGTAAAAGGTTGAAAAGGGTCCGATGTGGTTGAGAGTAAGAGGGAGACGGACGATGATGTGATTTTGTCTCTCTCGATCGGATCTTCGGACACTGGTGACTCTGGAGAGTGTATATCAACACGTCACAAACGGAGGCAAAGGCCGCGTCGTCGGTCTGGCGTTGGGAGGTGATGTTTGACAGCCAAGAAAAGGCCAAGGTGAGGGTTGTAGTATCTGGCGAACAAGAAGTGGTGGAGGATGTTTCCAGAGGGTTGGACAGGGGGAGGCGGAGTGTAATGTGTATCTTTGGTCTGTGCGTGTTGATCCGGTTGGAGTCTTGTCTCGGGATATTGAGAGAGACGGGAAGATGGAAGAGCAAGAGAGAATGCAGACGGAACAAGAGAATAAAGAAGGAATATAATAATAATAATAATATAAAAGAGAATTAATGAGACACGAGAGAAAGAAAGAAGAATGGAAGAAAGTCGAGAAAGTCGAGAAAGAAAGCCAAACAAAGAAAGCTGGCGGCGGCAGGTGATTTGCGCTGGGGGTGTGTATCCGTTTCTTGCTAAGAGATGGCGTATTGTTGTTTGAGGCGAGTGGGAGAGTGACTGATATGCGTAGAGAGCAAGCAGGATGGCGCTGCTGGGGATCTGCTCAATAGTAGTATATCACACAGCCACTGGATATTTATGGCGAGGCGAGGTAAGACGTGGGCGTATGAAAGGGGATGATGAATGCCGGGCCAAGAGGCCAGTACAACCAGTCGTGACTGCGAACAAAGGCGTCGACAGACGGGATGTGGTGTGTTGATTTGGCTGTAGGAAGAGAAAAAGAGAGAGGGAGCAAAAGGAGGAGGAGGGAGAGGGAGGCCAGGAGGATATGAGGAGGTTGAAAATAATAGAGAAAAATACACAAATACAACGAAAGAGGAAAGAGGAAAGAACAAAACGGGGACTAGCAGACTAGAGTGCAAATGGAAACGGAAGTGACTTGTCGATATGTCGGGGAGGCAAGTGCGGTGGGCAGACGATCAAATAATGCAGCAGGAGGCGCATTTCCTACTGAAATTACACTACATAGCACGAATCGAATAGTCCATAAAATTGCAAAATAAAAAAAATCAGAGATCAGGTTTTTAAAGTTTTGCCTACAAATGAATTTTCTGGGGCCTGGGACGAAGGGACGAAGGGACGGAAGGAGCAGTGGCAGATGAGAGAACGAAAGAGGGGGTTACCCGTAGTTCTGGGGCTGGCGAGGAGAAGGGAAAGAGAAAGTGTGTGGGGGCATGACCTGTGCAGGCGTCAGAAAACGGCAAGAGCGAGGGCGCGTAACAATATTGAATTAACTTTGATGTGAAAATTAATGGGAAATTACAGGAAGAAATAAAACGGCGGACCGTTTTCTGTATGTTTCCTTTTTAGGAAGGGGCGAGGGAGCAATTGCTAGTTGCGGATGGCAGAAAGAAGAAGGAGAAGCACAGGCACAGCGCTGGTTCTTTCCCCATTCGCTCAAGACAGCGCCGGCAAAGGAAACAGCAGCGATACAGACGGACGGAACAGCGTGTGGGTGGAGCCAAGCCCTACTATAATTTGCTGAGCATGCATAATTCTGAGTATTACTCTGGTGCAAACAGTGCGCACAGTGCGCACAACCAGAACATACAGGCATGTACTGTCTGGGGAGCAGCGCTAGCATGTCTGCGAGATTTTATTTCCGCGCTGATTCCAGGGAGAAGTGACCTGTTAGCGCTGGCAACAAAGCGGTGAGCACTGTGTGGAATATCAATGATACACGGTGCCGACCTCGATCGCAAAGCCAAAACAAAACAAAAAAGAGCAAATACTAAAATCGCAATATAGGACTAATTTTAGAAGGGTAAATTCTGGAAACAAACTAAGTACAGGGCGCTCAGAAGGCAAAAAGGCAATCAGCCACTGTTAGTCACCGGAAGAATGCGACAGGAACACACTAGAACGAGCAGATGGCAAACGCTGTTATTAGTCATCCAGGTCTCTTGCTGTGCTGCTCCTACCATCGGTCAGTCACAGCCATGATGAAAACTTTGCGCATTACAATAGGAACAACTAAGCGAAAATATAAATTTGAAGTCATTTACTCATTTGCAAATTTTCAGCGCTATTCTGGATTCTGCCTATGGCCGTCCACTATGAACGAGATTTGCTCCCCGTATTGCTGGGAGTTTCCATTTGTCAACAGGGAGGAGGGAAAGAAGAAAAAGGCAGCAAGCACGCTACCCTGAAAAGCTGTGGAATACGGTCCGCCATTTTGGACCAGAATGGGAAAGGCCAGACGTAGAGCAGGTGGGAGGTTACAAAATCAAATGCAGAATTAAAATGCAGAATTATATGCAGACCCAAAGAGCGCAGCGTAAAAATCAAAGAAAAGAAAACTCTTCCAACTCGACCGTGGCCATTGGAATCCAGACCTGGCTATTGGCATAAGAATGATAGAGAGTGCATTGTAGCTAGACGGATATTGAAGGTGGGAGGCTGGAGACAGACTAATCATAATAAAACGGCTGCAGTGGGAAGCGTACCACTGCTACAGGGCATGCTTATAGGGTAACATGAGAAGAGAAGACTACTCCGTACGGTGTATTTTACCGACAATTGCAGCCGACAGTCTCGTATTCAACCAACGGTCCCAGAGGCAATGTTACATGAGATTAAACCTATCCTTGCCGGCATATACTCCGTAGAGGCATCTAAGGCATCTGAGAGAGGGACAGCGAGGCATGACAGAGACAGAGACAGCAGAGACAGACAAACAGAACGAAAACGGAGCCGCAGAGCTGCAGCTGAAAGGGAATACCAAAACGCAGGGAGCATGTCTTAGCTGTCAACAGTAATATAATATCTCAGTCTCAGCACCACAGTCCACCACGGGCAGTCCACAATCCATACCCTAGCTAGACACAAAACGAGCCCGGTGCTGGTGCTGTGAGTGGTTGCTTGCCATTGCCCCTATGATCTGTGGTCCCCTATGAAATGACTACTCCGTACTCCGTACGGCTCCTCTGCGGTACCCTCCACGGCTACGGGCGGGTATCCCCATTTCCCTGCATCTCGCTTGGCGTCCACGACAGTTGTAGCCGTCTGTGGACGTCGTAACTGCACCCTTACAAAGTGCAGTAATCAAACGGGGCCAGCTGTGATATTTGGTGCTGGGATGGATATTCTTTCGTAAGATGAACCCAAGACCCTCTGCCCCGTCCTGAATTTGTTGAATATGTTGGCATTAATTGTAAGTGACATACGAGCACGGTAAATACACGGAATGATTGCAGATTACGGATCTCGACTGGGACGGCTGGTAGAGATTACTGGGTGGGATGGCAGATGGCGGTGACTGCTGAGCACAATGTCTAGCCAAGCAATTCACAGTTGCATGAGAGTGAATGTGAAAGTGAATCAGTAAGATATACGAGTAGTATGTACATCAGCGAATCAATATCAGCAGTCAGACAAGGCACATATAGTAGACAGCCACGGCGGAATGGCCGGCTCCGTCTCGTGTTTGCACTCTACTCTAAATAATGCACACACATTCTTCGAGTTTAGGGCTGTTTCAAACACAGATTATCGCTATTACACCGCATTTTGGCCGTATTTGTTTGTTTCCAGCAGACTAGTCTGTAAAGTCAGATGCCAGTTCGTGTTGGTTCTCGTAGTTAGTACATAGTTCTGGGGTATGTAAGGCTTACGGAAGCGTGACAAGCAGTCTGATCTCTTGTCCTGCTCGTCGCAAAAGCCTGTTTGCTAGTGTCCGTTCTCGAGGTTTAATTACAAGTAATCAAAGAGCAATAGAGGTAAACAAGGGAATACGCCTGCATCGTATCATGTCTCTTTGCGTCGTTGCTGTTAGTGTCGAAAGTCCGCCTGATGTCAGGTTTTCCAAGCCGGTCGAGATGATCATTATATGCATACACGGGACAGCCTTTGTGTGTGTGTGTTTGTTAACCATAATAAAAAAACAGCATGTAACAGTACATAGTAGAACAACGCTACCTCACCACACTACGTGCCGTCGTGCCGTCGTGGCACCGCATGGCAACGGGATTGAAAGTTCCCTGCAGCAGACTGCAACCTCTGCTCTGCAATTAGCATTCAGGTGATCATCCGTCCGATGCGGGCAGTCACAGCAGTTGATACTCCAGCAGCTCTTTTCATCTCAAACGGAGACGATCCTCTTGGCGGACGGAGCATGCAGAAACGGAATCTACCACCACTCCTTTTTTGCTCAGTATATTAGAGTACGGGGCAGAGACTCGACAGGTATTCAAACGATAGCAGAATGCGTTGAAAACAAGCTTTGGTCTTGCTCATGCATCCCCTGTAGATAGGACTATGTAGATGCAAGGAGCTCTCTGCACAGGCGGGACAGTGTGCAGAATCAGGGTATCCCAGAGGGAAATAGCAGAGAGGAGGGTGGGAAAGGGCCCTGATTCGGCACTGTTCTGATATCTATACAGAGTACGGGTAGAGAGAGCAGTGTTTCTTATTTCTACTTGTGCTGATGCGGGTCCCATGCACGTTGACATGCCTCCCCTCTTGATTCCGTCTTGATTCACTTGGTTAATCCATTTCCACGTCGCGCCGTCCTTTGATTTGTTTGTGTTTGATAGCTGTCTGTCTAGCTTGATTGTGTCTGGCGTGCTTTTGGCGCTGGCCTTGACTTGCAGCGTGCAGATGCAGATGCAGATGATTTTCCAGTTGTCCGCTGCAAGCGCAGGATATCTACAAGGTACTCACAGAGTGTTGGGGCAGGGAAGTTGATGAGCAGCTGCGGTGCCGACTTCAATGTTTCACAATAGTTTACAGTTGACGTAATAAAGATTCCGATATCAATGCCAATCAATGCCAGTGCCGATTGACGGTGCTCATGACAGACTTGAAATGGTGTGATATTGTAGAGTAGGTCAGAGTCACCAATATCAAAGAGGACCCTGGTCCTGATACCCTAGGTGATATGAACTCTGTGTGCTGTCGCTATTGTCGAGTCTACTTATGTAAGATATTCTACAGAGACCACCTTTATCCCCTTCGTCGATCATTGCAACAGCAAACTGCTCGACGGCTGCCTCTTTTCTTGGTCCTTGGCGGGTTTTACTCTCCTATCGCGGATGACGAGGAGATGTGCATGGTATTGGTGCCATAGAGGGAGACCCAGTCGACGCAATATTTCAACAGACGATCATGCAACTACTCTGTGCTACAGTGTGTACTCCATGCAGTATATCGAATATCAACAGTTAACACACCGCCAGATATCTCCCGTACATCACACTCGGGTCTATCAATTGCTTTTCAGTACATAGGGTACATAGTGAATGGTCATCGACGGTAATGTGACCTGTGGTTGCATCATTACTGCTATAACGTCGCATCAAAGCGGTCGTAGCTTTTGGTGAGAGGGTGGCCGGAGATCAGAGATCAGAGACTACGGAGTATACCATGTACATAGTAGTTGTTGGCTAGGCTTGATTGGAATAGCACGGCTCGCAAAGGGCATGTCGAGCCGTGCTGCCATTCCCATTTCTACAGACGCCGCTGCGTCTGTCATACTGCATACTGGCTGATGGGTGGGTGGAAGCAGCGGCACGATATTGTCATTGTGCAGACAATCGCATGATTTTGGGGGAAGAGGCCGACGTAGGCAAGACACGGTACAAGCAACGGCAAAGAATAGAAAGACGAGAGACAAAAGACGAGAGCAGATGGACGGCACCCCCACGAATAGCTCTCTAGCTCTCCTCTACTGCCGTCTTCTCCGTACTCTGCGCATACGACCGTGCCATGGCTGCTGCAACCCCGCAACTCTGCGTCGACTCTACGAGTACACAAATCGGTATCGTCTGCGTGGACGGCATGGGGACAACGCAGTAGCCATCGTCAGTCTCAAGAGCTGATTCGCAGCTGCGGGCGGGAGGAACCTTTACTCTTCAATATTGATGACAGTTGATGACACTCGCGCCTCGCGTGCTCTTGCAGCTGTGCCAGCGCCGTCTTCGGCTCCCCCTTTGGTCTGCCTTGTTGCCAATTTAATTATAAATGGTTACGCATTTTAATCATAAAACATATCAACCTCTCTGCCCGGCATCCCGCATCACAGACCATCCCGCATCACAGACCAGGCTCGTGTCAACCTTCTTCTTTCAGCCAGACGAGTGGAAATCTACAGAGCCACGTAGTTCATGGCACCTGCAAAGTAAGAGCCAGATCAAATACTCCGAACAATTGCACAATAGAGCTGATACAGAGCAGATGCAAGCGGTGTGTTGGCAACCGGTCCGTGAGAACGAGAGCAACGTAAGCAAGTCAGGTGCGTGTAAGTGCTTCCGTTTTAGTAACCGTTTCTTTCAACTAGAGCCAGGCTAGCCAATTGCGGCGGCACCGTTTAGTAGTTAATCTGGCGCACGACAAGCGATGGCGATAGCGAAGACGAGAGAACGAAAGAACGAGGGGAGCGAGACAGTTGAAAGCGCGCAGGAGGACTGGGAAGACTGGCTGTATCTTACAAGACTGTCAGCGAACAGCATTATATGTACGGAGTAGTAGAAGTAGTGATTTATGATGAATACACAAGCACACAAGAACACGTCGAATAGACAGGCAAACCGACGCAGCAAGAGAGCAAAGAACAATAGCCAGGAGCAACAGCAAAGAGAAGGGCACAAAGAGAAAGAAGCGAGCTGACCGCCACAGTGCTGCCGGGTGACTGCACAATGGTGGTGGTGTGCCCCGAGTCAGACGAGTGGCCGCTCTTCCGGTCAGTTTGAAAGAAGAAGGAGAAAAAGGAAAACGGCGGGCTAATTAAGTTTGTTAGTCTTTGTTCGTTTCCGTCCATGGCAAATACTCCGTACTTGACAGCGAACAAAGCCGGTAGCTGTCGTCTTTTCTACTGATCTTCTAGGGTCAATAGAACCGTAGACAGAGGAACGCCAGCAAACGAAACGGCATATCGGCATTAGAGCACGCTAAGAACAGCAAAACGGGGACTAACGGAGACAACAGGTACACCTGCCAAAGTCGTTTCTGTGCACACCGTTTGTTCCCTCCCAATAATGGCTGCGGGATTTACTCGGCATGAAAAGATACACGGCAGTCTGTAACACTCTTTGCGCTCGTGCATAGCCGAGATCGAGATATCTCGAAACGGAGTCATCCTTCCACACAGACGTCGCCAAACGGCAGCACGCTTACGCAGCCACATCTTGGCAAGCGTTTCGACAGTCAATCCTTTTGTTCCTGTCTTGTGTACAGCCTCGCCCTTTGATATAATAAAAGAACAATAGATACAGCAATAGAGCAAGAGCAAGATAAAGATAAAGAACAAGAACAAGAATAGAACAAGAATAGAACAAAAGAAAGTACAGCTGTGCCCGCCTGGCAAACAGTGAGGCTGGGCCAGGCACCGGCATTCCTGTGTCTGTCGATACCTAGTGAGCAGATCTCTCTACTATGTATACCGTCTCCGTCAGCCGGTTTCTTGTGTTTCCCAAACAACGAGCAGCAGGCTCAAAGCATGGCAATGACGAATTCGTTTGTCATGGCAGTCGTTGGATTGAAGAAACTAAAGTATACCGAAATTAAATCGCGATGAGACAGCAGATGACACTTTTGTCTTACAAAGCTGCTTGGTTTGTTGGTATTTATTTTTTTTTTTTCTCATTAATGGCAATTATCAGTCATATCGTGAAGAGGCGCTATCCGACTAAACGGCGATGACCTCATCATTCTCTGCCTTTGCCCCGTAATCGGAAACAGACGGGAGCTCGACATCGCCTATCCGACCCACACCCCAATACATGCATTTTACGCTTATTGCATTTTGTGTCTATTACGGGGTATTCTTCTATGCACTACCACTACTCTCACCTATCACGTGCCTTGTCTCGTGCATGCCTACATAGCTCCAGGTCACGTGCTCTAGCATCGGCTGTTTGGCTGGCAGTGGACCCCTGAGGACTGGTCTCTCAGGCTTTGGGGGGAAAATCGGAACCCATTTCCAATTTCGCTGGTGATTGTTTTTTTGCTCCCGTCCTCCGAAAGCTCCTTGTCTGTACTCGCCCCTCCGCCGTCCACATCCACGACGGTCCTCTACAACTCTTTTTTCGAAGCCTTTTCGAACTTTCGACCTACCTCCCACACAATGAACTCCATGCGTGTTGCCCGTGCCGCTCTGCGTGCACGCCCGGCCATGATGCCGCGGGTTGCCGCCATCCAGCGGAGAACCTATGCCGATGCTGTCCCCGACAAGGCAAGCTCCCCGGACCTGCGGGCCTATCCCTCAGCCGGCTGTTGCTCTCTGCTTGCCAATTGCCTGTCAAGCTCGAGCCCGGCTCGTTGTACAGGACACTATACTAACTGTGCATAGATCAAGCTGAGCCTGTCTCTGCCTCACCAGGTACGCACCATAAACCGCGCACATGATGTCGATGCCGTGCCGTGCCAAGTCATGCCGATGCCAACATACAACACCGACACACCACCTCGACAATTTCCTCTTTGCCCATTACAAACATGCACACATGCACACCTGCGCCGACACACACTAACCGTCTAGTCTCTCTACAAGTCCCACGACGTCGTCCAGGTCAACATCCCCGCCGAGACCGGTGACATGGGCGTCCTCGCCAACCACGTCCCCTCCATCGAGCAGCTCAAGCCCGGCCTGATCGAGGTCATTGAGGAGTCTGGCGCCAGCAAGCAGTTCTTCCTGTCCGGCGGCTTTGCCACCGTCCAGCCCAACTCCGTCCTGAGCATCAACGCCGTCGAGGCCTACCCCATCGAGGACTTCTCCGCCGAGGCCGTCAAGGCCCAGCTGGCCGAGGCCCAGAAGATTGCCAACGGCAGCGGCAGCGAGAAGGACATTGCCGAGGCCAAGATCGAGATCGACATCCTCGAGTCGATCCAGGCTGTCCTGAAGTAAGCCTTGTCGCTGCGTTGTGGCTACATTGTCTATAGCCGGAATAGTGTCGAAATATAGTCGAAAAAAGTCGAATCGAAGCCCGAGGCGCATTGTATTTAGCATCAGCAATCAATAGACAAACGACCCCGTTCCGGTCATCTACGAATATCGAATGGTCGGCATTGAATTGAGTTTGAATATGGATGCTAAGCGAGCGAATCGAACATTGATCATATCAAACAGTAGACATGTCGGCATCCAGTCTCGTCTTCGGCATTGCTATCTACTGTTGGTCTTGTTCTTTACGGTTCTTATATACGCTCAAAACAAAACAACTCTTATTGTACATACCCTGTGAAGGAAGAGCATGTACAGCACCTGCCGTCTGTGTGAATCAGGCGCTATAGGCCATGCTGTAGGTCAATTGCCGGCAGCCTTTGATTCGCAGCATCCTCTCGTAGACATCTCCTGTAGCCTGTGATCATTCTTTTGTTAGGTTGCTAGTCGATGAAGAGCCGTGTCTATCGACTACGCATCGGGCTGGGTGGCATTGTTGCTTTTAACATATATTCGTAGCATTTAAATGTTGTTGGATTTGTGTTTTGTGGCTTTTTGAATAAAATATCCAAAATATAAACGTGTGAAACACAATTTATTATCAGACATGGAGATATATCTAAACATAAATTATATCCAAATTAGAATATATACAACTATACAAGAGATAAAACGGAAAATATAAAAGAAAGAAAGGCAGATGTAACCAAGTTCTATGCTCATATCAATGATACCAGATGAAGCTCCTCGGCCTCGACTTACCTTGCGGGCTTTACCCCACAAACCAGCTCGACCGCATTCCCCCGCAAACCTCTAACCGCCAACGTCTGTACTTTTAGCAGCCGGGCACATGGATGTCTTTTGTGTTCTGTAGTTTTGTAGTTTTGTGGTTTTGTTTCTTCTGTAACTCTCGCTGTCATCTACAATATCAGTCAACCAACATGGCCCTCCGCATACAAAACAGCGCCGTCTTTGTCTGCGACATCCAGGAAAAGTTCCGCAATGCCATCCACGAGTTCGACAAGGTCGTGCTGACGTCGCGCAAGGTCCTCCGCGCCGCCGGCCTCCTGGGCATTCCCGTCGTCGTCACCACCCAGAACCGCGCCCGGCTTGGCGACACCATTCCCGAGCTGTCCTCCCTATACTCGGACTCGACCGACCCAACCGACAAGGACAACAAAGCAAAGCTGGTTGTCGATGCCGACAAGACGCGCTTCAGCATGTGGACAGACGACGTCAAGGCTGCCCTGTCGGCCAAAACCACAAAAACCACGGCGGTCATCATCGGCATCGAGTCCCACATCTGCGTGACGCAGACGGCTCTGGACATGCTGGCCGACGGCCACGCCGTCTACGTGCTGGCCGACGGCGTGTCGTCGTGCAACCCCGAAGAGGTGCCCGTCGCCCTGGCACGGCTGCGCGCGGCCGGCGCCACAGTCACCACCTCGGAGAGCTGGATGTACGAGACCATGGGCGATGCGAGCATCCCGCAGTTCCGCAGCATTGTCGGCCTCGTCAAGGACACGAGCGCCGACACCAAGACCGCACTCAATGCCCTGCTGTCAAAGATCTAAGACCAGTAGCTTCTAGTGCTTTCGAGTAGAGTAGATATTCAATCTTTGTTATGTACGTTGAGTTTGATTTGACTTGTTGAATTATAAATATCTAGTATTTCTGGGGTTCTTTTTTATTATTATATAAAAACACCCTTCTTCGTCATTCGATATAGCTGTCATTGTAGACCTGCTTCGTAAACAGCCCGCCAAGGCTCACTCCGAACCAGATGTCGGCGCCTTAGCCTTGGATGATTTCATCCATGCAAAGGCGGATGCGCCGCCCACAGGGTTGGACGTGCGCGGAGCCGTCGACGGATTCCCGCGCAGCTCAAGCGCTGCCAGTCCCTGCCCTTGCTGGCCCTTGTTCTCCTTGCCCAGCCCGGACTGGTGTGCTGCCGCGTTGCTGCTGCTGATGCTCCGTTTCGATTCCCACCGAATCACATTCGATGGCGCTGGGTTGCTTGCAACTGATGTCCCGGTGCCATTGGCGGCCGTACTGGAATGCCCCTGACTCTTCCGCCGATGCTCGCCACTGGTGCGCGGGTTGTTGTTGTTGTTGTTGTTGCTTGAGATGGAATTGGTGGTCGGCTCGTATGACGACACCGTCCGCGACGATGTGCCATTGCCGCCCCCCGTCTTGGCCTTGAGAACCTTCATTGTGCGAGGCCGGCCGGCCGGCTGGTATCCGCTCAAAGGTCCGCTGTCGCGGTGGCTACCGTCGCTTCCTGCCGCCGAATCGCCATGCCGCCACGACCCCCAGATCGCACTCGGGTCGCGTCGGCTGCTCTCAAAACTAGGGTTGGCTTCCTTGCCCGAGTAATCGGAGCCAGCTGACGTCCGCGGCACCTTCTCTCCGTCGCCATGGTCGGAAACAGCTGCCCCGCGCCATCGCGTGGCAGGCACTGGATGCACTGTCGTAGGCGACACAGCCCCTGGGCTGAGTATGCTTGCGCCTGCGGGAGCTGCTTGGCCGCCGGTAGTGGCACTATTGCCATTGCTATTGCCGATACCATTGCTGTTGCCATGCCCATTCTCAGCTCCAAAGTGCCGAGAGACGCTGTCGTGCACACTGCTGCCGTCCAGCTCGTCATCAAACAGATCCAGGTGTGTGTGCTGACGCTCGTCGTCTTCGCCGCTGATGCTATCGCGAGACTTGAGGTCGCTCGACACAAACTCGGCTGCTGTCGCGTTCAATTTGGGCCGATCGGGTGTGATGCTGGCCGTGCACAGGTCCCGGAACACGCCGTCGTCCTCGGGCCGTACAAATGGGACTGTCAGCTTTTCCCGCTCGCTACTGTACAGAGACAAGACATTTCTCGAGAATAAGACGTCTGCACTGTGCGCTCGCAGGGCATCGCTGCCGATGAAAATGCGGATGCTCTTCTTGCCATTCTCAGCCTCGGTATCGTCGGTTGGCACCATGCCAAACACTTCAAAGTTCACAGCTAAGAAGGGGATCTGGGGGACCGGGTCGGCCGACTTCGTCGCGGGGATCGCTTCGGCAAGGTACGTCTGCAAATGGATCTTGAACGTGCTGTCTACCTCCCGGTACACCAGATCGCCCAGGCCGAGCTCCTTGACCAGGGAAAAGTCAATTGTGGACTTTCGTGCACCAGTGCACACAGCGGCATACAAAAGGGTGTTGTTGGCAAAGTCCTTGGAAAGCCAGCACCGCACAATGGCCGGCACAGATCCAAGAACATAGAATACTGGCGGCGGCTCCGGAATGTCGATTGGCGAGTCCTGATCGTTTCCGCCCGTCATATAGTTGGTGTCAAGCCCGATGCTGCTACCTCGGCCCGACGTAACAGAATGCACGGAGTGAACCGAATGTCCCGCAGAACTGTGGCGGCCGTCAGACTTGTGTGAGTACGTCCGCTCCATCATGAGGCTGCTTCCAGGACGGAAGGCGCCCATATCGTTGAAGCTGCGCGCGCTCTGGGCCAGATTGGCGCTCTCATCAAAACGGACACTATTTGCACGGGATGCTGCAGCTGCCCGGCGGATCGGTTCATCGTCGGGTTCGAGGTGCAAAGATCCGAGAGTCTGGCTCTGTTCATCGAGGTCAAAGTTTTCTGTCGACGGCAAGCGAACAGGGCCTGTGCTGTTAGCTGCTGCACATCGGCACTATACTGCATATATATATATATATATATATAGACTTACCATGCTGAGGCGTTCCGACCAGGGCACTGGGGAAGGGCGAGTTTGACCACGCCGACCTCATGGCCGCATCGTCTTGGTTTCGTTTTTCGAGGCGCTGCAGCCGCTCAGACTGGCTAGACTGAACGGCTTGGAGTTGCCTAACGTCCATGTGGACATTGTGGAACTCTTCGCGACTCACGTAGAAGCGAGTATCCATGCCTATGGCAGGCGGAGAGGAAGGGGAAGGGGGGTTGTATGTGGCCGGGATGGAGGAGAAGGAGACGGATGGCCGCGTCTTGGCCACGGTAACGGCTTCCAGAGCCGCTGCAATGGTTGCGGTTTGGGGAGAACTGATGTTGGTGGCGTTTGGAGGTGCCGAATATGGCCGTGCAATGAGGTTGCCGTCGTCACTGTCGTCGCTGTCGTCGCTGTCGCCGCCAACGTACTGCGCCTCGTCGTTTGTCTTTAGCAGTCCTCCACCCCCCGCATCACAAGCTGAGCCGTGCGATCTTGATTGTGCCACGCTGAGGTCCGGACTGCTCTTCTTGTCTGTCTGCTTGCCGCTTGGTCTTTTCGTCGCTATAATCAATTTGCTCGAGTCGTATATGCTGTATGCTTGCTCGTCGGCTCCGATGCCTGTCACGGCTTATTCGTTAAGCCGAGCAGTCACGTAGAGAATATGGCTCTGCTGGCAGGCAAGCTCAGCCGTAGGCAATGTCGTATTGGTCTGGGTATATGCGAATTCGAGAACAGGGAAACAAAAGCAAGAGAGCTTGCTGATCGACGCCGACAAGCTGGTCGCGGGTGAAGCTGTTATGGAAGTCGCTGGAAAGAAGGGTATAGTCGTCGGGAGTTAAGGTCGTGGGAGCGTGAAGAGGCCGTCCAGTGTGGAGGGGGATGTTTTGCGTTTGTATTCGTGCAGCTGTCGAACGGGGCGAGAGAGAGAGGAAGAAATAAAGATGGGTGTAAGCTGGACGCGAGTGAGGGCGATATGAGCGGGTGATGGGGCCTCTCAGAAAGAAGAGCAGGAGTGCAGAAGAGCGGAAAGACGGAAGAGGTGACCGTGGAAGCCTGGTATCAAAACGGGCTGTGACGTGGATCGGACCTGCTGAATCGAGTTTCGAAAAGAGCCGATTAGGAAGGAGCGGTTGAAGAGGCCGTTGCTGTTTATGGAAGGGACAAAAGGCGTGAGGAAAGCCGATCACTAAGACGAGTTGATCGATGCGACGGATTGTGAGATGGTGAGATGGTGAGATAGCAATAGACGGAGAGAAGAGGCAAGGGTAAGTTGGCTGTCGAGAGGAAAGGGGGGAGAGGATGGAGGATAGCCGTAGGCGGACAATGGCCAAGACAAGGCAGAGACGGCTGCAGCTGTTTTCGAGCAGTTGGATATTTGGGTGTTTAGTTGAAAATAAGAGAAATGCCGTTTGAGGTGAACAGGGGGAGGCAAAGGCTGGGCGTGGGAGAGAGATAGATGGAGGTCGACGACGAGGTGGAAAGGAGTCTGCGCTCGGAGCGACGTTGGTGATGGCCGGCTGCGAGAGGACTGAGTGGACTGCCTGGACCGAAACTGCAACGATTTCCCTTTCCCTGACTAACAGAGCAATAAAAGTAATAGGGCATTTAAATAGGTAAATTGGGTGTTACAAAGCGAATATCCGCTGTAGTGTGTAAATACAGCGGTCGCACCTGCTGTTAGGAAGGGTGGTTTGAGCCGCAGCCGCAAATGCGGAACCAGAAGGTGCGGACGGGAGTGACGATTAGATTAATGCTCTGTTGCCCCTGCCCATTACAGCACCATACATGTGCCATGAGGCCAACATTAAGTACTATGTATATTCTTAATAATTGAATATTAATTATGCTACTCGGACAAACAACTAGATGTCGTCATCAATTCGTCGCGCCACTTGCCACGAGGGATACACGTAGCCTACAGACTTGTCGTCGGTGCTCGGTGCCGGAATGTGCGGCTTCAGCTCGTCCCAGAGCACCCGGTATCCCTCCGCACTGAGGTGCAGGCCGTCGGTCAGCAGGTTCGCCAGGTAGCCGTGCTGGGTTCTCTTGTCGCCGAGCTTGATCTCGCTGTTGGGGTCGAAGCCGGGCGTCCGCTTCACGGCAAGGTCCATGAGTGCCTTGTACAAGTCCACCACTACGACGTCCAGGCCCTTCTTGGCAAACGTCTCGCCAACCTCCCGGGCCCTCTCAGAATAGCTGGCCGAGATGAATTGGAGGCGCGACGCAGGCCGGTGGTAGCCACAGATGAGACTCTCGTAATCGGCGAGGCGGATGCTGTCGACAGGCGGCGGCGTGACCAGGATGATCTTTTCCGGCTTGTGGGCGACAATGTTGGGGTGGGAGATGATGGACTCGAGGTTGGCGCCGAAATCTGCCAGAGGCACATGCTGGTTGTTTTCCTGCGTGTGAAGGGCGGCGTCGTTGGCACCCAGCAGGATGATGAGGTATGCAATCTTGGGGACAAACGGGTCGTCGGCCGGCGACGACTTGGGCAGCGGGAAGATATCGGGCAGGATCTTGAGTGCCTGGGAGGTGTTGTAGCCGGACAGGCCGCGGTTGACGACATCGAAGCGGCGGGCACAGTAGGCGGACATGGCCGACTGCAGCGAGAAGCCGTCCTGCGTCTCAAAGGCGCCCTGGAAGAGCGAGTCGCCAAAGAGGACGATCTGGGGGTAGGGTGCAGCCATGGCGGGCGTCGAGTCGGAGGCGGGGGTGGATGGGGGATTGTTTGACAAGTGCATCCAAGATCAATGATTCAAAAAGAAGAGGGGTGACGAAGTTATATACTTGTAGATTTGGATCCTATATGTGACAGCTTTGAGTGTCATTGCCGCCATTGATATTAGCCGGTGCCTGCGCTTGCTGTCTGCAGGTCCACTGTAATTTTAGCTATGTACAGCGTACTGTAGCAAAGGTGCCGTCATTTATTATGGGCCCGCCTCGTTAGATGAAAAGCACATGAAAACGAGCTACGACACCCGATCCACAGCTTGGCTTGCTCAGTACGAGTACTCTGTAGAGCCGCCTTGTTGTCCACCGCCAGCTGTAACAGCTTCTACATCAACGACAATGGCATCTACCGTCGATGCTGCCTTGCAGTGGGCGGGCACACTCGGAATTGCGCCGTCGTCTGCCTGCCAGGCAACATTTGCCCTGCTCGCGGCCGGCATCATAGCTCTCACTCTGCTGCCCAAGACGACACAGAAGCACCTGCTCGACTACGGCGCGCGGGACCCCAAGAACCGAGCGGTAGAAGCAGCGGAAGCAGTAGCGGCAGATGACACGTCCGAGCCCGATATGCTGGAGCGGTTGGTGGCTGCCGTCTTTGCCCGTCTTCAAGTGCCGCACGGGTGGTTCGTCGGCTTCTACGTCTTTTACCTGGCCGCGGCTGTCTTCTGGGCCGCGCAGTGGTGGTCGTGGGAGCCACTGGCTGGGGGCGGCCTGCTTGGCTGGATCCTCGAGAGCGAGCAGGCAGCAGGACGGCCATCAATGGCCCTCGTCCAAGTCTACGTCGCCTTTGGCCTCGAGGCCCTGCAGGCCGGCCGGCGCTTGTACGAGCACCTCTACGTCATGAAGCCGTCCAGCTCGAAGATGAATGCCGCCCAGTTCTTCATGGGCTTGCTCTACTATTCTATTATGAGCCTGGCCGTCTGGGTGGAGGGTTCTAGTACGTATTTTATATTTTAAAAGACATCTTCCTTTGTATACTGCTGATACCGACACCAACAGAAGCCATCCTTGATGCCGAGCTTGACAGCCGACTCACATTCACAAACGAGACTCTGAGCAAGCTCGCCGTCGGCGTGCCGCTCTTCATTGCAGCATCGGCTAGCCAGCACCAGTGCCACAAGCACCTCGCAAGCCTTGTCAAGTATTCGCTGCCGGACACGGGCCTGTTCCGCCATCTCATCAGTCCGCACTACACGAGCGAGGTCGGGCTTTATTTTGCACTTTCCATCATCGCTGCGCCCGAGGGCATGCTCGTCAACAGGACCCTCGTGTGGTCCGAGCTGTTTGTGCTCGTGAGCCTTGGTGTGACGGCGGCCCGCACCAAGCAGTGGTACAGCGACAAGTTCGGCGCGGAGCGCGTTGCCCGCAAGTGGATCATGATCCCGCTGGTCTTTTAGATGGCCGGGAGAGTTTCTAGAAAGGCGTATAGGAAGCACATGTAAATATAGAGGGGCACAAAGGCACAAACCCGGCCGCGTTCAGCCGCAGGGCAGATAGGCAAATAGGTAAAGTGCAAAAATGCAAAATGCGACAACGCAAATGCGAAATTACTGACCGCCCGAGGTCACCGCTTCCCAAACATGCCAAACTTGTTGCCCAGCTTCGACACTTTGAGCACGTCCCGATATGTGAGGCTGAGGCGGGTTTGGCGTGTGCTGTGGCCAGACACAAAGGCGTGTCGGGACCGCAGCAGATCCCAGTTGGCCACTGTGTCCTGTGATAGATTGACGTCCTCGTCAGTGTCGGCAATGCCGTGCAGATAGTCGGTGTACAGCTTGTCGGTCGTGACCAGGAGACTACGCGGTTCTTGCAGGATTCTGGCGACCGGCTCGGCCTGCAACGTGCCGTCCTCGTTGTTCTTGTAGATGTTCAGGCAGAGGCTGGCACCCAAGCTTACGGTGCAGACTACGGGATGGTATGCAGAGCCGTCCTGGTGATTGAGCGTTGCGTGAGCCTCCTCTTTCTCTACTTTACTCTTGTCGCCTTGCGCTCATAATGAGCAGATGATAACACCCGGCAAACTTTCTGGAGGCTTACCTTGTGCGGCATGATGCCCACGCCGGGCGGGTACTCGTTGATGAGGACATGATTGGGACGGTTGTGCGGGCTGTCTGAAAATATGTTTTTGTTTTTGTGTTTGTTTTTGTTTGTCTTTGTGGGGTCACCGTCGCCGCTGCTGACACCATCCTGGTTGGCATCGCTACCATCGCCATTGCTGTTGGACTGCACAGGAATGGAGAGGAGCCGGTTGATGACGGGATCGACGAGCCACGGCGGCAGAGGGGCATCGATGAGCTTATCACGGATAAGGTCGGACGGCCATGTTTGCAGGCGACGGTGTGTGAGGTGTTTCCATCTCGGTTTCGGCGCAGCCTCTATCTGTAGAAGCAGTGTCGTTAATATAAATATAGATATATATAGGCGTATCGGCTGTCCAGCAAGCAGACCGACTAGCCAGGCCCAACCTTTTGTAGAATGAGCTGCTCCTCCTCCTCTGTGATAAAGTCGGCAATATAGAATGCTGTAGATGGCAGGCTCTTGATCTGCACGTTCTCCAAGGATGCTGGCAAGGCCAGCTGTGATACCGTAGCCATGGAAGCCAGTAGAGGTCTGTCCAGAGGCCTGTCGATGCGAGCCTGGCCCAGCAGCAGGAATGTCGATGGTCTAGATGGGCTGAAGATCAGGGTTCAGTCTCGGCGAGCCGACAGGCAGTCCAGCGGCAGAGACAAGAAGACGGCGTGTTTGCAACTCTTTGCAACTGCTAGCAAGCTCGATGAAGAGGAACCCTTGCGTTGCTGCTCGGTGATGGAATTCTCAGGTCCACACGAATGATGAGCCAACCTACCCCTCGCAGACGTACTGCAGACGGCGGGATGAAGAGGCAACACAAACCGACCTTGAGCTCGAGAAGAAACACAGTTTGTCTGAAGGCGGGATGTCGAGGTGGCATGAAAGAGGGGGGGTGGCGTGACTGACCGTCTTTCTTTTGAGACTGTCGACTACCACAACAGACTACTATGTACTCCGTACGAAAACAACAGCGATCGAATACTCTGTACAAAGTTACAGTTAAGTTATTGTTCCGTCGCGATCGTCGCAGCCGCGCTCGAGCTAACGAGCCTGGGCGGACGGGGGGGCGCAGTTCTCCCAGTTCCCTAATCTTGTATGGCTGTACTACTTGAGTAAAAGCGGGTCACGCGTGACTGTAAACCACTAGAATTGCAGCACACGCCAAAATATGCCACTTTTTGGGGGGGCAGCTGGACTGGGATGGGGCCTTGTATGAGAGTGAAGATTGCCAGGTTTAAGATGGGCATTGTTGTTTTTGCTGTGGATGCAGCAATTTTGAGAAAGCAGACAATACCACGCGCTTTGTCGTGTAATTTCCATTTCCCATTTTCCATACTGTGTACTCTGTACAGAGCGAGGTGCAGAGTCTCAGGGCAGATTACTTATTTGTTCACGTGCCTGCTGTTTTCGGACTGCAGGATGAGAACAGCCAGGCAGGCAGACACACAGTCAGACGGATGTTTCAAAGGCGCAGAGAGCAGATCCTCAAGTACCGAGCACACAGTATACTTGACAGTATGTAACCGTAACAAACACGGGGTACGTGTTGATACCGGTGTGGCATGAGGGAATGCACGTTGTACACGAATTGCAGGTACTGCTGCAGCAAGTCACGCTAGTGGCTAGCGCAAAGCACTGTGTCACCATTCAAAACGAAGAGCTGAAAACGGACCAATAATATCGATTTGAGATACCCACTCTTTTCTTTTAAACAAAAGCAGGAGCACAAAAGGGCGTAGGCTAGAGAGAGGACGAGAGGCGAGAAAAGGAAGTATGTAGGAGAAAAGAGGACTGCAGGAGACAGGAGGCAAGAGCGCGTTTGGGAGTCGATGACGCCCACTGTAGCGTGAGAGGGAGGTGTACACTCTTTACTTTGTACATACATATCTGATTAATACCTGTGGTTTTATCGAACAGAACACACAAAAACAGTTGAAGCATCGCAGATCAACGTTGTCAGAGAGGCAAGACAATATAGACAAGCAACAGCTAGGAAGAGGGTTGTCAGCAATATCAGGCACACACGTGAATCGACGTGGCCTGGTTGGTCGCGTTATTGTGAGATGCTCCATCTACATACGGTGTACATAGTAATAGTATATACATTTCGCGACGGAGCCGGTTGCTCTTGCCTTCAGGAAGGCGCCCCTTCCCAATTGAGAGAGACGGGTCCATCTTCACCTTTTTTCGCGTCGCCTCTGGCCTCGATTCCCTGCCTGTGCTTACATAGTATGTCTAGACGTGCTTGCTCTTGCCTCTTGCCCGCGCTGCTCGTGGCTTTATACATGTTGCCAGTCGTAGCTTCCTTAACTGGCAGTTGAGCTCTTATCTTGCCATGGTCCCAACATTAATACACCCTTATTGAGGCAAGAACGATGGACACGCCTGGCCTTTTCTTTCTTCTTCCTTCTTTCGATGCGCAGTCACTGAGCCAGCGACCGTAATAGTGGTGAGAAACAGTCAGCTTCTTGCATTACAGAATATGTATGTAGATACACCTTAGTACGGCAGCACCCACTCGCCCCCCTTTCTCCCCCCATACTTACATAGTAGGAACCCTACTTTTGCAGAACAAGGCCAGGCCAAAATTGCTACAGGGGCGCCTATGCTGGGCTGGGCTGGACTGGGCGGGTTCTTCCTCGTTTCTATAGCAGTCTACCTGTCTCTACCTGTCGTCTATCTCTCCTCCCTTTGGCTCGCTCCCATCTCGCTCTTTGACCTTTGCCTTTCTGTCCTTGCTCACCATCCTCACACTCCCTTGATTTTCATTTCCTCTCAATTAGACGTTTTCTCTCGCATCGACGCCCACCCAAACATCTTATCGACGCTGGTTTATCTTCATCTTCTATACGCCTGCATCGATACACTCTCTCGATCACGTCCTATTTTGCCGGCGCATGGCTTCCCTGGTCGCTTGATCACATCTCGAGATTACCTGGTTTCCATCGTCATCCCCGAATCGTCCGACCATCGTGACCACCACTCTGCACTCGCCACTCCCGCCAACCGTTGAATTCAATTGGCTTTTGCTGCCGTGCGGACTCGGAAAGACTTTTACGACGCGATTCTCGAAAGATCTCGTTTGATTTATCCATCTAGCGACCTCGACACACCTGGTTTTATTATTGCCAGCGCCTCATCTTTGGAGACCTCGCCTTTGGACCTCACTTTACATCTTTGTTACCTCCATTTTCAACATCTTTGGCCAGCTTTTCCACTGCCTCTCTCTACTTGTCGTCCGCCATATCATCCTACGTGTCATCCTCGTGTCATTTAGTTGCTCGCGGCTTCAGGGCGCCCTCATGATGGTGCACATTAGACAGTCTATCCGAAATTAAATGTCATGGATGCGCAAAATGCCAACGAGGCAGCGTCCCCGAAGCCCTCTGCTTCATCAGCCTCATCGCGTCTCCCTGATTCCGACAGACAAAAGTCCTCCTCAACCTCTGTCGTAGTCAAATCACCCGCCTTCTCTCGCGCAGCCCTCCCCTCCAAAGACGCGAAACCTTCTTCCTCCAAGTCCGCCCTGGGCCCAGCATCAAACGATTCCTCAAAAACATCTGGCTCCAAGTCATCAACCACAGCCTCTCGGGATCTCAAAGAGAACAAAGAACCCAAGGATCAAAAAGACCCCAAGGATTCCAAGGAAAGCAAAGAAGCCAAAGAACCGAACCAGACCAAAGACACCAAGGACTCCAGAGAACCAAAGGACCCCAAAGACCACAAGGACCCGAAAAATACCAAAGACACCAAAGACATCAAAAGCTCGACGACTGCACCCTCTCGTAACAAGCACCAGGATTTCGACGCCATCACCGACGAAAGTTCAGAGGCCGAGACTATTGTTCTTTCCAAGGACGGCTCGCCAGCCAAGCCCCGAAACCGTAAAGTCATCAAGCACGAGGACAAAAGCAACATTGCCTCATCCTCTTCTATTTCCGTCGTTTCGTCCGATAACCTTCCCCGTCGTCATCTTGCGGACAAAAAGGATGGCCAGCCAGATAAAAACAGCCACAGTGCCGTGAACGCCAATGACGGGTCTGCCCCCCCAGTCAAGAAGAAGAGACTACATGACAAATTGCAGCCAAGCAGCAAAGAGGCCACTCGTGGAAAAAACACCTCTAGTAGTCTGAGTTCTGTCCCGGGATCTCCACCTCGCAGCCGCAACACCTCGTCCCATCCCCCCTCTGGCTCAGATACTGATCACGTTGCCCATCGCTCAAAATCACCAAGACGCGCCCTCTCAACAGCTCCCAAAGACAGACTACGCCCCCCCGAGAAGCTTGTCCCCAACAAGCGCAAGGCACTCAAGTACGACTCTGATGACGATGTTGAAATTCACAGCAAGGCTCGCCGGCAGCGGTTGGCAAATGCTGGCTCCGAAGTACGATCAAGCAAAGATTCACCTCGTCTTTCCCACGGCAACTCTAGCAACAGCGGCTCCCTCACCAAATCACTCATGTCTCGGTCATCTCGGGACGCGTCTTTGAATAGATCCGAGTCCCCGCCACCGCGGTCACACAGACGCAGCCTCTCGACCCATGCCACGTCTCAGACCAATGGCCTCGCCGCCAAGAAGAAGCGCGTACCAGCTCCCCTCCAGACGACAGACTATCAATCCGACGACTCGTCTGCTAGTGGCAGCTCCCACGTGAGAAGTGCAAAACTGCGCAACCTGGCTGCACCTACAACAGCCGAATCGTCGCCAGCCAAGATCATTGCCCACAAGAAGCACCTCGACGCCCATGGCCAGACCTACCTAGCCAGAGCCTGTGCTAGGGGGGAATATGACATGGCGAGGAAGCGCTTGGAAGAGCGACCTGAAGATCTCAACACTGCCGATTTTGCCGGAAATACACCGCTCCAGATCGCCGCTCTTAACGGATATGGCAATATTGTGAAGCTGCTGATTAACGCTGGCTGTAACTTGGACTGTGTTAACAATGACAAGGACACACCGTTGCTAGATGCCGTCGATAACGGGCACCTGGAAGTCGTGCAGCTGCTACTCGATGCTGGGGTCAACCCTCGCAAAGCCAACGTAAACGGCGAAGAGCCGCTAGACCGTGTCGACGACTCTGTCGATAATGCCGACGCTATCCGGACAGCCTTGATAGCGGCAAAGAAGAATGTTGGCGGCCGTCGCATCACGTCGGAAGAACACCACCCAGAGAACGACGACCTCCGCTCCATGCACGACCTCGACGAAAGCCCTCGCAGATCACCAGCACCGGCTGGATCAAGCAGCTCCAGAAGAACTGGCACGATTCGGGCAACCAAGACCAGCAACCATCTTCTGTACATGCCCATGGACGACAAGACTCTCCGACTAGCAGCAGGCCGTGGCGATGAGCAAAACGTCATCCGTATTTTGCAGGTCAGAGATGCATTTGATGACCCTGAGTCTATGGTTGCCGCATCGCGTGGTGGCCATGATGTTGTGCTGCAGCTACTTTTGGCTCTGGGCAAGGCAAATCCGGATCCCGCGCCTGTGGCCGGTGTGCCCCCAGAGCATGCAACCCCCATCCTTGCTGCCATTGGCCAGGAGAACATCAAGGTGGTTAGTCTTCTTCTCGAGCAGAGCAACTTTGATCCAACACAGCGGTTCAACGGCGACACGTATTACGAAATCGCGAAGCAACGGGCTGGTCCGAACTGGAAGGAGGAGGAAGAGATTTTGAAGAAAGCCTACGACTCGTACAAGAAGCAAAACGGCAACAAGACAAAATCGCCCTCACAGAAGAACTCCGAGTCGAGAAGAGCAGCCCGTGCAGTGGAGCACTCTGACGAATCATCAACAACAGCACCACGTGCACTCAAACGGAAACTCTCCAGCTCTTCTCTTGAGCGGCCCAAGAAGACGGTATCCTCTACCAAGGCAGCGGGCGGCAATTCTGCAATTACCCGCGAAGAAAAGGAGACTAGCAAGCAAAAGCGCACCGACTCCAGCACACTGCACTCGGAACGCGAACGTCACTCCTCACCAAAGCGCGCAAGCTCGTCCACAATAACGGCCAGGACTAAGCCGCGTGACGACCGCAGTTCTGTAACGTCCAATCTGGACCGTGATACTCCGCCACCTACAAAACAGATCAAGTCTCGAAAGACCGATTCTGATTCCGTGGCCATGTCATCCGAGGGTGAGACAAAACCCAGAAGAAAGAAGCTCATTTCTGGCCGCGAACTCAAGGATGGCAAGGTCCGCGAGAAAGAGAAGGAGAAAGAGCACGAGAAGGAGAAGGAGCGTGAGAAGCAGGACAAGCAAGACAAGCAGGAGAAGAAGAGACGCCCCAGCTTGGCATCTACAAATACGGCCACACCACCCAAGGATTCTGCCAGCCCACGCGAGTCTCGTAACGACGACGCACCATCAGAGAAAGCCCGCGTCGACAGGCACCGCGAGCGTGACCGCGACCGGGCTCGCCAGCTGAAGAAGGAAGACTCCAAGGATACGGGTGCCACTGGCGACGTCGCTGGGAAGCGGCATCGTCTCAGCGAGACGCCACCCAACGCCACGTCGTCAGACAAAGATGGCAACGAGGCACCCGTGAAGCGACGGAGACTGGAAACCGACAGCGAGCCCCCGGTGAGGGTGAAGAAGATGCTGAAAACCAGCAATGGTGGCAAGCCAGCACATCCAGGCTCATTACAAAATCCAAAGCCCACGGCGCGCCGTGAGGAATCGGCCGATGAGCGCAAGTCATCAGTATCCGCATCATCTGCCGCCAAGACAAAAAAGCGTGAAGCCTCCACCGACCGCGTACGCAAAGAGCCCAAGGATTCCAAGGACTCCTCCAAGTCGTCTCTGCCACCCATGGAGAAGAGCATCCACGTCAAATCCGAAGACATGGACGTTGAGATGGCTGATGTAAGCGATGCACAGCCTTCTAATGGCTCGTCTACAGTAGCCGAGGCCAAGGCACAGAGAGATAAGAAGAGGGCCGAGAAGGCCGAGAAGGCCGAAAAGGCCGAAAAGGCCGAAGCTGAGGCCAAGAAGAAGGAAGAAGAGACACAGCGCCGCCGCAAGGAGGAAGACGAAAAGAAGAAGGAGATGGAGGAGAAGAAGAAGAAGAAGAAGGAAGAGGAAGAGAAGCGCAAGCGTGAAGAGGAAGAAGCCGCGAGGCTCAAGGAGGAGGAGAAAAAAGCCGAGGAGAAGAAGAAAGAGGAGGAGTTAAAGAAGGCAAAGGAAAAGAAAGCGGCGGAAGAGAAAAAGAAGGAGGAAGAAGAGATGCTGAAGCGCAAGAAGCAAGAGGAAGAGGAAGAGCGGCAGCGCAAGGAAGAAGAGCGCAAGCGCAAAGAGGAAGAGGAGAAGAAGAAGCGCGAAGAGGCGGAGCTCAAGCGCGTGGAAGAAGAGCGGAAGCGCAAGCGCGAGGAAGAGCTCGCGGAAGAGCAACGCAAGAAGCGCGAAGAGGAAGAGCGCCTGCACAAGGAGAAGCTCGCCCGCGAAGCAGCTGCCAAAGAGCTCGAGCGTGAGCTTGCCCGTGCCAAGAAAGAGGCCGAAGAACGGCGTCTGCAGCTGGAGGAACATGAGCGCAATCGCGTTGCCAGCCTGCCGCCTCTGCTGAGGTGGCTCAGTGCCCACCCGAACCCCAAGCAGGCGAAGCTCGCTTCTCTCTTCAAGGTGATGCAGGGTGTCCGCTACGACTGCATCAACACTGACGCCAATGGCACGGCTGCCGGCCGCGAGCAGTGGCTCCTCAACACGCAGGTCGCGCTGCTCTTTGGCGACAAGGACCTGGAGCTCACGCGCTTTCCGACATGGCGCCATCTCCCTGTGAGCCAGGTTGCCAAGCAGATTATCTGGAACCTCGAGAGTGACAGATATGCCCTGACCGATCCTCTCCTGTTCGACCTCGGCGGCCAGGTGCCCGATCTCTACGGCGCACAAGGCCCACGCGCTCTGGGCTCCATGGGCCTGTCGAAACTCCGTAATGATGCAGAAGACAAGTTTTTTGCCACAGACATGTTCTTTGTCAAGGTTGCCGACGTCATGGCCACGGTGCCCAGCTTGCCTCACCTGCACAATGTACGGATGGCCCTTGAGTACCGCGAGCTGCCCGAGCACGAGTCGCAGCTGCTGACGCTGGCACTCAACCCCAAGTGGAAGAGCGACCCTGATGCCGACAAGAACCTGGGCTTCGCCCCTGGCACCAAGTACTTTATCAACGGAGCGCAGATTGGCGAAAACCGTGCCGGCCTGGCCAAGGACTCCAAGACGCCGCCGCGGGCTGTCCGCGTACCCCGCCGCGGCTTTGTGTCGGTGGCCTTCAGCGACCCCGAGTTTGAGGTGATATGCAAGGAACAGAGCATCGACCCCTTCTCGTTCCCGGCGTACAACACGCTCAAGTCGCAGTCGCAGCTGGCCAACGGCGTGCCCAAGGTCAACGGCATCCACCCCTTGACCAACGGCACGCTGCCCAACGGCCAGCCCCCCCGGCCCACTGTCAACGGCATCCACGGCTCCAGCGACAACTAGTACGATCTTTACGACTCCTGTACACAACTGTTTTGGAGCACTTCTTTCTCTATCTCTCCTTATTTCCTTTCTTTTTCATTTTTACGCGGCCAATGGGTGGTGTCCTGGCGTCTCGAGGGGTTCTTGCCTTTCTATGTTTTATATCTCTGTACTGCCCTTGCGGTCTGTCTACTATCTACCATACTACTGTATCTCGTTGGCTATATGTTGGCATCATGTCTCTTTGCCGTTCTGTTTTGTCATTCATCGCTGGCTTTTGCCCGGAGTGGAGTGTTCAGCCTGTTCTCTCATTTTATATTCTCTTTCTTTTGTCATGTCATTACTAGATGTCCTTTATGTCACTAAATACTATATCATGAGCCTCCCAGCGAGGCCCTAAAGCACAACACTTTGACGTTTCTGTGGACTGTGGCTGATACTTTTGTCCGAACTTGTCTTGAAGTTTGGCAGTAGTTGCTGTGTGATGCTTATATAAGCAAGAAAATCGCGTAAAGTTATCTCTGTGCAAGCTTGGATATTGCTGTTATGATTTACTGTTGTATTATGGCCGCCACTCTGCAGCTATTCATTAAAATACATCTCGTTCTCTCTTAAGGTGGTTTTCCTTGACCTGATTAGTCAGCACAAACATTGTAATGCTTCTCTTTGAGAGTTTTATCGTGTGGGAGGCTGCAAGTTACTGGCCATCGTGTAAACCAGCAAAGATCCGTACAAATAAGCAAATTAAACACTTCCGAATCTCGATACGACGGCGGTGGCACATATTGTTGTTGGTACAGTCTTGATGTCATCGACTTGGGGCGACAGCAATTAAAGTGGACCCACCAGCCTTGACGGTCTCGCTAGCCAATCGAACCACATAGACGCCACCCTGTCCCTGTGGCGGCCGTTCTCCCCCACGAAATTTCTTGCCCCACCAAACTCTTGATTTTTTGCAGTGTCGTTTTTTTTGAACCTCGAACTTGGAACTTGTTCTGTAATACCTGGCATGCCCATATCGTTTACCGTGACGCACTCATCTCCGCCAACATCACCATACCTGCTAATTTCAAGCAACAACCAAAACTACTGGCCGATACGACATCAACCAAGCTCGACAAAAATACGATCACGACAGCATAGCTCGCTCTAGCGACGACCAACCGCCACCATGTCGACGACTGTGGAAAAGATCAAGGAGGTCGAGGCCGAAGTACGTAGAACTGCAGCACGGCGACGGCGAGGCGGCTGAACACGATATACTAACGAGACAGATGGCCCGGACCCAAAAGAATAAAGCCACATCCTACCATGTTGGTCAGCTGAAAGCCAAGCTGGCCAAGCTCAAGCGTGAGCTGCTGATGCCCACGACCAGCGGTGGCGGCGGCGGCGGTTCTGGTTTCGATGTTGCCCGCACGGGTGTGGCCAGTGTGGGCTTTATCGGCTTCCCCTCGGTGGGCAAGAGTACGCTGATGAGCCGTCTGACCGGCCAGCACTCGGAGGCTGCCGCGTACGAGTTCACGACCCTGACAAGTGTGCCCGGCCAGGTGGTGTACAACGGCGCACCGCTGCAGATGATCGATCTGCCCGGTATTATTGAGGGTGCCAAGGACGGCCGTGGTCGTGGTCGGCAGGTCATTGCCGTGGCCAAGACGTGCCACTTGATCTTTATTGTGCTGGACGTCAACAAGCCGCTGACGGACAAGCGCGTCATTGAGAACGAGCTGGAGGGCTTCGGTGTGCGCATAAACAAGTCGCCGCCCAACATTACCTTCAAGAAGAAGGACAAGGGCGGCCTCAACATCACCAACACGGTGCCGCTGACGCACATTGACACGGACGAGATCCGCGCCGTCATGAGCGAGTACCGCATCAACTCGGCCGACATCACGATCCGCTGCGACGCCACCGTCGACGACCTGATTGATGTGCTGGAGGCGCGCAGCCGCAGCTACATCCCCGTCATCTACGTGCTCAACAAGATCGACGCCATCACCATTGAGGAGCTGGACTTGCTGTACCGGATCCCCAACGCCGTGCCCATCAGTTCCGAGCACGGGTGGAACGTCGACGAGCTGATGGAGGCCATGTGGGAGAAGCTGCAGCTGGTGCGCGTGTACACCAAGCCCAAGGGCCGCCTCCCCGACTACACGTCGCCTGTCGTGCTGCGGCAGGGCAGGTGCACGGTCGAGGACTTTTGTAACGCCATCCACCGCAGCATTCTGGAACAGTTCAAGAACGCCGTTGTGTACGGCAAGTCTGTGAAGCACCAGCCGCAGCGTGTCGGTCTCTCGCACGAGCTGGCTGACGAAGATATTGGTATGTTTCGAATTCCTATTTACTACTTACTATTTACTACTAGAGATGCTACGAGATCATACTAACAGCATCAGTCACGATTATCAAGCGGTGATTTTTCTCTCCTTGGGTGGGGTCACAAAACAAAAAAAAACCAACAAACAGCAGTGGCATGCCGCATGCATTTGATCTATTAGTCTATCATTTTATATGTATTGGGCTTGTATTACATTGCTGGGAGGGGGGCGAGCGGCGGCTACAAGCTCTCTACAAAAGGGAAACGGGCAAACATCGAGCCGCTGTGGTATCGGGGTCAGTCACTGGCCATGATTCATCTTGGTTATCGTGGGTTGATATGATCTGAAGAGTATCTAAAGGGCCAGGATGAGGTGAGATTGGGAGGAACAAGATTGCCGGGGAGAGAAAGAGAACGAGGAGACAAGGAACGTGAGAAATGCGGAGAGGGAGGGATACGAGCAAGCCCCCCCGGAAGGGGATGTTGTTGCCTGTCATGTCGTTTCTCTCTCCTCTGTTTTCTGTTTCTGCATCTTTTCTGCATCTTTTTACCTCTTTCTCCGTTGTCATTTCCTACTTCCTCCTTGTTCTCTTCATCGGGCCTGGCTGCGGTTGGAGGATTTCCGGCATTCTCCATTCGTTTCTTCGCCAATCCGCAAAGGTCGGCGAAGTCTAGCAACAAACGGACAATGGATCGACCAACAGCAGCAGATGCAGTAGGGGCAGCAGAGGCAGCAGAGGCAGAAGCAGGGGTGGCGGATGGCAACTAGCGACTATTGAATGGCGGTAGGGCCAACCTGGGACATTACGGAGTAGGCATGGCACCCGACGCCTCCATGCTCAATCTATCGGAGCGAGAAAACATCAGCAATATTATGTAGAGTGATGGAAATGGGAAGAGGGAGGAGGCGGGCGGGAAGAAAGAGGGGAGGGGGGCCGGTTGAGGCGAGGCCAGACCAGGCCCAGTCACAACCGTCCTTTGCCGTTTGTTTGTCTTGTCTTTTATCTTGTCATTTCTGCTCGTTTCCGCCATCATGCACCACAATGTCCTGTCTTTTACCTCGGCCTTGCAATTTACCTCTTCTATCGACCATGTTGATGGCACCAATCTACTCTTTGCCTGTTCGTTATGATTCAGTTTCACTCTACATCCCTTTGTTGCCGTCGTGTCCAAATCATACGTCGTCTCGTTAATAGTGGCCAACAGGTCCGGAGATAGGGCAAATAGACAGACTGGAAGACCATCAAGACTCTACCATGGTTTAGGTGTGATTCTTATCCTGAGTATCTGTATTTTCCATCATTACGACGTAACTATGCAGAAGAGATGGCATGCTCGCGTCTAGAGAGGCCGACGGCAACGGATCAGAGAGAGATGCGATTGGACTCTATACGATGCGAAACAACGCTGCGTGAACCCCTCTTGGTGTTTCTTCTTCCCGGCCGTTGGTTAAGTATTTGTATCGTCCAGATCTGTATCCGAGTATCTGTATCTAAGCATCTAAGCATCTAAGCATCCATCTAAAGACTCCCAATCGTCTTGACGCCGACACCGTTGAAAGTGTACACCTTCGGTATGTGCCCCTTTTCACAGCGTCTGTTTTGTTTACAAGCACAAGAGACACAAAGATGTAAGAGATACAAAAATAAACCAATAGAAGGGGGCATATATGCCACACTGGCAGACAGTGTAAGGGAATCCTCGAGTACTGTCCTGTGTCTGCCCTCTGTCTACCTTTTGTCTGCCTTTTCTGTATCACCAGCCCCTCCTGATATCTCTTGTACCTGCAGCTCGGGTTTCCTTTTTCTACTGTCGCCATGCTACTCTGTGTATTCGCTTTAATTTGAAATAACAGCTTAATATCCTGCTATGATCTCCCTCCGCCTCGTTGTGCAAAAACCTGGTTACGTACTATGTACCTCTCGGAATAGGCCTTGGCCTTGTGGCTTTGCCGTCTTTGAATCCTTACTATTATTGCCGTCACGCTGGCCGCCACCTTGTTTGCCACCATGCCATGCCTCACGTCTGAAAATCAAAATGAGGCTTTGGGTTGCAATGACCACATTTGCGGCCGTTCCTGGCAATAGCAATGTATCATATTAATATTTAATAAAATATAATAAGAGATAATACTAGGAAGATTTGAATAACCTTAACAGCAAAAAGACCAGCTCCGTAATCCGGAGGTATGGCGGAAGCTATCACCTCTCCAAAAACACTATATAGACAGATGCCTGAGCGGAAGTAAGCACGGTGTGCAATCTCGCTATTCGGGGTTCCCTACCTCGTCACTGAAGGCATTTGAAGCTCAAAGCTGCAGGACTGTTGAACCGACGCCGTCCTTATGCAGACCCCCTTTCTGCTCTCTGCTGTCCGACTTTAGTGTGCCAGCCGCGGGAGGCAGCAAGTGCATGCAGCTGCAGTTAGGGTAATCGAGTATGTGTGCCGTCTATTTACCGCAGTCGAGTCCACTCTCTACACCCCTCCCCCCTCTCATATTTTCGCCCGTTGACAGCATTTCAATCATATTCTCTCCAATGTACTCCATACAGAGTGTCTATGTTCGGACTTGTCGTTCGGACTCGTCTGACCCTTAGTCTTGCCTTGGCCTTTTTTTACTACGGAGTATGTATGTATGCTTGTGCCATGCCCCCCGCCCTGTCTACGATATACGCCCCTCACTTTCGAGCTGCATTGTGGTAATTTGAAATTCATGTTGGTCATGCCATGGCAAGGAGCAACAAGCAGCAGCAAATCCCTCTGAAGATAACTTCTTCCTGGGAGTATGGCTGTCGTTTATGCACGAGGGATGTGTGTGTGTGGAGAGAGGACGAGGCATTACAAAGCAAAAGGGCAAGAGATCAGCAGGAAAAAAGAAAGAAAGACATGCAGAAGGAAATAGTCTGCACAAGACGAACTCGACGCATACAGTAACTGTACTCGATGTCGAGAGGGTAACAGCGGTGCCTCTCACTTGTCATAAAAATTGAGACATATGTACTAGATTGGATTTATGAATTCCAAGGCACAGACAGCCAGTCCTGTCAGGGTTTCTTTTCATTTTTTATACGTTATACTTTTATATAAGAAAAACAGAAAAGAAGCTGCTCAGGTCTGAAGATTAATAAATCCAACGAGCGCATATAACAGTCAGTCAGTAAGTATCAAAGCGTCCGGAGCAAAGACGCAGTGCAACTCGAGCCGCTTTTCCACCACTGCTTAAGCCAACAGGCCCAGCCAGGCCACAGCCCGACCTGGACATCGGCAGAGGGCAAGGCTGCAGGGCACATGTGAGTTGTGGGTGTCGTGTGTAGTGTGTCGTGTGTGTTGCAGTGACAAGATACATGCTGATACCTGACACAATGTTTGATACTGGGCTCGATGTAATGCTGGATACAAGTATGGTAACCGAAAATCAATACAGAGTACAGGGTACCTGGCATGCAATCACAACGGGCGCTGTCTGGTTGTATCGGGACACTGAGATGCAGGGTTCGTACAGAGGTCAGAGCACAGGCTGGCCTCGTTCCTGCGACCGCTTCCGCTGCGCCTGTGCATATGCCTTTGCAGAGACATGCAGCGGCTGTTGAGTATTACCAGCCCGCCGACCGTTTACTATTTTCTGCCCGAGGTCCACGACACCTCGATTCGAGGGGGGGTCTTGAAAATCAAATGAAGGAAGATCGAAGGATAATCTCAACCGCCCTCGCCGACAGAAAAAGAAATTAGAGAGAATCTAGGAACAGATCCAACAATAAGACCGCTTGTGTGGTCTACAATAAACACGGCAGAGAACCAAAGAAATAATGCGAAATAGTAAGAAATCAGAAATAAGAAATAAAATAAAAGACGGGCTGCTGGACCAGCCCACGTCCGATTGTCAATGCTCAAGCTTACCTCTTCCGTGGCGTTTAGCACCTTTGACCGTTTTGGCGCTGCACTCATGCAGTGCACCCATCCATTTATTCTCTTCAATATTTTCAGTGCCTATGACTTCGATGTACGGCGTCAACACCAACGTGTCCCCTTCCACGATCAACCGCCGTCCCTGTGATGGTTGTCTCTGATCCAGACTTTGAAGCCGGGGTTTCTTTTATTTTTCATCTAATCCCGTGTGGTGGTCCAAATATTCCAAGTTGAAATATCCACATGGCGAGCCTTGTTCGAAACAGCAGTATATGCACGGCAGACGCATGATTTAATCTCGAGTTGATCTTTCACCAAGAAAACAAACGGAGAGACGTAGAAAACAAAGAAAGTAGAAAAAGCCAAAGCATACCCCGAGATGGGGTCGGAAAAGGAATGTCGGTGCGGCCCAATCTGCACTTCAAAATCATCTGTGCATCTTTGAAGTTGCAGGCACCTTTTTCGCCTCTTCGCTTGGACGCTGTCGCGTTGTGCCTGTCTTTCTCTGCTCCTAGTCTCGTAGCTCCGCAGGGTTCCTTACAGGAAACAGATAAAAATGAGATATGATCCGGTCTGTCCATCACTCTACATAGTACTATGTGCAGAGCACCGTCGAGTCCAGCGAATCCAAGACCATCCTCGCTTCCGAGCAACGTTCGCCGCACAGGACATCTACTATTGCAATGCACTGCGCGGCCCCTTGTCGATTTGCCTTTGTCTTTTTGCCTTTGATCTGTACTCTTGTTCTCTTTTCCCTCTTCTCGTCTTCATCTCATATCCCATATTTTTATTTTCACTGCGACGCTACTCTGCAAAGGCAAGGCGGTCTAGCGTGGATGCAACGGGGGGGTGAGGGTGAGGGTGAGGGTGAGGGTGAGCCGGCACACGGTGGGAAAAGTAGACTGCCAGCGCTTAATAGTGTGTTTCTCTTGTTTGTTCAAGTTTCGGCAGAGAGAAGAAAGGGGAAAGTAAATGAAAGAGAAGGCAAGAAGGCAAAATAGAGGATCAACAGACCTGCCAATGCTATTAACAAGGTTGCCGCTGGTGCAGAGATCATCATGCCATGCCGGGCATATCAACACATCAGCATATCAGCACAGCATATGCATCTTGTTGCATGTTCCTCGCCTGTGCGGTTCGACCCTTTTTTCAACTTGCGCCGCTTTAGGCGGAGTAGACCCAGTATCTTGCAAGTACAGTAAATATACATATGTACATACACTTTACATGTACGATGTAGCGCACGGAACCCGCCCGGGGGGGGGGGGGGGGCTACAAGTACTAAACACCCCCCTGTGCCTACTTCAGCTTCAAGATGGTCTGGCCTAGCGACGGATTCGGACGGTTGATAGTCGCTAGTCCTGAGATGCTATCAGTCAACAAGGATTCTGATATTCTCCTGCCCAGGGCCCGTACAATGTATGGATGTCTGAATATTTGAAAAGCAGAAGCAGAAGCAAAAACAAAAACAAAAACAAGAAAAAAAAGTCCAACCAACAGAGGAGCAGAGCGGGTGAGCCTCCGGACCAACAGCAAAAGCAACAGTAGCCACAGGTTTTAGTTTCGTTCCAGCAGTAGTGCATGTTGTATCCGTCTCGACTCCGTATCATAGAGTACAACACTCGAAAATTAAACGAGACTGACACTCTACTCCGTACTTATAGTAATACTCTAGGACGCGGAGGCTTACTATATTCAGCTAGTCTGCGGGCATTCATAATCCTTCCTGTTTTTCTGCTTTCTGTTTGCGCGTGCTTTGTGCTGCTCTTTTATGCAAGCTTAAACAGGCCGACTGAGCAGAGTGCCCCCGAAGGACTCCTAACGTCTTCGCCATACCCCATTTGATGCACGGCCGACCTTTCACAAGCCTCCTCTTGCCGCCGTATTCCCCCCTGGTCCCGCCGGACCCCTGCTCATCTCCACCATCCGCCGCGAAAGTACCTTGTACTCGTACATACTCCGTACGGAGTACTCTGTACGGAGTATTCCGTTGATGTTGTAGATTGTGCCAGAGTATTATCGCGCAGCAAGTGTAGGAATATGTGCAAACTACTATGAAACTACTATGTAGAAGGAAAGAGTTTGACGTACACACCCGAGCAATACAACGCGAGAGGCTACTCTGCGGAGATGCGTCAAGATCATCACAGACAAGACAAAAGATAAGACACCAAAGACACGGCACGGAATAAGGACTGAAATGCATAGGAATACTCCGACTATATCGTAGCCGAGACCCAGCCGGTATCCCCTTATTTTTCTTCATGTCAGCTGCCGCTAGAGGTTTGGGCTGCTTCTCGTACTTCCCGTGCTTCTCGTGGCTGTGTTTCTTATTCGATATCCAGTCACGCTCTACCCCGTGCACACAACTGCAGTTTTTCACTTTGGACTGTCAACCGCCAGCCGTTGACCGTTGGCCGTTGCGATAGCCTCATCCTAACCCGAAACGCCCTTCTGTCAAACTGGGCGTTTAACACTTTCCGTGGCTGCTTCGACGTTGCCGCTCGCTTGTTTCTAGACACTCGTGGCAGATACAAACACAAATCCCGGACCGGGAACCTGTCATCTGTTTCTGCAGCGATCACCAAGCATCCCAGATGCACAGCAGCAAAACCCGCCAATGCTTTCCGAAAGTCGCTTCGTCACTTTGTCACTTTGTCGCTTTGTTGCTTTCCGGCTTCCTCGTTTTCTCGTTTCTCTTCTCTCTCTTCTCTCCCCGCTTGCTTTCCGGTATGTGGTATGCAGATCCAACTACTATGTAGATGCCAACCCGGATATATCTCAGACTTCCCTACCGAGTAAAATTTTGGAAATGTTTCGTCGCCCATAGGTGGGGGTTACGTCGGTGCAACCTTTGCGGGCGACAATGTGTGCTACAGTGTGCAGACGTGCATCGTCCTTGCAGACCGAGATATATTTTGTATGATATAAGGTAACACAGTTTGATATAGGAAACCAATCTCTGACAATGATGTCCTGACTGACATATGCCGCACCGCCACAACGAGAACAAGCGGGTAGCATGAGGAATAAGGATCTATTAGTAATTTGCAGAAGGGCGTCGTAGTCTGCTTACGCGATCATGGATTTTAAAATAGTATCAAAGGAAGGAGCGCGGGCAAATGGGCATTATTCCGGGTAAAAAGGGAATAAGAAAGGAGGCGCACGGCTCGTGCACAATTGCTGGAAATTGATCAACAAAAGCCTCACGGCTATCGCACTTTGAAAATGGGCAGCAGCGAACAGTGCTCTTGCCTTCTCTGGAAGGCTCACCATAATAATGCTCTGCAGGGACAATAAGCGTACCGCGCTGATATATATTGATATTAAGACTAGCATGATCCGCTACACAGAGGAAGGCGCGACCGCGGGCGCTGCCTTTGCGGACGCTACTGTAGCGTCTCGGGCAGGAGCGATCTCCAACGCTCTTGCCTACTATTTGTACTATGTATGATGCATGATGTGATATCTCACGAGGTGAGCGGAAGCCCGTGATCATCGTGGCAAAACGCGAGAAATTGCGTACTGAGGAAGGTGCTATCCGCAAGGCCAATAATTGTACAACCGCTTTCCTAACTAGGCAGTTTGGTATTTTCGCTGTTGCACGTACTATAATCTCGAATCTGTTTTGCTCTCATCAGAGCAGCTGGAATTATAGTCGCTCTCGCATATATATATTAGTCATCTTCCGATTTCAGTTTTGCGTTGCAGTCTTTTCCAGAGGGCTTGATTTTCGACTTTTTCCGCCGCAACTTTGACTTACACTATCGGCATAGTACTCCGTTAAAGGCTTCATTTCCATACCCACAAGCCACAGCACAACGCGGCGCGTTTGCTCCCCTGGCCGTGTACCCCTGTCTGTCTATATGTATCTCCGGCCGGAGTGCGCGGGTCTAGTCGTAGTCTGAGTCTGTAGCTGTACTTGCAATAGTGCCCAGACTACTCCGTATGTCAAGAGAAGCTCGGCTGCACGTATTCGACGGGTTAATTCGAGACTTTGTCGTTTCAATCTCATCCCTCTGCTTCCTTTTGCCTTTTGCTTTTTGCTGTCTGCTTGGCCATGTCGTATCTGTTTGATAGCCACCTTGATTTCTCCGGTAGTTCAATGCGTTCGCCGTGTTTGAGGCTGACAGTTTCGCAGCTTGCTTGCCGTCTATTTCTGTCTACTATGTATTCTACCTAATTCCGAGTCCACTCACATACCCAGGAAACAAGACATCTACATGGCTACTGCGTCGCACATCTCACACGTTTTGAGCTGGGATGGGATGTAGAAGAGACATACCGGCAGCCGTCCAACTTTCCGCGTTGCGACCTCTCGATCCATACACGGAGCACGCTTGCCACATGCACATGTGGTCTACTACGTAGTAGTTAGGTGGTGTACGGGAATACCCTCAAGCTGCCGATACACTGCTACGTGCAGTACATAGTATGTATGTAATAAAGAGCTACTCTGCAGAGATACCTCCCCGATTCGACAAAGTTTTTTTAAAGGGCTACTCCGTACGGAGTAGATTGATTGCATAGTAAGATAATGCTCCTCACTTTTCTGCCCCCATCCCGAATTATAACGCCGTCGGGGCCTGGGCGTGCGTGGGGATCTACGACGCGGTGGGCAAGGAAAAAAGGAGGAGTCTCTGACAGAGGGTAGAAGCAACAGGAAGATGGCCATTTGCTTCCGAGATTAGTATCCGGGCTACTTAGTACATGCACACCGCACGAGTTGGCTGCCAACCCTTGCTCACCCCTCCTTTAGTGTTTATTTATATTTATATTCATTTATTCATATTTGTGCCCAAGATGTCTCGATTCGGTAGAGTCTTTTACTTTTTATTTTATTTTAACAACTGCAGATAACTATTTTGTTGGCCGCTGTTGTCGCGCTTTGCCAGCATAGTAAGCACAAAGGCGGGGATTCAGTGAGATTAAGTCGAGCTTAACTCCTCTATGATGGCATCGTATCCTGAGCTACGAGAGCACTAAAAACGGCTCGAGGGGGAACTCGACGGTTCCCGCCGCTCCCTTTCCGCACTGCTTCCCCATCGCTACAGCCAGCAAGGGAAACCCGCAGTGCCTGACGTGGTTGGCTAGGGCCACCTTCTGGCCCTGCCTCTGCAAAACCATGCCGTCTCTTTATGTTTACATACAAAGTACTCCGTAATAGTATGCAATTACTCTGTATCTCTTGCTGCATCTCTCGTGCACGCGTTGTGGACATACTCTTGCGATCGCCATAGTTTGAGCGAAGCAGAGACGCAGAGCAGATTTCTTCTACAAGTCTCAGACATGTCGTTTCTTTTTCTTTTTCTTTTTCTCCCATTTTCTCCTTTTTCCCGTCTACTCTACTAGCTACTGTGCGGCTTTCTTTCCATGACTTACATACCTCTCCCAATGTGGTTGCATGTCTCAGTTCTCGGTGTCGGCGAACAAGATCACAAACACTTCGAGACTAGCAGTAGCTGAATTTCCATCGCGACATACTTGTGAACGTAAGATAGTAATTAATACTCCATATTACGGACTACGGGGAGAGTACTCGGTCTATCCAGTACCGTGTTCTGGTTGCTCAACTCCGGAGTAACCAGACTCGTGCCAATATTGTTTCCCACATATGTACAGTCTTTTTGATTTCTGACAGGATAAATGGAATCAAGGCCTGGCCATGCTTTTAGTCGCAGCCACCAGTCTCCAGTCTCAGTACATACATACATAGTAGCGATACTCACTGCTCTGCGATACTCCACAATACAGACTTCAGCTGTGTTAAATCCCCGTCGACTTTCATTATAGGTGTCTTTTCTGTCTTTCATCTGTAATAAGATACATCAAGCTTCAGGGACCTTACGAATGAATGCGCGTCTCATTGCCTGTTTCATTGCTCCTAGCTTCATGTGGAAGCCTCAATCTTTAGGATCAACACCTACTATGTATTTCACCATCCTGGTCAATAGTGCTCAGTGGAGATGGCTTGACCTGGCTGGCTAGGCACACCAGGCGAGGCGAGCCAGAACCAGATTTCACCATAGTACTATGTACAGAGACAGTGCACAACACAGCCCTGTCTCATGTTCTCAGCTCCAGCCAGCTACTTAGTCAAGATAAACTCGGAATCCCAGGCTCTCAGAATCTCCTTCAAAAACAATACAGGCCCAATAGTAGCACCCGGCAGGGGTATGGGCCGTGTCGTTGGCTAGCTCAGCCAGTGGGCTATGCACTGATTATTTTGAGCTCACGGAGTAGAGCAACAGCGCGAATCGGCCCCTACTCTGTGTATGTAAGATATGTAGATTGGCTCGGCTTTTAGCTTTTGCTCTGCACTCTGTAGTCCCCATCCAAGGACTCCATCTCCATACATCAGGACCTACTTACATAGTACATACTCTACATATCTCATCGTGCTTTGTCACGGCCGCATGCTCGATTGTTTCCCCCACTGATCGGCCACTATGATGGGTCACCAGCGTGGCCATAGCATGGCAGTCTGCGGTCTGTTCAGCACATGCAAAAGCTGATAAGATTCATGCAGTATCGCATCAGCGCGCAGCTCACCAGGAGGGCCGCCAAAAGAGGCCCGATCCTTCCAGTATGTATCTTACTATTTTTGTAAAGAGGGGAAGTGGGCGTGCACAGTATTACAGTAGCAGCAGCGTCCATCCAGCTCGACATATTATTCGAAATTATTGCTTTGCGGATATGAATGAAAAATATTACGGACACGGAGATATACCCAAATGAAAATGGCCAGAAAGACACAAACTCAGTAAATCCGCAAAGCAAAGCAAACACGGATGAGGAGTCGTAAGGGCTTGATGACCACGACTCCGTAGGATTAAACCGACGTTTGGCCCGTTAATGCCGTCCCCCTGGCTGCTAACCGAGAAAATGGGGTTTCCGGCTGCTAGATAGGCATTCTTCCTTTTCACGCTTAGTTTTCTGGCCTTTTGAGACACGAAAAAGGAAGCAGGAAAAAGAAAAGAAAAGTGCATCAAGACCTGGAGCCGTGTAGTACGCTTACGACTTGACGTTGAGACTGCAGGACAAAAGGTCTCGATAGCATTGAAGAGCATCGATCAACTGTCTACAGCGCCCTGCCGATCACGAGGATGTACGAAGAATGACGGTTTCTTGTCGGTTTGGAGAATAGGTGAATTGGTAACACAAAATCAACGGCGTGCTGCTTTGTTTGAATACTGGCTGAGACATCTGGGGTTTGTCTTATAGTCTTACAGTCTTGCATTATTGCGGTGATAAGTCAAGGCATCGACGCTGTGGTCGGGGTCGAGTCCAGAGTTTGGTTCCAAGGCTTTGGGTAATCATTGCAATCTCCTGAATTTGCTTCTTCTTCTTTCTTTCTTTTCTTCATTTTCTTCATTTTCTTTCCTTAATTTTCTTTCTTTCTTTCTTCGTCTCTATCTTTTCTTCCCGTCCTGCCCTCTATCTACGCGGAATGCTTCCCCGGGATAGAGTCCCATTCCATATTATTGATTATGGTGTGTGGACTCCATAATAATGCCAACGTCGTATGCAGTAAGGAAAAGTAGACAGAAAAATCTGACAGAACGACAGAACTGACACTGACAGACGGTCGCAACTAAACGAGGGCCAACAAGAAACGACAGCAATAAAAGCACGGCTCCCTAGCTTTGCATGATCTTCATCTACTCCGTAGGCCTGCCGACATCCTTGTCAGTCAGCTCCATGAGCATTAACTTCTGAGTCTGGATACCAGTACCCTCCCGGCAGTCGCACAGAAATGCCAGGCTTGTTCTTACATACATGGTACATGCAGAGACTCGTGCCGTCAGCATGTCTACAGTTGTATTCATTATATTACTTTTATCTCTGGTTTTATTACCCTTTTTATTTTCTTCTTTTGCGCGTGTCCCGCCGCCTCTCCCACATGGGGACGGCCAGGGGCACTCGCCATTCTCCTATCTTATTGACAACTCTTCTCTACCCCGACCCATCTCTGCTTCTCGCGTTGTTAATTTGCGGGATAAGCTCTCCTCTCCTCTCAACCCCTCTCTTCCTCTGCCATCAGCAGCCAGTTACTAGCCATGTTCTTGACCTGAGAAAGGAGGAATGGAACGGAATGGACGCTAGGGCAGACCTGCAGATCTATGCGAGAGGCTTTTTTGTAGTCTTAATTGGTGATTTTCAGGCCTGGCGTCAGAGACTGTCAAGGGCCGACAACCACGGGACAAGAGAGAGCGCGCTTTGAAGAGGAAATACTCCGTTGTCCCATGATCTAGAGAGGCCACTCTTCATGGGACAGTCTAGGGCTGGAACTGTCACCCGCATCTTTATTTTCTTTCTTTATTATTTTTTTTTTTTACATCTCTGGCACGGACTACGGGTCATGGTTGTCGTTTCGATGCTCGATAAGAAGCAGTCTTGACTTTTTCAACGCAGCACGAGAGGAAGCACTTGCACCCTTTGTCGTTGGCAGGCCTCTTGTTAGGCCTCTTGTTACTTTGTACGAGGTTCTGTGTACATGTAGTACATAGTAAGCATTGTTAGGAACCCCTGGTTGACAAGAACGGTCTAGCCAGCTTCGGGAGTGAGGACGTTCAGCATTGCACGCCGCACATCCTCGCCGTAAACGGCCTCGAGCTGTGCACCATGGACGGACTCGTCCTCGCCGACCCGCTGTGGCTTTAACCTGTACGGGTAGACTGAGTTAATTATCTCGGGCTGCCGCGGTCTGGTTTTCTTTGTTCCACCTCGTGGGTGTTTAGTCCAAGTTTAATCCTCAAACTCCCCGGGCCATTCCATGTAAATAATAAGTATTCCTATGGGCCATCTGTCTCAGGCTGGGAGAGTGTCAGACCGAACAAGCAAAGAGCAGCAAATAACCAGAGCTGAGTCGGGCAGAAGCAAGCAGGAAGAGGAAGAAGAAGACAGAAGAAGAAAATTAAGCCAGAAAAACGAGAGAAAAAAGGAAGAAGGAAGAAAAAAAGCAAGGAGCTGGCCATCCACATGGCACTCGGTTTACAGCCGAGACGATATACTCTGCAAGCAAAGTTCAACGCGCTTGAAGCTGCTCGCCGCTTCATCTATCCATGACATCGCCAGAGACTCCCACTGCTCGGTTGACGATGTGGGTGAGGCTGTCCGTGGCCATCGTCCGATGATACTAAAAAGAACGGCAGTTATTGAGACGTCAAACCGAGCGGCAGCTGTGGCACGGTGGCCTCTTGCGGCGAGTATGCCGAGTAGAGCACATGATTCGGTTGTCAAAGGAAACCTTCATCCCATGTCATGATTTTACCTTTCTTTTTCTTTAAAAAAAAGTACTGGGTATTTTATTGCTCTTTTTTACTTCTTCTCTAAAATGATTATTATTCTCGTCGATAATTCGTCCATTTCAAATAGAGCCGGGTAGAAAAGTAAGTAAATAAATATAATAATTAATAAACCAGACAAATCGAGCTCATACCCTTGCAAGAGTATTTCTCGTTTGATACATTCACCCCTCAGTGTCCTCGATGTACTCCGTACGAATACCTCGACATCGATTCACTCACCCCCTACGGAGAAGGAGCAGACACTGACAGTGCACCATTCAACCCGTTCGACCAGAGTACATCTTTCACATCCGGCTCTTTTCTGCCTGCCCTTTCCTTTGATTTGATTCGATTCTTTTTCCTGTGTTCTTCTGATTTTCTTCATCTCTGGTTCCCCTTCTCACAAGGGTGTACACATATACTGTTACCCATCTGAGCATTATTGTGTGCCACACCGTTCATACAGTATTTACCATCGCCAACGTGATATGCCTACTCTGGGCTGACATGCGAGCCCAGCATCGATATCTCTCGTGTTCATCGAGCTGCGTTTTAATATTATTAGCCCATCCAACATCTCCCCCATACCCCATATTGGACTCGATATCCGCATCTCTTCCAGCGGCAACCAGAGATCCTTTCGATAAAGCAGGGCACTTGGCCACCTTTGCCTCATGATAGGTTACCCTGGCCCTCGATCTTATTGTCATCTTCATATGGTGCCGTCTAGCTCCAGCACACGGCCTCTCATCCTCTCATCCTCTCATCTGGAGTCTCTCGGGTCTATCCAAGTCCTGCAACGAGCCAACGACATACATAGTACGAGCCAAACCATCACTGCCAAACAACACGAAACGTCTTCACCACAGCCTACCAGAAGGACTGTCAAATCAAACCCGAGGTCAGAGTGAACCCCCCAACGACATCCGCAAAGAACAGCCTTCAACAGCTTTGCACCATCTTTTCTTTGTCATGTCTCAGAGTAAGCCCAACTACCCGTGGATCGACCTGGACAGACACTGAATAATCCCTCTCCTCCACCAAACCACTAGCATTTATTACCTGCTTTATTATCTCTATTATTCATTATTATCTATTATCTATTTATTTATCTTTTTTTCATATCCTATCCCACCCACTGTCACTCTCTCTCCCTCTCTCTCCACTTACCACTTGCCCTTTTGCAGAAGCAGGCCTGCATAACTCCTCAACCTCGCTCTCTGTTGCTCCTCTGCTTGCACTCATTCGGCTGCTCTCCCGACAGAATAGAAAAAGAACAGGCCACCCACATCCAGCAGCATAATTCTTGCACGGGCCTGTTGTTTCTCTATTCATTTTCAGTTTTGATATTTAGTCTTCTCTATATCATCTACATCTACGTCTGCATCTGCATCGTCTACATCCACCTCATCTCAACCCTTTCTTATTCCCATAGTCCTCACTTTGTATTTATTTGCAAAATACCTGTCCTTTCTTCTCTCTCTCCTTTTGTCTTTCTTCCATCTTCTTCTTTTGTTTTCCTTACCTTTTCCTTATTGTAGAGTTCCGCTTCACAGCATCCCAGCCACAAAGCACATCTGCTTCGACAAACATATCTGGGCTCCAGCTCTTTTATTCTCTCTTCTTCTTTTTCTTCTTATTCTTTTATTTCGTCTATTTCCTTCTCCCTTCTGTCGAGCTATGTATGCCGTCCGTCTATCTCTGACATTCTCAGTGGTTCCTGTCGGTCAAACACAGCTCACGTTAGGAAACCTCTCGATATAATTGTGACCAAAAAACAAACGAGTAAACAAGAAAAACGACACTCACTTTGTTTTATGGTGTTGGTTCTTATACTCGGTAGCCGACTTCGATTTTGGTTTGATATTGCGCCGGCCTCTGGTCTTAATTCGCCTCTCAACATCTCATCTATCTTGGTCTTGATATAAACATCGGATATCGCCACAGCACTTTCACTAGCAGCATCTCCTACACACCATCTCCCAGCATTCGAGATAGCATGCATAATCCCTATATTTCAACAGGCGTGGACTGTGCACCTCTACCGGCCCAGGAAAACATGCCGTATGACAACCATTGGGTCATGACCCAGTGCCCTCAGTCGACCATGGCAAGCTTCTCAAATCCCGACTTTATCTATATTCCGCCCATCACAACATCCGATCTGCCGCCCCCGGACATACCGCACAACTACTTCAGCCGGACGCCACCGCCGCTTCAGACTCAGACTCGCCACTCGCCTACGCAGAAGCATGAGCACGCATCGGAACTCTCGCCCAAGGACCAGCAGCAACACCAACAACAGCAGCATCACCAGCATCACCAGCAGCATCACCAGCACCAACAGCAACCACCACTGTCCATGGCCCACCATTCATCGCCACACCACCATCAGCTCCCCCAGTTGCCGATGCTGACAGTTCCGTCCAACCCGACGTGGCCCAGCATGTTGACCAATCCTAGCCAGTACGCGGCACAACCGCAGCCACATTCGCATCCCCTCCATGTCACTGCTCGCTCGGGGCCGCAGCCGCCAGCACCGCCGCCTCTCAAGACCAAGCTGAATGAGCGAGAAGGCAAGACGAACCCCCGCAAAATGCTAACAGACGATGACCGCCGGCGAATGTGCGAATATGCCGAGTCGCACCCGGGTGTCAAGCAGTCTGAAATCGGTGCCATATTTGGCGTCGAGAGAAGGTGAGATATTTTATTGTTTAGATTTGTTTTTCTTTAAAATAGATAGTGACACAACAATGAAACAAAAAAACTAATTGGAAAGCACGGTGTCAAAGGTGCTGCGGAATAAGGACAAGTACGCAACCAAAGAGGACCGCAGCAAGTCGCCCGGGGCCAAGAAGAACAAGGCCAGCAAATTCCCCGACATTGAGCGTGCGCTTAGCAACTGGGTGCGCAACGCTCAAAAGACAGGCATGTCGGTGTCCGACGCCGAAATCAAAGACAAGCTGAACTTCTTTGCGACCAACACGGGCAATCCGGAGACGATTCTCAAGTCTGCCGGCACGAGCATCTGGCTGGAGAAATTTAAGCAAAAGAACGGCATCGGCGCGGCGGGCCGGCTCGCGCGCCGCGCTTCCGAGACTAACATCCCCAAGCGCAAATCGTCCATCAACTCAATGAGCTCCATGGGCAGAGTCATGGGATCGCCTCTGCTGGGCCCTATGGAGTCGTCTACTGGCAACAGCAACGGCCACGACTCGCCGCTCTCGCCCGTGACGAGACACCCATCGACATCGCCCACGTCGGCCAACCGCAGCGATGAGGAACGGGACGCGCTCAGTACCGGTGCTGGACAGCATTTTATCGGATTCGGCGGCGGCGATGCCAACGGCAGCAGCCACAGCCATGCGCACAACAGCCACAATATAGGCAACATGACCATGGGCATTGGCATCAGCTACAAGACAGGCAACAACCAGAGCACGGCTTCCCTCAACAGCATGTTTCCCGACACGCACCCGTCCGTGTCGTCATACAACAGCCCGACCGCGCCCTACACGTTCTCGCCTGACCCCAACGTGGGCTCATTCCTGGCGACAGATCCCATGGCACAGCCGGGCAATGCAAGTTTCCAGAGACCGCGCAGTCAGACGCTTCCTGCACTCAACATTGAGTATATGAACCAGCAAGGACACTCCCAGCACCAGCACCAGCACCAGCATCAGCACGACCACCGTGGCCACAGCGACTCTGCCGGTGGTGTTTCTGCAGCCGGTGATGCAATAACACCAAAATACCTGCACCATCATCATCTCTCGTCAACGGCCCCCTCGTCTGCAGTAGACTCGCCCATGACAGATATATCTGGCCCATCCTATGGACTGGATAGTGCAGTGGTCTCCCCCCAGCTGAGACGCAGCGGCAGCAACGGCAGCCTATTCCAGACCAACCCGCGGTCTGCAGGGGGTCTTGGAGGCGCTACGATCCTGGGCAGCCCCCTGGCAGCCAATGGCAGCAGCGGGCTTTCCGTCAATGTCAATGTCGGCTCCAGCGACGGCACGAATGGGAATGGAAATGAAAATAACAATGGCAATGGCAATGGCAATGGAAACGGACAAGCAAATGGAAATGCAGCCGCTACCAACGCAGGGCCCACGCCCAGCTCGCCTACGCAGGACGATGCCCGCCGTGCCGCGGACACGCTGCTGACCTTTATCAAGACAGGCCCCAGCGGATTCGACCAGACAGACTACCTGGCCGTGGCCCGCATGATTGAAAAGTTTCGCCTGCAGCAGCAAGCAGCCATCAAGAGCCACCCGCACAGCAGCCTCGGCAGTCTCGGCAGTCTCAGCAGTCTCAACGGCCACGCACACAGTATGGGCGGCCTGTCTCAGATTCCTGAAGGGGAGGGCGAGATGGGCGGCGAACTGACAGCACACCACATTAAGACAGAAGCCACGCTGACTGCGTGAGCCTGCTTTTCGGTTGTGTACTCTTTTCTCTTTTTCATTTCTGCTTGTCTTTTATCTCTCCGTCACTCTCCGTCACTCTCCTATGGGACTATTGCGGCAAATATGACCTGTTTCGGCGGTCACCATGCACAGGCATGCAGCTTCACCCAGGGACTCTTGATCCTCTATTCACCTGGTCACTTGATCTCGACTCTTATTCGTTCTCTTTTTTTTCTACTCTTTTCATACTTTTACATCTTCCGGGGAGTCAAATCCACACACATCTACCCAAGGAAAGACTTCTCCCGGTCACGCGACCACGGCAACCATCTCACTCTCGGCGAACTGCTTTGTTTGTTTGTTTCTGTTTTTGTTTTTCTTTCTTTCTTGATTTATCTTATTTTGATTGCGCCTTTTCGAAATTGCTTCTATTTTGCTTTTGATTGTGTTTATCTTGCTTCAATTTAATAGGGAATAAGCTGGCCCCATAGGCACGGCAAGGCATAGCATACGATGGTAGCTGGCCATGGAGTTAATGCTTCAAGAGGAGGACCGGGTATATTCTTGTCATATTCTGTCACATATTGTTTCTATTCTTATCTCTTTTCTTTATTATTTACTCGTTTTATTGGTTACTACAGGATCTCCAGTCAAAGGACGCAAGTCTTGGACTCGAGAACAGAGAAGAGCTAACTGGGCACACGTCCGAGCAATATCCATGGATGGATGGCGGAGCATCGGGGCGGGATCAGCAGAAAAGAAGAGAAGAAGAATACGAGCTGTTGTTAGGATTGGTCGGAAAGGGCAGCTGGCCAACCAATGACAGCACAGAGAAGGGTTTCTTCTTCCTTTTTGTCCTTAATTTCTTTTTCCTTTTCACTCTTTGGATTTTGGTTGGTCAATACTGTGGCAGTGCTCTCTTTGGTTTCTTTTTTTATCTTCTCCTTTACTATTTTTCCCTTTTTCCTCTTATTCTTCTCATCACATCCCTTTTTCCTGTCTATTTTCCGTTCGCTATTTCCTCTCCTACCGCTTTGTTTTCTATTTGTTACTTGTTCTGGGACGGCTTTTGTGATATCAACTTTTGTTTTTCTTTTCTATTTTATGTTCTATTGGGAGGTCAAGGGAGTGGGAGGCAGCAGCAGGCATTATTACACACAACACCCCTATCACCCTTTGACATGCCTGCTCCCTCTATCACTCTCCATCATTTTCGGTCTCTCTCCGACTCCGACACTCGGCCGGCTTGTCGTTGTGCTGCCTCAAAACACACGCGAGGCACGCAGAGCAGAGAAGACCACTCAATGTTCGCAAGCTTGCAAAGAAAGAAATACTAACCAAACATCACAAAACCAACACAAAAAAAAAGTTAAACACCAGAATACAAATAAAAAACAAGGGCGATCGATTGTCGTTCAACCATTTGGCGGATGCCGTGATATCGATGCATGTATGACGAGACGTGACAGTTTATAACTTAGTAATCAATTATATAAGCAAACTACTTGAGAAAGACAGACGACAGATAGAGGGTATCAATAATATAGATTATAAAGAAATTGGGGGCAAAAAGGCTAGACAGACGCCCCCAACCGCAGTGTAATGTCTCAGCCGAGACCGCAATCCAACGAGCAGATAGCGAACAAAACAAAAAAAAGACTCGTGTACATTTGACTATATTTCCCTACTCGCACTTTCAAAGGAGACTCGGCTTCAGCTCAGGCGTTCCTCCAACAGACCAAGCACGCCCGTCTCGGCCAGCTCAGGCACCAGCCGCACAAAAATAGCCTCGACTATGCTATACAGCAAATGTTTGTTGCAGTAGGCATCGTCAAAAATATCGAGCAGGCTGCCTTCAATTTCGTTGATGACGGACTGCGATGCCTCCTTCTTGTCCTTGCCCCAAACGGCATAGACTGCTTTGGCCGTTTTGCGTTTGAGAGCAGCATATTCCTCGTCGCTGGCAGGCTCGACGAGGGTTGGCGGTGTCGCACCGAATTTGTTGCCGGGGAAGACTGCGCCGCGGATAGAGCGCAGCAGGGTTGGCAGCAGGCCTGGCTCGAGGGCAAACCGGTGGATATAGTGTGATAGCAGGCTGCAGAGTTAGCATTCGACCTCTACATCTAGGTGGGGGGTTTCTAAAAGTGCACAAATGGAGAGGGTGTAGGAGATGCAGTGTGCACAAGAGAGGGTGTGCTGGAGTGTGGTAGAGAGAGGGGAAGGGCATAGGCAGGTGAGAAATGTCCGAACTGGTGGGATGCCGCGGCAAGTAAGAAAATCAAGCAACAAAAGGAAAAAAGGAGCGACGATGGGGTAGCCAGTCCATTTTTTAATTGTGTGCATAATATAGATTCAACCGTTGGGGACTGCATGTAGACGAGGCATGGCGTAAACCACGCATCCAGTGAAATGTCGTCTGTGCTGCATACATGACAGGAAGAGGGTGTCGAAGGTGCATACATACGAGCTTACGGCAATATATGCCTGGCTGTCTCGTCAAATCACAGATGACGGGCCACTCGGACCTGGTCCGACAAAGAGGGGAGAACGGTTCTGCAGCAAACATGCTCGAATAAACAAACATAAAGAAGACGGTAATGACGGCGTGGTGCTTTGAATCAAATGAAAAGACCAAAAGATCAAAAGAAGCTGCATGCATTTTTTCTGCTGCAGCCCTCAATCAACACTCTTGATTTATTTGACACCTTGGGTCAAACATATGCATGTCTCTGTTTTGAATCGGTCACACTGCGCCTGCGTATAATGGCCAATAATTATAGAGAACCACACTTTTCAGACTGCTTGAAAGTCGGCTTGCAATAGGACTGCCGGCAGTTCTCACAATGAGCATCAGGTCGCCGACTTGGCCGCCTTTCCGCCGTCGAGATAGGAAACAGGAATGCCAGGAATATATCAAGGAACGTAAATAATAGAATAGGAAAAGAAAAGGCCAGCACGTGGATCGTCCTAGCGATACTGAGTCAAGAGGGATGGTCCGATTCTGGACGAAGAGGGAAAACAAGTAAAAAAGTAAAGATAAAAAAGAGAGAAACCCGCGCAATGAGGAAGCCTATCCACATAAACAGTCACATGGGCACAAGCGGAGGATAAGGGAGGGAGAAGAACAAAGATGGGGGTGTGGAGGGGTGTGAGACGATGTTGATAGACAGGCAGTGTAGAAGCCAGGAAAATAAGGAAAATGAGGAACAAAATGGACAAATGGATAGAATGAAGAAGATGTGAGCTAGGGAGGGGCACGGAACGAAGCGGTTCATTCTCATTTTGCCTCCCTCTAGTGCCCTAGTCCAACATGGTCCAGCGGACCGACATCAGTTGACGATGTGAGGATGCAGGCTGCAGGCTGCAGGATGCAGGCACTGTAAGAACTATAAGACGCACGGTCACGACTTTGATCATCCGGCGCGTAACGAACGTGCATAGGTGGATGTCTGCATACTGGCGCAGACAAGTTCTGGGCAATAGGAGTGCGGAAACGGGACTTTGGCCTGCTATTGGACAAAACTCGGCATGGTAAGGGTGTAAGGAAATTGGGTCGATGAGGCGAGGTCAAAGGAAGACATCAAGACTGAAGTAATTAAATATTAAAACAAAAACAATATACTCTCCGAATAGGAATGGTAGGCGAAATATACTCTCCGAATAGGAATGGTAGGCGAAAAGCGGAGCGAAGATGCATGACAGCCTGCAGACGAGGTGTTTGGCGAGAGGCCTTCTCCATTGAGACCACAGTCGCCGAGAGCACATGCCGCATCAAGAGTCGAATAGGATGATAGAGATGCGTATCTGGAAGCTCTATGGCTCGTTGCTGCATCAGCTCGACGGGGCTCGCTTGAGCTCGGATACGAGTACTGGTACATGCGCAGATGTAGATAGATGTAGATAGATGTAGATAGATGTAGATGCAAAAGTGAAGGGCGTGGGAGAAAGAATGAGATATCAGATATCAGGATGCAGAGGGAAGAACGGGCTTGTGTTGCTCCGAGGCAAGGACTTGACAAATCAACAATAGTTTCAAGCAAAAAAGCAAGTCCAGTGACCGAAAGGTCATGCGAGATGCACAGGGATGTTACATATGCGACCAAGGTGCAGCTTTGCATTGGTAGCATGTGATGTGATGAAGCAGCTGAGAGGAACAATAGAAAAGGTGTGGAACTGTGAGAATGCAGAATGAGAGCGAGTGATGCGACGCTGTCCGGGGCAAGTTGCGTAAAGTGTATGCAGGGGGTGTATGAAGGCGCAAGCAACGTAGCAAGTAGATGGGCGAGATGGGAGTAATGAGAAACAAGAGACCAGAGACGAGAGACGAGAGAGAACATACCGATCAAGAGGACCATTGAGGCCTGCTACACGGCCAGGACCAGAGATGGCCAGCCAGTTGAGCATGGACAGCATGCCGTAGAGCCAGGGCATGCGCACCTGGAGCTGGACGATGCTGCAGACGGTGGTCCAGACGCTAAAGGACAGCACAGGGACGACGGGCTCTTCGTAGGCAGACGACAGCATAGAGGCCTTGTCGCTGAGAGAGTCTGCCGTCGTGGGGCGTGGTATGCTGCCCATGGAGCGGGCGCCGCGTGGCGGCAGTGAGCGGGACAGCGTGAAGCTCGCGACGAGGAAGCGGATGGCAGCATAGAGCACAAAGCCAGCGTTGATGACGGACAGGACGACACTGCTGGCCGTTGCCGCCAGCCAGTTGCCTGCCGTGTCTGTCGCGTCCGTCGTGTCTGTCACGTCTGTCGTGTCTGCCGTGTCCGTCGTAGACGTTTTCGGGCCGGCGCCCTGCCGCTTGACGGCTCGTTTCCGGCGTGCCGGCCGCTTCTGCTTGGGGTCGCCCTCCATCTTCTCGCGCACAATGCGCGACACGAGCCCGACAATCTCCCACATCATCCACGGCTCGGCCACGCGGCGGGCCAGCACGTTGCCGATCAGCAGCTCCGAGAAGATCTGGCCGACGAGCGATGTCAGGCACTTGTTCTCCAGGTCCTCGGTGGGCAGCAGCACGGCCAGCAGCCCGCCGACCAGCAGCTGGCGGTAGGCAGCCTCGTTGGCAGACTGCTCAGCCACGAGCGCGACGGCCTTGTCCTTGTCTTCCTCGAGCAGCGATGGCACGGGCGACAGAGCCGGCAGCGGCCACAGTGCGTGGTATGCCGCCCGCGTGTCGACGGCAATCGTCGGCCCGACGAGCGAGGTGCGCGATGCGCGGTAGGCCCGCACGTGGTTGTCGAGCAGCTGGGGGATCTCGTCAAACAGCATCGACTCGAGGTCGACCTTGCGCAGCCGCTGCTCAAGGGCGCGCGTGCAGTGGGCGACGATCTGCACAATCTCGGTGACAAACTGGTCGTCGTCGGGCGTGATCTTGCTGTACCACGTCAGCACAAACTCGCGCACGACGACGGCCAGCAGGGCGTAGAGCTGCAGGTCGACGTCGTTGCGGCTTGTGAGCGGCGGCAGTATGTCTTCGATGGGTATGCTGTCCGAGTTTGACGTGCCTAGTGACGTCGTCGGTGCGCCGCCGCTGCCCGACTGCGCGTCGCTGGGACAGAGGGTGCGGCGGATCAGAAGAATGGTGGCCTTGTCGGAGAGGGGGTCGACGCCGGCCATGCGGGAGCCGAGGGCCTGTGAGGGGGCATGGGCATGGCGGGCCGAAGTGGGCGACGGCGGCTGTGCAGGGCCGCCTTCGGTTGCAGCCATTGCCGCGTCGGTGCGGGTGTCGGCCTAGACGAGTGCAAGCTACACTGTATAGAGAGGGTGGTGCGAAGGTAGCTGTGGTGCGGTGCAGCTGGTGACGTCGTCGTCGTGGATGGCGGGATGGCGGGATGCCGAGGGATGCCGTCGGTCTGGTAGGTGGTCGCCAGTGGGTTTGGTTTCTTGCCCTGGCTGTCAGTCCGGGCTTGCAGATAATACAGCGCTGGCTAGAAACGGGCTGCCGTGAAATGCAGTCGAGATACCAATCGTCGTCGTCGTTGCGAGTTCATGTCTCAAGCGTCCGGCGCGCTAGCTGCCACTATGTGGTGCCTCAGTGCTTCCAGCACTAAAGCACTAAAGCACCAAAGCGGCAGGCGGTGTGGGGCCGTTACGCAGCTGCCCAAATGCGGGCACTAACAGCTCGCGCCTTCTGTAAGTACGCTAATTTACAGTTTACAACGCCGTAACAGGAAATAGGCGTCACTGACAACATGACGTTGGTTTACGACATCACGGCTTCGTTTATTTGGATATTCAGTCAACATCGAGGTGAGTACATGTATGGTCCATTTTGGATTTATTAGCAAGCGCCTGTGGAGTCACAGACTTACAGGATAATTTCCGAGAGATATTTTGTTTAGATTTATTTTATTTTGACACCTTTTAAACACCATTTCTGTTTTCTGATTTTCTTTATTCCTTTGACTTATTCCACAGTTTGCATAAACGCATGTCTGTCGTTGTTATGGTATGTCGTTACAATATTTTAGGGTGTACAGATTGAATGCAAGATGCAGTACTTCAGTGCAGACTGCGCCAGACGCGACCAGATATGCGGCCGTCAGCCAACTTATTTTGACGACAGACTCGATTCTGGCTCTCGTCACCCCATAAACAGCGAAGGATGGCCTGCATGGAGAATGGCTGCACGCAGTGGCAAGATGCTGCACTTCTGCAAGCTGCAAGCTGCACCAAATCGGCGCCTATGCCGGCTCTTGCGATGCCAGATACCCGCTGCGTCTGCTCAAGAGTGGCCATTGCATGACAAGCGGGAGAGGGTGTGGACTGCCAGTTGGCACGTTGCAATAGGCCCGACGTGGCAGAGCAGAGGGAGTTGTGCATACACACTCTGGCACTATGCTGTGCTGCATAACTTGTGAGCATGTCTCAATTATGTAGCCGGATGTGGTCTCTAATGTGACGGTCTGCGAGACCCTGCCAGCTGATCTGACAGTAGGTCTGGCTGCAAGTCTGGCTGTACACAGTAGGTTGACGGCGGATCTATGTAGTATCTTGCATGATATATGGCTATGCCGCGCAACAAACCTTCATGTGTGGTCTGGAGTCTGCCGGTCACGATCAGATCTGACAAGGCCTTAAGCAGTCACCGCGTTGCCAGCAACAGCAACAGCAACCAGCAACGAGACAGCAGTGATGTAAAGCGGTGATGGCATTATGCATGTACAAATGGGCTATATACACAAGATGAAGATGTAAATGGCAGACGTAAACAGTGGTGGAATAAGTACGACAGCGCGGAAACGAGACCAAAATACAAAATAGCAGACCATTTCTAATACCCTAACGATGCAACAGCCCCATCCTCTCCTACCCATCTTTTCTTCCTTTATTCGTGCAACTCGTCAAAGGCCACTGCATCCAAGGCGTCGTCCTGTCATGGTTATGGTTGTATGAAAGTCTATTGTAAAGAAGGTATGTGACATGGTGATATGGCGTAAAGTAGAGACAACTGCTCCTGGGTTTTATACAGAATGAGTGGGAAGATGTGGCACGGTCTTTTCGTCGCATTACTCGTCCGCTTCCTTGCGCGTCGTCTCGTATCTGCAAGGTTAGTATCTCATGCTCAAGGGGGAAAGGGAGGAAAGTAGGGGGGAATAATAAAAGAAAAACAAGGGGAAAAGGGGAAAAGGGAAAGTAAGCAGTAATAATGCTGCGGATCAAAACATACCTCTTGCCACGGAACGCCCACATGCCCCAGTTGCCGCAGCTGATGTCCTGCGGATCCATGTCGTTCAGATCCCACCGCTGACTCCGGAAAAGGTTCTCGCTCGGCTCCATCAGCAGGTCAAACTCGCCCTTGGCCGTTTTGCCCACCCACTCAATATCGCGCTCCATGTCGTACTGTGTGTAGCCCGTCACGAGAATCGGCGCCTTGGTCTCCAGCAGCAGCGGCACCGTCTCCGTCCACTCGTGCGAGCTGGCCGGGTGGCCCAGGCCGGGGTGGAACATCACAAAACAGTCAAAGTACGGGTCGTACGGCGCATAGTAGTTGGTCTTGTGGATCGTGTGGTAGTAGTCGACAATCGTGCTGATCTTCATCGTCGAGCTGATCCGGTCCTCCACCACGGCACCAAAGGGGTTCTCTGGCGTCCGCGGCGGCAGCGGGAACTCGTCGTCGCGGTTGGTCATGCTCTCGGGACCGATAAAGATCAGGTGCAGCCGCGCATCCGGGAACAGGTGAGACAGCTGCATCCACACGTCGCGGGGCAGCGACGACTCGGCACGTGCGCCCAGAATAAACAGCCGCACCGCCGGCGCCTGTGGCCGGATGCCCTTGATCGAGTCGTTCCCGCCGGCCTTGGGCGGGTGCAGCGTGTACCGCAGCGCACTAAACGACTTGAGACCCTCGGTCGTCATCTGGCCGCCCTTGCGGATGTTGTACGGGCTCAGCTCGTGCAGCACACTCGCAATCGTCAATGGGTACGTCAGCAGCCGTGTCACCTGGCGCATGCTGCGGTCGTCGCTCACGGCGTTGAAGCCACGCGTGTACATGAATGTGTCCCAGCTCGTCATGTTGACCAGAGCCTCCTCCATCTGCGGGCCCGGGTAGTCAAACTCGGGGAACGCACGGCCGGACCGCAGGTCGTGGTCGTCCTCGTTGATCTGGCGCAGCGTGTCGCAGATCTGCAAGTGTGCCTCGTAGTCGTCCATCCAGTGCTCCTCGCAACAGTACACCGGCACGCCGCAGTCGGGGCACTCAAAGTCCACCTTCTTGGGAGGCAGCGCGCTGCCGCCTTCGAACCGCTCCAGAGCCTTAAGCTTTGGCCGCTGCGGCAGGTCCGCCACCGGAGTGTCGCTGGTCTGGTGGTGCGGGTGTGGGCAGTTGGCGTGCATTTTGATGTAGGCCGCCCGTGTGCGCATGTCGGGGATGGGCGAGTCCGTGTACGAGTGGAACAGGTCGTCGTCCCCAAGCACGCGCTGCGGCTGCGGCGCATCACTGACGGGGGGGTCGGCCTTGAGCGAGAATATCGATCTCCTCCGCTTTTGCGAAGACGAGTTTGATATTGTGGTCGAGCTTGGTGATGCAGCAGTCGGCAGCGACGACTCTAATGACCGCCTCCACCGCGCCCGGAGGCCCGGCGTAGCCCTTGCTTCACCATTCGGCGGGGCTGCCAGCGACGAGCCGGCCCGGGATGCCGAGGGTGTCAGTCGGCGGACGGCGGCGTTGACGGCGGGGAGAGGTCGTGGCCGGGTTGGCGTCCGGGAGCATTGGCGGCACAGATTGGACAGCATGGCTCGTACAGCTGGCTCGGGGGATGCCATTGTGTATGGTTAGAAAGCACAATGGGCTGTGGGCGTCGAGGTTGGAGAATAACAAACAGTAATGTCGTCTCGTCCGTCGTTTGAGTGGCCTGAGACCGCGGGACCCAGTAAAAAAAGTGCTGCTCTGCGAGTGCATTGGGGACTGCTGGCGGCGCCCGCTCCCCGCCAGACTGCTCGGCAGAACAAAACCTCACTGACCGCCCGACCCACTATATTTTGCTAGCAGTCGCTCTTGCTTGCTACGCTGTAGCGTTTGCATTATTGCTGCTCACTAATACGCCGCCATCCAAAGCTTCTAGTCCTCTGCATACAGCTCTTTCCACTCTAATTACTCCAATTACAGCTCCCCATTGGCCCACTGCTGCGGATTTAGAATCTTCCGCCACCCGGTCCCGCCAGCCTGCAAGAGCTACTGGCCCAAAAGAGGAGCTCCTTCTCTTCTGTTTTTTTTTTCCCGACCGCCTATTAAACTGAACTTTTTTAGGCCTCATCCTTTGTGCTCTTCTCTTTCTTCTCTTTTTCCCTCTCCTTTCCCTCTCACGCTCCCAACGGACGCGCGCATCTCTCCCATGCACTGAACGGCTTCTTAACTGCTTGCCTCCCCTCCCCCTCCCTTTCCTCCCCTTCCCATAAAGAGGACGTCCCGCGCAGGCCCTCTGCGCGCGGACTTCCGGGACCTCCTCAGCTGCAATCATGGCGACCGCCACGTCGAACATGTTTCTCTACTCGCTGACGCTGCAGCCGCCGACGACGATCAGTCAAGCTATCCTCGGCCAGTTCTCTGGCACCAAGGAGCAGCAGATCCTCGTCGCGTCTGGCTCGCGTCTGGCACTCTTGCGCCCTGATCCGGCGCAGGGCAAGGTCATCACCCTCCTGGCCCACGACGTCTTTGGCATCATCCGTGCCATTGCGTCTTTCCGTCTTGCTGGAAGCAGCAAAGGTATGTCACTCTCCAGGCACGCGTTGCATTGCCGGCTTCCAAAACACAGGCTAACCAAACAGACTACATCATCATCGCTACAGACTCGGGTCGCATCACAATCGTCGAGTACATTCCTGCCGAGAACCGCTTCTCCCGGGTGCACCTCGAGACGTTTGGCAAGTCGGGTGTGCGTCGCGTCGTGCCCGGCCAGTACCTTGCTGCCGATCCCAAGGGCCGTGCTTGTCTGATCGCCTCTGTCGAGAAGAACAAGCTGGTCTATGTCCTCAACCGCAACTCCCAGGCTGAGCTCACAATATCCTCGCCGCTCGAGGCCCACAAGCCTGGTGTCATCGTCATCGCAATGGTCGCCCTCGATGTCGGCTACGCGAATCCCGTATTCGCTGCCCTGGAAATGGACTACAGCGAGTCGGACCAGGACCCGACTGGCGAGGCCTACCGCGAATCCGAAACACTACTGGTTTACTACGAGCTCGATCTTGGTCTCAACCACGTCGTCCGCAAGTGGTCTGACCCCGTGGACGAGTCGGCGTCTATGCTATTCCAAGTCCCCGGCGGCAACGACGGCCCTAGCGGTGTCCTCGTCTGCAGCGAGGAGAACATCACATACCGCCACTCTAACCAGGAGGCATTCCGTGTCCCCATCCCCCGGAGGCGTGGTGCGACTGAGGATCCCAACCGCAAGCGTGCCATTGTGGCAGGTGTGATGCACAAGCTCAAGGGCAATGCCGGCGCCTTTTTCTTCCTTCTCCAGACCGAGGACGGCGATCTGTTCAAGGTCACGCTCGATATGGTTGAGGACGACGAGGGCAACCCGACAGGCGAGGTGATGCGGCTCAAGATTAAGTACTTTGACACTGTGCCCGTGGCATCCAGCCTCTGTATTCTCAAGAGCGGTTTCCTGTTTGTGGCTTGCGAGTTTGGCAATCATCTGTTCTACCAGTTTGAGAAGCTCGGCGATGATGACGACGAGCTGGAGTTCTCTAGCGACGACTTCCCTGCCGACCCCAAGGCATCTTACGAGCCCGTCTACTTTTATCCTCGCACGGCAGAGAACCTGGCGCTGGTGGAGAGTATCGACTCGACCAACCCTATGCTGGACTGCAAGGTGGCCAACCTGACAGACGACGACGCGCCCCAGATCTACTCGGTGTGTGGCAACGGTGCTCGCAGCACCTTTCGGATGCTGAAACATGCTCTGGAGGTAAACGAGATTGTCGCGTCCCAGCTTCCCGGCACACCCACCGCGGTGTGGACGACCAAGGTGCGTCGGGATGACGAGTTCGACTCGTACATTGTGCTGTCCTTCAACAACGGCACGCTCGTGCTCAGTATTGGCGAGACTGTTGAGGAAGTGACGGACACTGGCTTCCTGTCCGGTGTGCCCACCCTGGCAGTGCAGCAGCTGGGCGACGACGGCCTGCTCCAAGTCCACCCCAAGGGCATCCGGCACATTGTGGATGGCCGTGTCAACGAGTGGCCTGCACCGCAGCACCGTTCTATTGTCACTGCCGCCACCAACGAGAGACAAGTCGTTGTCGCCTTGAGCTCGGGCGAGATTGTCTACTTTGAGATGGACACTGACGGGTCTCTTGCCGAGTACGATGACAAGAAGGAGATGTCGGGCACGGTGACCAGTCTCAGCCTGGGCGCTGTGCCCGAGGGCCGCCTCCGCAGCTCATACTTGGCTGTCGGCTGCGACGACTGCACTGTCCGTATTCTCAGTCTCGACCCCGAGACAACACTTGAGAGCATGTCTGTGCAGGCCTTGACTGCTGCTCCCTCGGCGCTGCTGATCATGGCCATGGAGGACTCCTCGGCCGGTGGCTCAGCACTGTATCTCCACATTGGACTCAACTCTGGCGTATACCTGCGCACGGTCCTGGACGAAGTGACAGGCGAGCTCACCGACACGCGCCAGAGATTTCTTGGTCCCAAGCAGGTTCGCCTGTTCCAGGTCTCAGTTCAGAGACGGGCCTGCGTGCTGGCGCTCAGCTCCCGTCCCTGGCTGGGCCACGACGACAGCAAGGCCAAGAACTATGCCATGATCCCCCTCGACTACGGCGAGCTTGAGTTTGGCTGGAACTTTAGCAGCGAGCAGTGCGAAGAGGGCATGGTTGGTATCTACGGCAACTTTTTACGGTATGTTTTCCTTTTTACCCTCAACACTGAACCTCCCCGACACCTGTGATGCGTCTCAAATGATGAGTAATAAAGGGAATTAATCCTATGCAAAATGCAATGAGGACTCAAAATTATTTAATTATCAATTGTTCCTTCTGACATGACGCACATCACTTCCTGGTGTCTTTCCAACTTCATTTCCCTGGCTGGCTTTTTGGTGGTCCATTTTACTAACATTGGTGTTCCACTTCCAGAATTTTCTCTGTTGAGAAACTTGGCGACGCTCTGATTCAAAAGTCGTTCCCCCTGACATACACACCTCGTCGTCTTGTCAAGCACCCCGAGCTCGGCGTCTTTTATACAATCGAGTCCGACAACAACACGCTGTCGCCAGATCTGCGGCGGCAGCTGTTGGAGGCGCCAGGCGCCACCAACGGCAGCGGCTCGCAGGTGCTGCCTCCCGAGGACTTTGGCTACCCAAGAGCCAATGGCCGCTGGGCGTCCTGCATCAGTGTCGTGGACCCTGTCGGCGAGGAGCCTGGAGTGAAGCAGACCATTGAGCTCGAGGGCAACGAGGCGGCGACCAGCATGGCTGCAGCCACCTTTGCCAGCCGCAACGGCGAGCACTACCTGATTGTCGGCACCGGCAAGGACATGGTAGTGAGCCCGCGCAAGTTCACCGAGGGCTACATCCACGCGTACCGCTTCAGCGAGGACGGCAAGCAGCTCACGTTCCTGCACAAGACCAAGGTGGAGGAGCCGCCGACGGCGATGATCCCGTTCCAAGGCCGTCTTCTGGTGGGCATTGGCAAGGTGCTGCGGGTGTACGACCTTGGTCTCAAGCAGATGCTGCGCAAGGCCCAGGGCGAGGTGGCGGACAAGCTGATTGTGTCTCTGCAGACACAGGGCAGCCGCATTGTGGTTGGCGATGTGGAGGAGGGCGTGACGTTTGTTGTGTACAAGCCCGAGGTCAACAAGCTGCTGCCGTTTGCGGATGACATTATCAAGCGGTGGACGACGTGCACGACAATGGTCGACTACCAGACTGTGGCGGGTGGCGACAAGTTTGGCAACTTGTGGATTGTGCGGGTGGGCGACAAGGCGAGCCAGGACGCGGACGAGCCCGGGTCAGAGCTGCAGCTGACACACGCGCGCAGCTACCTGCACGGCACGCCGAACCGCGTTGCGCTGATGGCGCACAACTACACGCAGGATGTGCCGATGAGCATCTGCAAGACGGGCCTCGTTGTGGGCGGGCAGGACGTGCTCGTGTGGAGCGGTCTGCAGGGCACAGTGGGCGTGCTGATTCCGTTTATCAACCGCGAGGATGCGGATTTCTTCCAGAACCTGGAGACGCACATGCGGCAGGAGGACGCACCGCTTGCGGGCCGCGACCACCTGATGTACCGGTCGTACTATGTGCCGGTCAAGGGCGTGATTGACGGCGACCTGTGCGAGCGGTTCAACCTGCTGCCGCGCGAGAAGAAGCAGATGATTGCGGGCGAGCTGGACCGGACGGTGCGGGAGATTGAGCGCAAGATCTCTGACGTGCGCACCCGCGCGGCCTTTTAACTGTTCTTGTTTCTTGTTTCTTTGTTCTTTTTCATGTCCATCTATTATATCCATGTTTATGTAATGTTAATATCTACGACGGCGTTGGAACCCGGGACAGGGTTTCGGATGAGCTTTTTGACATTTTTGTTGTCTTTTTCTTATGATTGTGTTTGTATGAAGGATGAAATATGACCTTGTCCGCAATCCTGCAAAATACTGGAATATGTGATCTATTCATGTTTGCATTGTGCTCTGTGAGGTATCTAAAGGAAAGACAAAAAAGTAAGCAAAGCAAAAGGATTCATCGAAACAGCCCGCGTCTGCCCTTTTGCTTGCCCATCCTCTTGGCCTCGACGGGGTGTGCTCTCTCCCAGGCCATGTCCTGCTCGTATGCATGCATGGCCGCTCCGACATCATACTCTCCGCCTTCCCCTCCTCCCCCCCCAAGTCGCGCATTCGCCAGGTACATGGTGGCCAGGTCGTAGTCGGCCACTTTGCACGCCACCATGAACCGCCGAATGGCCGCCTTGCGCCGCGTCTCCGACTCGTCCTCGACCGGGTGCGGTGAGAGGGACACGGGGGTGGCGGCTCCCGACGACGATGATGACGATGACGACGACGGGATCTGGATAACGCGGCGGGCCTGCAGGAGGTAGTCAGCGGTCAGGTTGTTGGCGCGGCGGATGCAGTCGGTGGGCACGCCATAGGCGAGCGACAGGGACACGACCGAGTCGCGGGCGTGGTCGAGGTAGTGGATGATGGACTTTTCCGCTGCGGCCGGCAGTGCTCCGGGCGTCTCGGCGTAGGGCGGCGGGGCGTCGCCCGGGATAGATGCCGATGTCGACACAAACCGGTAAGGAGGCGGCGCTTTGAGTCCCGGCGGCAGTACGTCCTTGGCGGCATCGTTGCTTTGTTTTTCTCTATCGCGCGACGGCGACGCAACCTGGCAGTACGGACAGTAGGTCTCGAAGCGGGCATTTGCGGCGAGGCACGCGCTGCACACGACGCGGTCGCAGCAGGGCAGGCTGCGGTGGTCTGTGTATGCGCGGGATGCGGCGGCCTTTTCGGATCCGTCTCCCTCGTTGCCGGATGGCACCGACGACAGCGATTCAGCACACGTGCAGCAGTACATTTGATGATTGATTGTATAATTAATTATAATTTATATTCGATCATAGATATGTCGATAATAAGAGATGATATCAACACATGACGAAAGGAGGGGTGCCGGAAAGGACGGCGATAGCACAGTGCGGCCCCACTTTTGCCATGTGACAGTGTGCACCGGGAGGCACCAACGGCTGGCTGTTGACACGTGCAGTCGGCTGCTCCAAGCCCGCACAGAGTCGATGACGGCGGTTGCTCTACGCTTAAGCATATGTTGTTAAAGGTTCTGATACCTGTCTTGTTGGGGTATTACGTAGGGCAGACATCTGTCACATGGAGGGCAGTCTGATGAACTGTTGATGAATCTTGAGATGTCGATGTGACTTGAGGTGCTATCAGGTTGCTTCGTAGATATCTCAATGGCTTGATCGTTAGATACGTACTTGAGATGCCTCTGCGCCGGTAGTGACTCTTGTGTAAGGCCAGCCGGAGATGAGAATAAATAAATCTAAATAAATCTAAATAAAAACAGCTACTAAATTCAAATACCACCTTCTGTTTTGGAAAGTTCAACGACACCCTACTACGGGGAACCTTGCTCACCTAGTCCCTTACCGCCCACTTAATTACAAGGGACTGCCCTACTCGGTGGCAGTGCTAAAGGGCAGACAAGCTCCCCCGCAGTCAACTGGATTCATGATAAAGACGGGACAACAGCACAGCCATGCCAGCTGCATCTTCTGCGCCTGGCTGATCATGATTCACGTCGACGGCACCACATCTCGGCCGCGTTTCGCAGCTGCTGTAATCAGGCATCTCTACGCTGGTCCCTGGTCTTTGGAATCCTTCCGCAGAGACCGCAGAACGCCGAGGCACAGGCCTGCTTAGAAATCCATGTGGTCTGCCTGTGCAAGCCCAGCCCAAGCGATCTGCTGGTGGATGTCTGGATATCTCTTGAACGTAATGAGTACTGTACTACGGAGTATATAGTACGGAGTGCATAGACTATCGGCTCACTTTTGTTTTAGGCTGCGGCTGGTAGCCAGATCTAGTTAGACTAATCTTATGTCATCGATCAATGTAATTAACCAGGTCAGACAGCCTCTCACTACGCTGCGAGCCAGGGGTTCCCGGACCGCCCAGAAAGGTTCTCAGAAGGTTCCAGGGGAAGTACTATGTATACTATGCAGAAGAGAAAGGATAGAAGGAAAGAGAAAGGCCAGGCTAACGACAGCAGGGCAGACTGATCGTGACACGCCGCCAGATCGGGCACAGCCTTATGGACCGTCTTCATGTCAAGGAGATGGAAGCAGCACGGGCCGTGCGAGGCACGATGTGACAAAGAAGCAGACCAGGACATTGGACGAGGAACAAGACGGGACAAGACGGGACAAGGCGAAGACCGCGACTCGTCGACCAGCGAGTAGTAGATTCCTTAGCGACGGGTACTCTATATACAGTATTGCACACTGTGGTCAGCTTGTGTGAAGACGAGAGCGAGGTGTGGTCCGTGTCCTCGCTAGGGCTGGCGGCTGACTCGCTCTTGTTCGACTGATTCCGCATGCACCATACACTACATCATATCCCAGGGAATGGTGCTATATCTACGGTGTGGAGCTGGCGTAAGCTGGTGTAAGCTGCTCGTACCCCGACCTCTCGTATTGATAGCCATCTCGTCTGTCTCTCGGTCTCTCTCAGTTCTCTCAGTCTCTCTCTCAGCCCTAGTCTCGATCCACAACTACCTCACATAATGTATCCATTCATCTTCCCATCCACCCAACAGCTCCCTCGCTACTCTCACACTTCTGGCTGTTTTTCCACATCTGAGGGAGCTCTGCCTGATGACTGCTTGCCAGTGCAGACAAAGAGAACGAATACCAAGACACCCTGCGTATTCTATCGAGCATCGTATAGAGCTAGACAGCGACAGCTACTTGCATATAGTAACGATGCGTAGAAGGGTGTACTTTTAGTATAGATGTGGTAGATAGGTTTATTGGCGTCGGCTCAGAGGAGGAGATGTAAACAAAGTGGTGAGCACGGACACGTGACTAACACCATTATAACCAACCAGAGGGCGTTATTTGTTTCCACGTGTGCTACGCAGTGTCGGTCCAGTGCACTTTTCAGATGCACTGCTTCTTTGCAATCGATTGAATTCGCTGTATTCCTTTGAGGCCTCGACACGGGACAGGCCGTACGTGTTGTATCAGCTTGTCGGGTGTGTCTTGTTGGTCTCTATGTCTATGTAAAAGGGATAAAAAGAACGAAAGAGAGGGGCTCAAAAAGGTCTAGATAACAGGAAAAAGTCTGGCATGATAAACGGGCCCGTGCACTCCCTATTAGTCATCCTCCAGTATATTAGTCATCGGTTCGCAACCGACACGCAGGGTATTCGTTCTCCAGGCAAACTCCAATAGCTAGTCTTGTTTGTCTTTTAATAACTTTACAGAGTACTCTTTCGATCTTCTTCTCACTCTCCATCTCACTCTCTGACTGCTTGTCAATTTACGCATTTCCGTGCCTTATTGGAGAACGCGTGCTTATTGGAGAACGCAAGAGCTGCCAATCAAGCTCTGCCAATAAGCTCTGCCGCCACTCAGAGGATAGGCTCTTGCATAGTACAGAGCATCATCAGCGTCGGAGTTGTCTTCCTCTTTTGTCCGTTGATCTCCCCAAACTCTCCACAGTGCGCGGTGTACAATAATATTGCTCTGTACGTATGTCCGGCCCTCCTTCCCACTTTGGCCATCGTCCTGCAGCAAGAGCGTGGCGCTGCCGCTCCTTCGAGGCATATGCCCCACTTGCGGCTCAAAACAACACCCGACAACGTAGTACTGAGTCCTAATACTAGGGACCCCTGTCTATTTGTTTCCGCAGGCAATACCCGATTTCCAATGTACTTTTGATGAATTATTAGTAATTTCCGTGAATGGCTATCCTGATATTTTAGTGAGTTGGTCAGTGAGTCCGTGTCCTCCCCGCTGCTACCTCTCATGCTGTTTTCTTCCCTCTTCTCTCTATATCCTTTTTTATTTAATTTATTTAATTTTCTCTTGTCCTTCTTTTATCTGTCTGTCCTTTGTTAGCCCTCTACAGTTAACCTTATCGGCCACTTGCTGCTTTTACTTACCGACACTGTCGTGCTCCATGTACCCCTCTCCCTCCTCCAGTGGCAGCCCCCCTTCAAGATACCCCCTCAACCTTGCTCACTATCATCACTCCTCACCACCCCAAAGTTACATACACATGCACTGGACTTGCTACGCCTCCTTGTCTAAACGAGTCCACATTTGTATCCCTTCTCGATCCTAATCGGAAACCAACGGCCATGAGCGGAAGAGGATGCCGCTGTCTTTCTCGCACAACGGCAGATTGTAGACTGGCTGTTGATCCTCTTTGTCGGTGCAGCCCTATGGCGCACTTGTTTACTATGTCCCCTCAAAAAGGCTAATATCTTTGCTGCTAATCTTTACACAGTCATCAAGACAGACACAGGCACCGATGTTGGTGCATTGACTGCAGTAAACACCGAGTGGTCAGAATTAGATGTGCATATATGTGAGCAAGAGAGAGATCAAGGTGAGACGGAAGAAGCAGAAGTAGAGGCCACGAGTAGAAATGAGAAGACGGGAGAGGCGTCAGCATGGTGTGGTGCGAGCCATTGTCAGACGCCCGCCCCTGACATGTCAACACTCGGAACAGGTTCAACGTGTGGCATGTGTTGGTGTGAGACACTACTATGTAGATGATGAAAGCTGCGCTGGTGGGTGTTGTGCTGCAGACACGGAACAAGGCCGCACTTTGATTGTCTCGCTTTTGAATCAATATTTTTTGTTTCCTTTTTTCCTTCCTTCTTTTTCATTTTCCTTGTTTCCTTTTTTATCCTTTTACCTTTTACCTTTTTATTACCTATTTACACCTTGCCCTGCACTGCATTCCTTACCCCCAAGAGATACAGGTACTCGAATACTACAGATCCTGCATGTCTAGCCCTCGTCCAGTCCCGTCCCAGTTTCACCGCAACGCAAAGTGCTCCATTTCGTACAGCAGACTAGGGGAGCCAGTATGCACAGCCACCAGACCATCGCCGGGCCTGCGTTAGGGCTGACTCTGGAGTGCTGGCGGTCTTTGGAGAAGAAAGAGAACAGTAGAAAAAACAAAAGGCTTCCACAGTGTTTTCCGCGTTTGGCATGTTTTCGGATTCTGTGCACTATATGTGCAATATAGTCAGTTTGGCTGTCTGCTATCTGCCGTCTGCCGTCTGCTCTCTGCTCTGTGGGCTGCCTTTTGCAACGATCACCCCGTTCTGGCCTTTTTTCTCTGTAGAGGCATGTCGAGTATTATATTTATATCTTGCTGCCGACCCAACGCTCGCGCCACAGCGCCTTCCATAGTGTGCTGCCCCCCGAGGCTAACCGGGCTGTGGCTTTCTTGACAGTCTCCCTTCGATGCCGTACGATATAATATTCCGACCGTTGTCATCCTCTACCAGGCAGTTTCTTGATACCCTGAACCTGTGCTTAGGACTGCCAAGTGGGTGGTCATTGAGGCTTTGCTACTAGCAGGCCTCGTATTGATTACTCTTTTTATTTTTACTTCTTCTTTTTGATATTTGTTGTTACATTTCTTCAAAACATTTCTTCAAAACAACCTCTATCCATTCCGTCATCATACCCAACTGCTAAACGGTAGGGCAGAACCCCAATCCGCCACTCACACTCAGCCCACTGGCGTACTTTACAGCTTCGAGTCGACAGCTGAAACATGACTATTCATTCTACGGAGTACTGCCTCAGCCGTTGCAGCCGCTTTTGCAACTCTCTCCAACGCCAAGGGCATATGGAGCTTCTAGATGGATGGAAAGCCAGAAAATAGAAACAGAACATGGACAGGGAATAAGAGGGCGGTGCCTACATTCGGCAAGCCTACTTCTCCTGCATGGCTTCCATATTGATATCACCGCCACCTTGCACGTCGCCAGCTATTGTGCATTTGTCCTTGTTTTTTCTTCTCCCCCCTTCACTACTTTTAAGCGTCCCTTCTTCTCCTCTCTATCTCTGCTGGCGCGCTCACATCTACCATCTATGCATTATTCACATATATACAATACGTATATGTACTCCTCTGCACTTTCGTTTTTGTATTAATCAGTCCTTCTTTTCTTCATTTGCTCTCAGTTTCTCTCATTATTGTCTTCCCATCCACCATCTCTCGCTCTTTCCCCTCTCACATACACTACATACAGCACATCCGACATATATCATAAAGCACAGGCCGCCACCGGCTCCGGGACCACCTGCGTTCCCAGCCTGCACAACTCGCCTACATCGAGCCGTGTGGCTCTTGTTTCCAGCTATACACCCCTTTCGTGATGAACATATTTATCCAACCCGATAGTCACGACAGCATCAACGCAGCCGACCGCATCGATATCTTCTTGTCCTACGGTGACAACATGGCCTCGCCCAGTGCATACACATCGCCAGAGCCGAGCAGCAGCCCCTTTGGTATGCGTCCAGGAAGCAAAGGGATAGCTCTTTTTTGCGTCTTTTGCGTCTTTTGTGTCTTTTTTGTTTACCAGCTAACACTTCACAGTACGGTATCCCTCGGCCGACATGGGCATGGACATGGACTTGGGCGAGCCTTTTTCGCCAGCACAGCCCTTGGCCCCAGTGCCAGGGCCGCCGCGTGCGCCGGCATCGTCAGTGGGCTCCCCGGCACCTTCAATGCGCTCGTCATCTGCGGGACAGGAACCCTCTGCCTCGACAGACAAGGTCTGCAGCCTCTGCAAAAAGTCGTTTGCCCGCCGCTGCGACCTCAACCGCCACAAGAAGACCCACGACCGCCCCTTCAAGTGCCAGATTGAGGGCTGCAAGTACAAGACGCGCGGGTTTCCCACCGACCAGGAGCGCAGGCGCCACGTCAACGACCGCCACACCGACTCGCCGCCCATATACAGCTGCTCCTGGGACGGCTGCAGCTACAGCTCCAAGCGCGAGTCCAACCTCAAGCAGCACAAGGAGAAGGCACACGACTGGAAGTACGACCGCAGCAGGCCCAACATTCGCGGAGCGTCGGCAGGACTCGGGACAGCTGCAGCCACAGGCGCGACATCGCCCTTCTTTGCATCAACGCCCGCACCGTCCACGTCGGCATCAACGCCATCTGCAAACTACTTTCTGCAGACACCTGTACTGGGCCAGGCAAGCCAGCATTTTGCCAGCAGTGACTTTGGCCACGACCCGGCCAGTTCTCCTTTTGTTGCGGCGGCTCACACACCGAGCCACGGCATACATGCAGTTGACCAGCCAGATACGGGCTCCGGAATAGTTGCAGCCGCCGCCGCCGCAGCAGCAGCAGTACCGGTCCATGTAGCCTGGGAAGAGCCCGCGACCGAGTACCGGCTCAGCAACTTTCTCATGTCGGCTGAAAGCCAGATCGGCCTGTATTCCGATCCCCACCAGCACCAGCACCAGCACCAGCACCAGAACCAGCACCAGCACCATCACCAGCACCAGCACCAGCACCAGCACCAGCACCAGCACCAGCACCAGCACCAGCACCAGCACCAGCACCAGCACCAGCACCAGCACCAGCACCATCAACATCAACAGGATCATGTGTTGCCATTGCACGGCTGGATGGCGCCAGGTAGCCACGAACTGCTCCCACCAGCTGCCCATCCCATCTTTGTCCCATCGACTCCCAACGCCACACCAGCCGCCTATTTGGAGGGTTATACTTTCGGGGCCGCTGGACCGGGCGAGCCCTATGGAGCGGGAGCACTTCCCATGATACCAAGCACGAGTTTCTCGAGTCTGCCCATACGCTGGACCCTACCAGCATATGGCGTCGGCGGCATCGGCATTAGGGGCACGGGACAGGCTGCCGCTATCGATGCCCATACCTACCAGAACGTGAGTTCTTTGGCCCCGACAGTGCTCCGTTCTTCCGCGAGCTTTGTTGGTCAAAGTCAAAGTCAGAATCAGCCCCAACTTCAGTCTCAGCCCCAGAGCGCTCATACCGGCAGGGTTTCCAAGCGTGGCAGCAGTCCTACATCCTCCCGTGATGGCCGCACACTCGGCAGCAGCGATACCCCGGCAAGCCACGATTTCCACGAAAGCCACATGCCATGTCCTTACCGCTTGACCGACTCTGTGTTTTATAACCGCACCAGAAGCGACCGGTACTCGCCTTGCCACACCGAGCACCGCTACATCTCTACTCTGTTGTGAGTCTTGTATAGATATATTATATAAAAGACTGGAGGCTAACAGGGTAGCCGCCATCTCAGCAGAGCCGCCCACAACCTCGTAGTGGACGAAACCCGCGCCTCGTCGTTCGGTGTTGACGTGCCTCTGCGGCCGCAGCCGCAGGCTGGTCTGTGCCGACGGTGCTGGAATGTCTACTATGACCGGGATGCCTTTGAGCAGCACACAGTGGCGCACGCAGGCCAGTGCCACCGCTCATTGCGCAGCAAGCGGGAAAAGTTCGATATCATCCGGCAGGCGTTTTGCAGCCCCGCTCTCCGGGGTGGCTCTGTGGACAGCAGCCGGTACTCGTCTCCGCCACCTCCCACCCGGCCGCCATCCCCGCCGTCTGGGTCAGACAGTGGCTCTGGCGATGGCTCTTCTTCACCACGATCTACTTCTGCCGTTCTTACGCCTCTCATAACACCCAACGCACACACTGGTCCCGGTGATGATGACATCTACATTAACATCGACCCCAGCTTAGAGATGGAATACAATCTACTCTTTGCCGATTATTCTCTCCCCCATTCATCACACCCAGATGCACGGTTGGTCGGCGCCGCCCATACCAAGAACGCCTTATTTAGACCAAGGACCCCTTGCATTGGACAACTCGGCACATGGCACGGAGCATCCCCTCTCGCGTGATGGCCCTGACCTGGCAGCTCTCGCCCATGTTCCAAACCACGACACTATCATTGTGAGGCTCCGAGACGACCTCGCTTGGATACCCCGAAATATAATCCCTTGTTTTATATACCCCGATCACTCCATCTTTCCTTATGAGCCTCGTGAGCCTTTCTTTTACGACGTTTCATCCCCACTATATGTACAAAATACCTCTAGCAAATTCGGCATGGACTTGTTTTTTTCTTGTGCCTATCACATTGTCTGTTCAGCGTTATCATATCATCATTGCATTGCATTCTTCAGCGGCAAAAAATAGACAAAACAACTCGTCTACATTTGAAGCACAGCAAAGGGGCTGCGCTTCAATTTATAATAGTCCATGATTCATGATTCATTTACACACCATCCACCTTGGCCCTCTTGTCTCTACCAAATGCATGCCTGTTTTTTAAAAGTTTTGATACCCACTCCAACACACAAAAGTTTTTATATATATATAGCTTTTTATGGCTATGATTTGTACATCCATTTCCAATGCAGCTATGCGAGTAACTTTTGACTACAACAGCCACAAGGTTCTGGACAAAGTAACAGCGGCCAGGAGGGCTACAGCTGCGTGTCCGAGCAAGAACCATACTGGGCTTGACAGCCGGCTGCACAGTAAGCTGGCGTCGAGCCACACCAGCCGTACTCCGAGCAGCAGTTGCCAAACCGGCTCTGGAGGCAAGTGATGCCATTGCCGCAGGATCCATCTGTCGATTTCTGCAGGTCGGATGCGGGGGGCATGCCGGAGGCAATAGCAGCCGGCCTGGTGACGCCGCTGCTTGCTGCGGCCGAGGCGCCTGCGTGGCTCGGCCGGATCGTAGTGGACGGGATGGGGCTGCCTGTTGCAGCTGTGGTGCTGATAGGAATAGGACTGCCGACGCTGCCAGCTGCTGGGCCCTGCCGGTACCAGTTCTCCTTGGGGTCGCCCAGACACTCGCCGACAGTGACCGACCGGTAGCCCAGCGCAAACAAACTCGTGAGCACATAGTCGGTCAAGTTGTAGACCGTCTGGTAGTGGATGTCGTGCTCAATCATGAGGAACTTGCTCGACGCCGGGTCGGCCTTGTCCACGGCCTCGTCCCACACATTCTTGCTGTTCTGGATCAGAGTGACGTCGTCGTTGAGGTATCCCTCGGTGTCGAGGTCAAAGTAGGTGACGTGGTAGCCGAGCGTGGACAGTGCCGTTTGGCAAGCACTTTCACAGATCGAGTAAGGAGGTCTTTCGGTCAGCAATAGTTATCTATATCATCTTTAAATCTTTGTCAGCGAGGGCTACTACGACATACCTCATGTAGGTCGGGAAGAAGCCGAGAATGTCGTTGAATGCAATCTCGTTCCATAGGATCTGGTCGAGGTTCTGCTGCGTTGTCAACTGGCTCGCATTCTGGTGCGACCATGTGTGACTAGCCACCTGGTGGCCCTCAGCAATCATGCGCTGGAGATGGAGAAAGCATAGTCAGTACCGGCTGCGTGGTCACGTCGCACAGCATTTAGACTTATTTTAGACTTGGACTTACACGGATGTACCCGGGCCATGGCTTGGAGTAGTCGTTGATCATCCCCTTGCCCAGATTGTTGCCGGTGATGAAAAAAGTGGCCTTGGCCCCGTAGCTGGCAAACTTGTCCAGCAGATCGCCCGTGTAGTTGTATGGCCCGTCGTCAAAAGTGACAGCAATATCGCCCGCATTGACACAGTCGTAGATGCCGAGGCCGCCGTATGGAACCGTGCCCACATGGGGCCGGGCCACACCCGACGTGTCGACACCCGAGGGCTTCTGGTTGGCATCGCAGCCGGACCCGTAGTTGATCATGCAGTCGGGGGCTGAGCAGTAGTCTGACGTCAGGCCGCACCACCCTTCTGGGGAGCAGCAGTAACCGGCAGCGCAACTCCCTTGGTCCGGGCCGCATTTTCCATCTTTGCCTCCGACCTGGCGTCGCCTCAGTGCGGACTGCTGCCGGGTGGCGTCGTCCTGTAGCTCAAAACCTTGTCGAGTCGGGAGGGGGCTGCCGGCCATCTCCACCCGGGCAAAAGCAGCCAGCTCCGCAAGGAAACGACGCCCACCGCCCAGAAGCTTTGGAAAGGGGAGATTGCCATGAGTGCCATGTGCAATGACAAGATCTGGCACTGCAAAAAGAAGCACTGGCAGGAAACCCGCAGGTAGAAGACGCATCTTGACGTCAGGAGGATGCGCCAGTGTGCTGATCAGCGGCGACTCTCACAGAGTAATAAAGGAGAGAAAAGTGAAACGTATCAAGGGAAATAGGGACGATAGACCACTAGGAAAGGAAAGATGGTTGGATGCCAAGCCGAGCGTATATATCTGCAGTTTAATTAAAAAGTAAAAGGTATAAATGTGCAGTTTATATCTACACAATATGGACGACGGGAGGTAGTGACCGAGCAGCACGGTCTGTGTGAAGCATCCAAAGGGGATGCTCTTTATCTGGTATCCGGCGGTTAGATTTACGAGATCTCTTTAACGGCCTCGGATGCCCTCGTATATATATCAAGTATCAAGAGCATCATGCCAGCTGTGGGATGTAGATGCGAACTCAGACCACGCATCGAGCCAGCCGATGGGCACTCTGTCTCTTGATCGCAGTAACGTTACGGGAGTTTATATTCATCTACGTTTGATTCTTTGTTCAGAGAGAGAGAATATTTTGAAAGCTGCGTTGTAGGGCCGCGATACAACGCCAAGCATGGCCTGCTTCAAGGACGTGGACATAAGGACACGAATGGAGCATCTCGAAGCGATGCTACAAGCCCTGCTGCCTTTTGGATGCCGTGAAATTGCCGTCTTGGACATGGCAGCACAATCTACTGCGCAAAGATATATGAATACCGGAGATGCTGGCGTATGTATATGAGGTGCCGGCTAAATGGAGGTAGTCGTCTAGGCCTGCTATATCCCCAGAGTCAATATAGAACATTATTATCACTATCTAGTCGACAGGGTTTGTGGCTTGTCGGGCATCCATTGACGTATCTGCCTGCAAATAAGCAGCAAGCAGCAAGCAACAAGCATGTCTAGAACAATGGAAGGGCGGCACAGCGTTGCAGTCAAGAGACAGCACGTTGCTGTTTTGTTCCTGTCGGCGCGGCTGACGCCGCTGGGTCGCATTTGGTCGTGCACCAGCTTTTCTGGCATTTTGAGGTGTCACCGGCGGGAATGGGCAGGCCGGCTCAGGGTCTATTCAAGTGCCAATGACAGACTTCTTATAAGCATGTAGCAACCAGTAAAAATCTCACTTGTCAGGCAATATTGTCGGGCATTCTTGAAAAGACTCGATTCAGAGTAACGATATCGAAACAGATGGAAAACAAAATGAAAACGCCATACTTTGTCTGTTCTATGCAAAATCGAAGATCCAACGCAGCGGAAATAGGACAAACTTTGGAAAAGACGGCTGGCAATAGACAAAAAGACAGAAACACTAAAGACAAACCAAACACCGTGCCCTCTAAACAATAATATAAACAGGAGAAAAGCGAGACAGAAGATATAGATAATATAAAAGAAAACAGGAGAAAGGAGAAGATCAGGAAAGCATCAGACATAAATGTACGAATACAGGACAAGTATATATGTCGAAAGGTGTCGTCAAATGTGAAAAACAGAGCGGCTTGAGGAAGTGTGGCGCGGCCGTCGGCCCGGCTGGTCCGCGAGAAGCAATATTAGATGGGATGGATATGTCGTGGGATTTTCGTCGTCCTTCGTTCGGAGGTCGGGTTGAATATGGCGGACTGAGAATTCAGAATTGAGGATTAAGGATAAGAAGTAGAGAGACTCTACCCAGATCTTAGTCGAGGAGTGGTGTGGGGTCGGCCGAGGGGGCGGCGGACGATGACGCCACAGATGCCGCAGCATCGGTTGCCTTGGCCTTGGCCTTGGACACGCTCGCAACACTGGCAGTGCTCTTGACACTGGCGACGCTGGCTACCGACGCCGACGAAACGGCAGCTTTCCGGGCTTCCTCCTTGGCGCGCGCCTTGACCTCCTCCTCGGTAGGGCCAATGTTGCCCATCCTGTCGTCGCCCTCGCAGCGCTCGCGCTCCAGCTTCATGTCCATAATCAGGCTCAGCTCGGGGCAGTACGAGAAGATCTCCTTGCGCTGTTCGGGGTCCATCCAGACGGCATCGGGCAAGTCCTTGCCACCGTCGGCAATGTGGAAACCCATGGGCTTCTCGACGTAGACGTTTTCGACAGCGAGCGCGGTCAGGCCAGAGGCGACCTTTTCGCCCGGCAGGACCCAGAGGCGGCGGCCGAACCACTCATCCTCGGGCTCAGAGTTGTTATAGCGGGCCTGGAAGCTAAGCACGCGACGAATGGCAGAAACCTTGCGCAGCGACAGGCCGCCGTTGCCAGAAAAGCGGTCATCGGGGTTTCTATGCGGTTGGTTAGTCTCGTGTTCAGCGACATTCAATATTCTGGTCAATGCAGTTGAGATAAGAGTACACACCTCGGAGCACCGGCCCAGGACCAGTCGAGCCACTCGTTGAGGCTGGTGGGCGAGTTGCCGCACAGGATGCTGTCGGACTCGTACTTGAGAATCCACTCGGCCTGGGGCAGGAACTCGTCGTAGAAGCGGATGTCGGTCAGCGAGCGGAAGACCATCTCCTTGCTGGAGATGTCCCAGGGCGAGGGCAGGACCATGAGGTCGAGCTTGCCAATGACTTGCTGGTGCTGCAGGGCGTGCGCGCGGCTGATGCTGAAGACGCTCTTCTCGGAGCCGATAAAGACGAAGCGCCAGTCAGGGGGCACGACGGTAACCATGTGCAGGATCAGGGGAACCAGGTGCGGCAGCGGGCGCGGCTCGATGATGAGGGCGATCTTGGAGGCGTTGAAGGCGGCAGGTGGGTTGGCGGGGATGGCCCAGTCGACCTTGATGGAGGGGATCTTCTGTCGCGCTTTTTGGAGCTGGCCGGAGATGATGGGCTGGAAGTGTGGCATAAAGTGTGCCATCCACCAGCTGTTTGTACTGTTAGTTTGATGGTCTGGCAGGCAGTTTGAGGCGATTGGAGGCGCGTTGCGACGTGTGCGACTTACGTGAAGACGAGAGATGCAAAGATGAAGAGCTTGGCCTTTGTCGGGGCAAAGATGCCCGGCTGTGTGTGTGTCGTGCTCATGATGGGCAACGGCGAGTCCGGTCGGGGAGGAGGAGGCGGTCCGTCGTAGTAGGACCGGAAGCGCGGTGGCTAGATGTAAAGGAGAGTATGCCAGGAGACGCAAGCGGTTCTGTGCTTAGACCGATGCCTGCATCCGAAGCAGAGGAGGAGGAGGATCGAGGTCTGCGAGATGGCGAGGTTAGACACGTAGTGGGAGGTGGTTGTGATAGAGAGAAATGGTATAACCAACCAAAAGCTTGGAGGATGACTGGCAGTTATGGTGATTCGGTGGTAGTGCGCATAAAGATGGGGTGACGTCTCATTGCCTGCAGAGAACAGATGAAGCAAAAGCGCAGTGGAAGAGCAAGTGACAGGAGATCGAACAGATGGCGAGAAGTGGTGGAGGAAAGAAATGTGGAGAGACAAAAGGGAGGTTCTCAGTCAAGGAAGGCGCGAGGGAGGAGCAATAATACACACTTGTATAGTCAGAGAACGGAAAGAGGAAAGAACGACTGGAAGGTGATCTATGGTCAGCGGGCGACAAGAGACAAGAAAGGAAGGCAAGGCACACAATATTCCAATAAACAAAGGAAGGAGCGATCAAAGGTGTAGGCTTAGAGGCGAGATAGCTGGTGGCTGCATGGCTAGACAATAGACACGAACAGACGAACACGAAGACAGGAGATACTTTACAGTATCCCGAAACTTGGCACACGGTCCTCTTGAGACAGGCGCAGACTGCAGACAAGACGAAACTGACGCAGTCTGTCGCAGAAGCACTGTAACCATCCCATACAGAAGAAGAAATATTAGATAGGACAGTGTGTATACATTAATGGGCACAGTGTAATCAATGAATTCTCAACACGGCAAGAGCCCACCCAGGACGCTAAAGAAAAGAAAAAAGGAGAAAGGAGGCAGAAGGCAGAAGGCAGAAGGCAGGAGCGATACGGGCGGCGCAGTGCAGTGGCAGAGTGCTATTGCATCAGGTGCAGACGCGGTGACGTGCCAGGGACTGGCGTAAATTGGATGGGAAGGGATGTACAAAGATACAAAGGTACATGGGAAGTACTTGTGGGATTTGTAGGTAAATTTGCTTTTTGATTCTTCCTGATAACTTACATTTTGGATTCTTATTAGCTTCTTCACAAGTCTTTGTTGCTTGAATATTCTTCTTTTTAAATCAGTGAGGTCCACACACATGCAGCCCCTTTTCGTCAATATCGTGAGGCAATATCAAAGTGCAAAAAAAAAACACAATTGATGACGGGGTGGCAGCCGGCGAAGGCCCAATAGAACGTGTGCTCAACGGAGGGGCTGAAGCCAAAGTGCAACTATTAACGCTCGCCAAGGCTGATATGGCATAGACCGTGCCTGCCCTACCCTGTACGACGTAGTTGACGATAATATGAGTTGGATTCTCGTAGGATGCGGCTGAAGATATAGAGACGTGCAGACAATCACGCCAATGACGAGCGTAGCTATCTTGCAAGGGTGAGAATCCGCCAGAGAGCTACACCGTACAAAGTGAGTACGAGTATGTGTGATGGAGTCAGGATGCTGTGCTACGGCTATGGGGCGGGAAAATACGATGTGCAGAGTACGCAGCTTACATCAGGTTTTATGGTTTGCCAAGACTGTTAAATTGTATTACGGGTCTTGAGCCCTGCACGTTGGTGGTAAGCCTGAGAGTGAGATATGCTGAGATGGAATAAGACGACGAGAAGATAAAAGACAGATGGCGAGAATCAGGGCCGTCATCACGATGGCCAGAGACTCGTAGGGTGGCCGTTGCGCTAGAATGGCACTTTGACTGCATATCGACTGCATGCCAGGAATGTGTCCAGAGTCGATCAATGCAGATAAATACTTGATGTCAGCTAATAACAAATAGCAAAGTTTTATACACAGCAGAGTATGCCACGCCACTGGCGCGCTAGGCTAGCAAGTTCAATCACAACCTGTCGGGCCCGCCTGGCTAAGGCGATGGCGACCCGCGAATGCCGTCCAGGCACGTGCGGCTCTCGTTTAGAAAGACGAGGGTCTTTTCTGTTGGGGTCAGGTAGAGACGGAGTATTTCTGTACGTCAACATAAATCGGCCAAACGTCCAAATGGTTGCTTACGTACTCATCTATATATTTAGAGTATGATATCTAAAACAGAAGGCACTGTTGTAGAACACCTCAAACAATACGAGATGGCATCACTCCAGGAAGCAGCGACCAACATGAAACTGCTGACGACACCTTCCGTCTGGGTGTTTTATAAGGTGCCTTTATTCCATGCACTAGCGCACCATCTAAAGTGATCTCCCACTGTTCTGTCGTATCCACCCTGTAAACCGGTAACCTGGTTTGGCCGCCTTTTTACAGAAGGCTCTTGCCAGTAATGCAATCACGGCGTATCGCACAGTGCACAGTGCCGCCCTACAGGACCCCCTGCTCTTTCCGCTCGTTCCTGCCGAACATTGGCACCCGCTAATGCCTGCCCCTATTCCACAATCTCTCGTGTCGACGCCTCTCTGGCGAATCGACTGCTCGGAAAAGGCCAGCTCGCAGGGCGGCGTCGGGCAGGTACCCTCCATGTACCCACGTCGCGCCTGCCTTGGGAGACAATGGCAATTTACTACTGTAAAAGTAAAAAGGTAAGATACTAATTGTATGTACCGTCAGCGCCTGCCATTTCAATGCCGACTCTTATCTCGCGTTTCGTTTCGGCTTCATTTTCCCTCTTGGTCTCGTTTCACTCGTTCTTACAAAGTAGACCACTATCAAGCTCACCTTGGCGCTGGCCTCTAGCCTTTTCCCGTTTCTGCCACTCTCTGGTGTATATGGTGGCATTCCATCTGCTGTCTGCTGTGCTCTGCCCTACCCCCTGACAGCGGCCAAACGCGACCTGTGGATCTTGCTCTGCATTGCTCCAGCCTCTCCAAGCCTTCTCTGCTGCTCTGCTCTGGCTCTATGCGCTCTGCTTCTCTACATCCTGCTTCCTTTTTCCTCTATCGTCGCTCTATTGAGCACTATCTTCTCTCCCTCACTCCACTCTCCCTTTTCCTCCCTTGAGACTACCGACGTTTGTCTGCTCCATCTCTGGACTCGCCCCCCTTTTGGAGATCCCTGCCTCTCTGCCACTGATCTTAATACTGTACAGCCTTCACGCGACGGCTCGCTTCTCGTCTGATTCTCTTCTAGCTTGACATTGCCCACTTTACAAGTGTCCTTCCCGACTGCCTTGTGCCTATCGAGACAGTCTCAAATTCACCGCCTGCTGTCGCAACAAACTCGCTCTCCTCGAGACTCAGCACTTGAAGAGTTAGCACAAAAGACAAAGCAAGATATCAAAGACATCCCTTGCTCACACTCCCGGCGCACCAACCTCCCACTCGCCGTCCACCTACTCTGTACACCAGAGACGAGCCACGAGCCACCGTTCGTGTTGTACCTGTCCTCCCGACCACCTTGCATCGGCGACACTCGTCTTCCACCCGCCTACCACCCGCCTACCACCTGTCTCCCACTTGTCTCTCACTTGTCCGACCGTTCCATCTGTCTCTCAAGTCAAACACAGATTCAAGATCTGAACTCGGGAAGCAGCAAACAGGAATCTGGCCATTCTGGTGACCCCCGCGAAACGACGCACCTATACGGGACACCATAAGCATAAACGGCTGTCACCGCATTAGAGCCGCCGCTTTCCTACTCTACACACTCTGCACCCTCCTACATCGACTACGCATCGCATCATCAGCCATGTCGACTGAATCAGAACCGTTCATGGACCGGCGAGGTGTCGACTCCCTCCGCGAAGCCGGAGTCGCTGATCTTGTCAAGGCCGTCGCGATGCTGGCCATGGCCGTCTGGACAAAGACCTCGCGCCGCATGCGCCTTCTGGCCCTGTTTGTCGCCATCATGTAAGTTGCCTCTTCTGTCCTTGTGTCCCTTTTGTCCCTTCTGTCTACATGTCACATGTCTGACCATCCAGGTTTGCTACCCTCATCTTCTCCGACAGCATCCACCATGTCGGCTCCAACGTCAACTACCCGACTCTCTCCTTCGAGTACGCCTCATCACAAAAGTCTCCCTACAACGAGTCCAAGGTCGCCCTGCTCATCGAGAACCGTCCCTTCCCTATCCTGGCACCGCTGATGCTGCACTTCATCTCCGTCGTGCCCCCAGACTGGCGCTTCCGCTTCATGGGCTCCATCGAGTCCGTGAAGCTGATCAACGAGTCCATGGCCATCCGCGAGCAGGTCAAGGCCGGCAAGCTCGACCTCACCTTTATCCCCTCCAACATGACCACCGGCAGCCAGGAGGAGATTAGCCGTTTCCTCACCACGCGCTGGCTCTACGAGACCGTCCTGCAGCCCGCTGAGTGGCTGCTCATCTTCCAGACCGACAGCATCCTGTGCGCCAACTCCCGGCACAACCTCAATGAGTACCTCGAGTACGACTGGATCGGTGCGCCCTGGAGCAAGCAGAGCCGCTGGGGTGGCAACGGCGGTCTGTCGCTGCGCCGCGTCAGTGCCATGATCGATGTCCTGGCCAACCAGGTCCGTGTCGACGGCAGCGAGCCCGAGGATGTCTGGCTGGCTGAGCGTCTCGGCCACCGCCCCAACTCCAGGGTCGCCAACGGCACTGTGTCTCTGACCTTTTCCGGCGAGCAGTACAAGGGCGAGGAGGTTGGGCTCGACAGCTTTACTCTGGACGGTGCCACCGAGGAGGAGATCACCGAGGCCGCCCGGGCTGGCAAGATGGTCGAGGGCATCGACGACTGGCGCGTGGGCTTCTACGAACCCATGGGCTACCACACAGGCGGTTCCGGCAAGTACCTGCACGACCAGATCTGGGGTGCTCCGGAGAAGCGCCAGCATGTGTGGAAGTACTGCCCTGAGGTCAAGATGACGCTGGCCATGGACGCCGCCAAGTATGTGCCGGGCACGTGCGGCGCTGCCTGGAAGCGGTCGGTCGACATCCCAGGCATGTCCCACGGCATTGTCGACATTGGCTACGGCAGTGAGATCATTGACGATGTCCAGTACCCCGTCCTGCCCCCTGGTCTGCAGCCATGGTAGTAAACGGTGGCTTGACTTGTTGTCTTATCCCGACATATTTCTATTACATCTTATTTTTATATTTGCATTTGCCTCTTCGTTTCCATCACGTTCCACCTCTATTACTCCTTCTCATGACACTCTTATTCGGCTCTTTTCATCTACTTATGTACTAGTACCTCGGTCGAAGGTGTTGCATTTTCTTTTTACTCTTTTTTTATTCCTTTTTTTCCTTGTATTTCTTATCTGTTCCTTTACTTACGAGCAACCCCCTTCTACTTTTGGTTATGCTTATGTCTAGATTAGCATGGCAGGTTGCTATTCATTGTTGTTGTGGTTTCTATTTCTACTTATGCTATTTATGCTATTTATGGTCGGCGTTACAAAAGAGCTGGTTATGTTTATATATCTACTATATTCTACGATTTTTCAATGTCCTGTGTGCATGGTTGTGTTGTGATACATCTCAGTCTTTAACTCGTATATCTATGTGATTAATTTGGAATTATGAACAGCGTAGCAACTTTTTACCGGGTAAACTATATAGACAGCATAAACCAATAGACAGACAAAAGACCATGCACCCCGAGTCCACCCAGTACAATACAAATACAAATACAAATCTTTTTGCACACATTAACACCGTATATGGGAGTGGGATCAGCAGACAAAAACAAAACGACAGCACAGCAAAGAGGAGGGCAACAAAAACGAGGAAATCAAAAATCGAGACTACCGCACAAAGGCGCCGACAAGGCCGGCCAGCTCGCCAAAGAGCAGACTCTTGAACACTGTCTCGCCCATGTCCTCGGTCCAGTGGCCAGCCTGCTCCAGCTTCTGCCGCCATGTCGCTTGCTGCGCCTCGTCCAGCTTCTCCCACGGCACCGCCGGGCCGTGCTCCTCCTCGTCGTGCGCGGCAATCTCAATGGTGTGGTCCGAGTCCTCGCCGCGCAGGAACAAGACCCGCTGGGCAGCACCGGCCTCGGGCTCAGTGGCGCCGGAAAAGAAGGCAGCGACAGGGTGGATCTCGGGCATGGCGCCAAAGTCGGGCGTGTCCGTCTCAGTTTCCGTTTTTTCAACAACCTGCGTGACCTCGGCAATGTTGTCGACAATCGCGTCTGTCGTGGCCAGGCGGTCGAAGGCGGCGTACCGCTCGGGCAGGGGGTTGAGCCAGGTGATGGGGACGACCTGGCGCGCGCCCAGCAGCGGCTGCGAGATGGCCAGAATCTCCATGATGCCCTGGGCAATCAGCGACGTGATGATAAACGTGGCAAAGCAGAACAGGGCAAAGGAGAGGCCCGAGGGGGCGCGCGACTTGAGCGCGACGACGTAGCGCGGGGTCTTGCTCGCTGCTGCTGCTGCTGCTGCTGCACCTGAGGAAGAAGAAGAAGGAGGCGAGGGCAGCTTGCGGAGCGGAATGTACTGCACAACGACTGTGTTCTTGACAGAGACACTTGCCAGGCGCAGGTAGGATGTGGCCAGTTTGGACGAAGACGACGAAGAAGACGAAGCTGGCGGTGTAAAGTGCGACAGGGCCACACATGTCATCGGCTGCTCGTGGACGTTCTTGATCGTGCGGAAGGGGTGCAGCTTGGCCAGCATCTCGGTCCGCGCGCCCATGGCCTGGTACTCGAGCGTGTACAGCGACAGCGAGATGTTGTCGCTGCCCGCACCGGCAATGGCCGCAACAAACTGCGAGCCCGACGGCAGGCGCGCGCCCGGTGCACCCGGCTGGGTCAGGCCGCGCACGGCCAGGCCCGTGGCCTGCGACACGGTGTGCGGCAGCTTCACATTGACATTGATGCGCGCCTTGTCGGCCGTGTTGGGCACACTGATATCGGGCAGGCGCAGGCCGATGAGGACAGCGCCGGTGCGCTTAGGCAGGTTGCAGACGGCCAGGATAAAGCCTTGCGTCACGTAGCGGATCGAGCGGAACATGGGCCGCGGCTTGCTCGAGTTTTCGTCCTTGGCAATCTCGTAGGCCAAGTATGGCTCTTCGCTGCCCGTGCTGGCAGAAGTCGTGGTGGGTGCCTGGGCGGCAATCGGGACGGGCGTGCCGGGAACGGTTGACAGCATAACAGCTGCTGCACCGGCGCCACTGCTGCTGCGGCGCTTGCTGCCGCCGGTGCTGATGGAAACGTTGAACAGGAACAGCTCATAGTCGGTGCAGTAGGCCAGCTGGTACTGCTCGGGGCCGGTCTGGATGACGTCAATGTCAGCAGCATCCTTGGGCAAGTCCAAAAGACCACGCACGCGCGGCAGCACGGCAGCGGAGCTGTTGGACTTGGCTGACGGCGCCGTAGCAGCGGGCGCGGCGGAGGTCACGTCGAAAAGAGCAATTTGGGGGTTCTTGGACAGGCCAGTAGCGCATGCGCCGAGCTGCGGCAGTGTGCTACCCTGGCCGTCGGGAAAGGGCGCAGACACGCGCACGATGCGCTGGTAGGTGTCGTCGAGGGTTGCAGGTGTGACTGAAGGCGGGGGGGGCGTGAAGAAGGGCGTGCGCGCGAGCTCGCTAATCTTGGGGGCGGCGCCAGCTGCTGACGATGATGGCGTGTCGACGCCAAAGACGCGGAAGTGGCTGTTGCTGCCCTTCTTTAGGGAGTCGACGTCGGCGTTGATACCGGCATAGGCGAGGGTGGTGCGGCCGCGACGGGGGCCTGCGGCGAAGCTGGTGACGCTGTCTTCGTCCTTGGAGAGCTCGACCTCGGAAGTGGCAGCGAGCTCGGTGCTGTCGGGCTTGGAAGTGTCGAGGAGGGTCTGACATTAGTATTGATTTGCCAAGGTATGAATGAACGCTCAAGAGAGGATCGGGGGTATACTAGACATACCAGCTTGTTGCCGACACCTGTGCGGCTGGCGCCGCCGCCGCCGCCGACGATGAGGCGCCCAGCATCTGTTGGGTCAAAGTCGCAGACGTAGAGTGGGTAGTCGAGCGTCGTGTGAGCTGTATGGATGTCCATCTTGGAGAGTATCGAGGTCGATACCGGGTGAGGATGGCGAGAAAGAGATGCAGGTGTAGTCGAGGAAGAGAAGGAGGAGGAAGGGAAGAAGGGAAGAGGGAAGAAGGAAGAGGGAAGAGGGAAGAGGGAAGAGGGAAGAAGGGAGAAGGAGCAAGCCACACTATATGCGGGGAAATAGCGCTGTAAAAGCCAATGTCAAAAAAGAAAGACGAGGCAAGTGCAAGAGACAAAGCTTCAAACTGCGTGCTGTGTCGCTGCGATCGATCTGCTTGGGCTCGGCGCACAAAAAGGGGGCTAGCTCGCGTATTGGGGGAGTATTGCAGGAGGGTTTGCTGGGGGATTGACGTCGGTGGTTCTGTGGAGGTCCCCCAGGACAAGGCCACATATTCGATGGCAGTAGCTGTTTGTGGCTCTGATTGGTCAGAGCTATGGCAGAGCCCCACAGTAAATGGCCTGTACGCAGCCTTGCGCGACGAGACCTTTTCTTGGGCGTTGTTTGTCTGTTTTTGCCCTCACAGCAGCAGTCTCTTTATAAAGTTGTCCAGCTATACATTCGCAGACAGCTGTATACTGCAGCATTATCCAAATAAAAACTGCATCTAAACACCACATCGCAGCATCTCGGCGCGGCGAAATGGCCGTGAAGCAGCAGATGAGTCGGACCGACTGAAGACGCTTTGCGAGTCTGGATGTCCTCTTTTCAAAAAGATGCTAATCCCAGTAGCGCGTCTTCTGTATGTGCTGTTCCTTCTGAACCCCGTTGCAATCCTTCGTTGGGTGGTCTGGCTCGTTGCCAATATCAGGATGGAGTATGTCTACTTGCGCGCCATGTGACGCCCTGCTCCGTAACGGTTTATTGAATACCCCGGTAAGGATTGCAGTTTGCTTTCTGGATCATTCTGGGGTAAGTTGGCTTTGTTCTCACTGCTGTCTGTGTTTCTTTCCATTCGTATCCCCGGCAAGGTGCATTCTGGGGATACGGGCCGATGGCAGGCTGCATCCCGTCCACACAGACACAGACAACACAACTGCGACGCTGCAAGAAAAACACGTGGACATTCTTTGCTTGTTCGATATTCTCGTTTCTTGGGGAAAAGAGAGAAACACATAGCCTGCTGATTCGTTGTCTCTACCTCTGTGCTCTACGCTGATCTGAGGTCTGTCTTGACAAGATCCCAAACAGCCTCGCATCCCTGCAGCCATCATACTTTGTGGCGCCCACCTGCGTGGCAACACGGCAGATCAGCCGCCCATTGCTACGATTATTTGCAAACATTTCCAGGTACTATGTATTTCTGCAGTCTGTGGTAGGAAAAGTTGACCGTCGGGGCTCGAGTGATTAGTCAGCATAAGCGACCTACATTGGGCAGTGATAACTATCTCGACTGTGCGACTGCTTTACCTACAAAGAAAGAAGAGGAAAGGCCAAACCGAACCGCAGCTATTATTACTGTTCAAATTATTAGGAGAAGTGATGTAGTCGTCTTCTCGGAAGATTGCAGTAATGCGAGATTATCGATTGGCTATCAATGACGTGATACAGCACTCCCGGCAGACCCATTCTTGCAGCAGGACGTCTGTTCTGTATCAGCAAGAGCGGCGTGGTAGCGACTTCCTTTACCGGCTGAAGCTGTCATGCTGACTAATATAAACCGTGTAATGCTCTTCGTCTCGCCTCTTTATGTACATTAACACTCTTGTCGAGATATACAAAATTAGGTCTCATTCTCACGATGCTATGTAATGCTCTCACCTCAGATGACGGCTACGTCTTACAGTAATTACAGTACATAGTTACAGTGGCTCAGGAGTGATGCAATAGTGGCCCCACTTTTGGGTCTTCATCGATTCTCTCGCTTTCCCTCTCTGCGCTCCGATAGGCGGGGCTTTGACAAAGCACGTTTTTACACGGGTGGCCAATGGCGCAATGCGATTTTGGGCGGTTTCCGTTTTACGATTTTATAAGCGTGGGTGGCTGCTTGTTTTAATGCCGTTTCCACGGCGTCTTTTCGTCGGTTGATTCTCTTTTTCGTTTCTTGTATCAGCCAACATCTTTCCAAGCCAACATCTGCCGGCTCTTGTGCAAATCTACAAACGAGCATCTACACGTCATCGCCAACACACAATGAGGGCCTACATCTTCGACGACCAGCCGGTGCGTCCTGTCTGATCTGCCTGGGGATGAGGACGAGAAATAAACTCCGCCCAACAAGTACTAACTCTACAGGGCGACCAGCGTCTGCCGCACGACTCCGGCAAGGAGGTCGACACCGCGGCTCTCGAGAAGCTGGGCGTGCTGTACTACCGCATCCCCGAGCTCGCCGATGTCGACCGCCTGGCGGCCGAGCGCGGCTACAAGAACCGTGATGAGATCAAGGTGTCGCCGACCACGATGGGCGACGTCTACGAGGCCAAGGTCAAGAGCTTCTTCGAGGAGCACCTGCACGAGGACGAGGAGATCCGCTACCTGCGCGGCGGTGCTGGCTACTTTGACGTGCGCGACTCGTCAGAGGAGTGGGTGCGCATCCGCCTGGAGAAGGATGACCTGATCATCCTGCCCGCCGGCATCTACCACCGCTTCACTACCGACGAGTCGAACGTGAGTGTTCTTCTTTTTTTTCTAATAAAAAAGGGTGTTTGTACGAGTATAGCTAACATCCCAGTACACCCATGCCATGCGTCTGTTCAAGGACGAGCCCAAGTGGACGCCGCTGAACCGCACGGGCGACCTGGACACCAACCAGTTCCGCCAGGAGTACGTCACGACGTTTCTCGAATAGGCTGGCGGCGAGGAGTGACATGGAGAAGGGGAGATTTGAAGATTTGATTATTTAGCGGTGGAATAGCGCACAGTTTTGATTATGCAGGCAGTTTACATGTCTGAGGTATATCCGTAGAGCACCGAATACCAATCTATTATATCCAGATTTGTCCAGCCAAGCGGGAGACGCAACACTCGGTTGACAGCTGCTGTGCATTGAGTAGAAGGAGTCGTCAATCGTGAGTTGTGCATTGTTAAGAATGGGATACGCAGGGTAGAAGTGAAAAGGCCAAAAATATAAAGGAAAACATGGAGGAAATAAGAAAAGAAACGAAAAGGAAAGATGAGAAAAGAAAACGCCAAACTCCCATGTCCATATGAAGTAGTATAGCAGCGACAGTGGCAGCAGGTATCTCTATCAGCTGCATGCTGGACTCGGCCAGTTGTTCTCTGCGTGGCCAAAGTACCGAAATCGCCCACAGCTGCTGTCTGACATCCAATCGCCTTTTTTGCCCGCCCGCCTACAACCGGTCTGCTCTTGCTGCCGCCGCCAGGTCCCGGTCGACCACGCCCACCGTGTTGTCAAACGCAAACCCGTCGGCGTTGCCGTCTGCATTGTCTTGCGGCGGGGGGGTCTCAAAGAGCCAGCGCCACCAGTTGGGCGGCGCCATGGGCTGCGCGCCGTTGTGCAGCGGCGGGTAGACGTCGGCGAGGAAGTAGTAGATGTGGCCGATGATGACGCCCATGATCTCGCCCTTGGGCACCGTGTGGTGCAGGATCAGGCTGAATCCCATCAGCACCCACGGCAGGTAGGGCGCCGTGAACACCATGAGGCCGAGAAAACTGAGCCGCGTGTCCGGGTTGCGGCGCGACCAGATGTAGACGAGCGTCGACGACAGCGGCTGGCCCAGAAAGGCCATGCTCACAAACGACGACATGCACAGCAGCGACACGGTGGCGTACAGCAGCATCCACGAGAACACGGCCGGCGAGCGGCCCGACGACTCCTCGAGCAGGCGCGAGTAGCGCTGCAGAAAGTAGATGTGGAAGATGAGGTCGACGGAGATGGGGCCAAAGTAGAGGAACGTGGTCAGGAGACGCCAGTACTGGCCCTTGACGATGGCCGTGGGGAAGCTGTAGAAGAGCTGGAAGGGCGTCAGGATCTGGCACTGGACGAGGGCGCTGATGGCAAATGTGGCGGTTGTCCACCAGCGCGTGCAGACGGGCGTTTCCCAGAACCACTGCTCGAGCGGCATGCCGCCGTCCATCATGTCCATGGCGGGTGTCGGTGGCCGGGTGGCAATCTGTCGTGTATATATCAACTATTGGGGGGTGTTTCAGAATGTCGTCCAAGAACTGCAAATGGATGCTATCGTGATCGTGATGTCGATGTCGGTGTCGATGTGGGAGACGGGTCAGAGCTGTGATACTTGTCGAAAGGAATAAAGAGCGACGGTTGCAAGCAGATGGCTTCACGATTCGAAACTAATAACAATCAGTCGTATCGGTCGTGGTCAATGGCGAGGCGGGGTCTGCTGTAGATGTGCTGTTGGCGATGCTGAACAGTCGAGGTGGCCTTTACAAGCTGGCAATGACGGCACATGTGGAGAGTGGCCTGGCCCGTCCAGTGTCTCAGTACTCCGACCGGCGTATTGACACAGGTGGCGCTAACCTGTTGTGGCACGTGCACTTGATGACTGCGCAATGTCCTCTGTATATCAATTAACGCGCTAAAAACATACAGAGAGAGTACGATACTGAGAGGGGTCTCGTCTCAACGCGTTGGCGCGACAGCAGGTGCTGTCTGAATGCGGACCAGCCACCCAATTTTCCTATTGAGTCCGAATTTCCCATTTTAATTTCCCATTTCTTTTTTGTCTTTCATCAACCGTTGATCTTTGATCTCTATTCTCTATCCTTTCAACGTCCCCTCTCTCGATCTCGACATTCTTTCTGAAATTGCAATTATCTCTCGATTTAGTCGATTCTTCTCATACTACTCAATCAATACACTCGGCTCTCGCCATCCCGTCGTCGCGTCTCATCTCGCCGGCGCGTCTCTTCTCTGCACCTCGACGACGACATCCTTTGCGACACCACAGCACAGACTGCCCGCGCATATCTCGAGTGTCGACGACGGCATACAGCATACATCTACTAGCAGCTGTGTTACCTACTGTCGGCTATACCGGCCCCCGATCCTACGCGCGCCTACACGCGCCCGTCGCAAACCACCGTCTCTCGTCTCGTCTCTCTCCAACCTCACCCTCACAACAATTACGCAATGGCCGGCCAAAAACAAACAGCCAAGCCATCTGGCAGACGCCCAGGCCGTCCCTCGGCCGGCGCCAAGACTGTACCATCAAACCCGGCCGGCGTCAAGAAAACGCGCCCAAGTGCAGTCCAGCGTATGTCTCTCTCTCCATCTTGCTCACACTTGCCAAAATAATACTGACCATCAGCCGGCGACCCCGTACCACAGGCAAAGAAGCGCCGCTACCGGCCCGGCACGCTCGCCCTGCGCGAGATCCGCCAATACCAAAAGAGCACCGACCTGCTGCTGCTAAAACTGCCCTTTGCCCGCGTTGTGCGCGAGATTGCGCTGTCGGTGCGCCCCATCGACGAGGGCATGCGCTGGCAGTCGCAGGCAATCCTGGCGCTGCAGGAGGCTGCCGAGGCCTTTCTGGTGCACTTGTTTGAGGACACCAACCTGTGTGCGCTGCATGCGCGGCGAGTCACCATCATGCGCCGCGACATCTGGCTGGCCCGGCGAATCCGCGGCATCTGGGGCGGCGGCGGCCAGTACTAGCAACGTGCAGCCTCCGAAAAAAAACACAAAAAAACAACAACAACAACAACAACAAAATACCGGACGGAATGGGAGGTGTTTTGGTATTGGGTCTCGGTGTCGGGTGGCGGCTGTCTGCCGTCTTGCTCTCTTTGTCTCTTCGTCTCTTCTTCTGTCTCTGGCGCTCTTTGTGCGCTCTGCTCATGTTTATGCTTTTGACGCTGGCTTTCTTGTTTTACTGTACTCGGCTATACCTTCCAGGCAGGCGTTACGGACCGGTTTATTTGCTTTTCTCTGCTTTTTCTCGTCTACTCTTCTTCTCTTCTTCTCTTCATCTTTTCTTCTCGTCTTCTCTTCGTTTTCTGCTCGTCGGCATTCGAGCCGCGCAACTAATGCATCATCTTACCATCTACTACTTTTCAAATATATATTTCAACTTGAACACATCAACTATACCCATCCCAATTTCAATAGTTCCTGCATTTCACACATTGTCTCCTAGCCACGTCCCCGGTTTGCCAGGAAGAGTCCAGCATCTGCCATCATGATTACGTACTCAAGCTGCTGACATTGACTGGATAGGCAGGAGCCTCCTTGTCCTTGACGCTGTTTGCTTACATAATCATCACATATCAACTCGATTCTGTTCATTCATATTTTGTATTTACTCTCATCGGTCCTGATCAGCTATTGTTGTTGTTGATACCGATTTCATGCGCATCGCTGAGACATTGAATGCCATTGCCGGTTGGAGTGAGATCTCAGCTGTGCACTGACGCCGCTAACGACAGAAAGCTCCCCTGCAGCAGCCAAGTAGGGCTAGTGAGAGCTTCTCCATAGGCGCGGCTAGACCCCTACATACAGTACTACATTAGCTAGAGTCCCTCGGCCCAAAGCGGTCTTTTTTGCGTACTCAATCGCCGCAATTTTTCATTTTTACCTGTCAGCGGCTCGAACTTATGTAATGCACATGTAGCGAAGGTCGGCACACGACCAGCGATCACCGGTGAGCAGCCATTGCAGCTACAACTACGTCAGAGCACTACAAGCTACACTGTTGCCGCTGATTGGCGTCTTGTGTCGTTTCTCTTGCATCTTCCACCTTGCACCTTGCTGCACCTCCATCGTCGCATCACGCTCACTCGCGCCATGCTGAGACTCACGACGACGACGACAACGGCTGCGGGCAAAGCCGCTGCTGCTTCACTGTCAGCAGCAGCAGCAGCTTCGCGGGGGTGGTCAGCAACACAGGCACCGACCATGGGTGCCGGCTTGGCCCCGGAGCACCGGCCATTGGGTCACGCGACACCGGCTCGGGCACGGCGGTCGATGACGACGATGACGACGATGACGACGGTTACGACATGGACGACGGCGCCTCAGCCAGCATCACTGCTCCAGAGCTCTCTCGTCCACACACCGTTCCAGAAGCAGACAGCATACTCTCTAATACGGCACGTCTCATCCCGCACCTCACACTCTCTCTCCACCCCAGACTCGCTCAACCAGCGCCGGCCTTCACCGGCTACGACCACATCTTCTCTGCGCGGCGGTCAGCCCATGCGCCAGCTCTCGGACGGCAGCTCTCCCAAACCACAACCGCCTTCAGCTGCACCCTCTACCGCCGCCAAGACACCCTCCCACACGCCGCGCGAGAACATCTACACAGTCCCCAACTTCCTCACGGCCGCCCGCATCGCCGCCACGCCCTTTATCGGCTACTGTATCGTCAACGACCAGCCCGGCATGGCCCTGGGCCTGCTCGTCACGGCCGCCTTCACGGACCTGCTCGACGGCTGGATCGCGCGCCGCTGGAACCTGCACACCGTCGTCGGCAGCATCATCGACCCCATGGCCGACAAGATCCTCATGACGGTGCTGACGGTCAGCCTGGCCGCGCAGGGCAGCCTGCCCGTCTGGCTCGCCGTGCTCGTGCTGGGCCGCGATGTCGGCCTGGCCATCTCAGCCATCTACTACCGCTGGATCTCGCTGCCGCCGCCCAAGACGTTTGCGCGCTACTGGGACTTTTCGCTGCCGTCGGCCGAGGTGCGCCCGACGACGATCAGCAAGTACAACACCTTTTTGCAGCTGGCGCTGATGGCGGCGACGACGGCGGCGCCCGTGCTGGAGTCGGCAACGCTGCTGCCGGGCATTGCCACGGGGCTTGACCTGCAGCCGTACCTGACGACGCTGCAGTACGTGGTCGGCGTCACGACGGTGTGGAGCGGCGCCAGCTACATCTACAGCAAGGACGCCGTCAAGATCTTGACCAAGAAGACGTCATAGCGGGGGACGAAGGAGATGCAGGAAGCAAGCAAAAAATCGTAAAATCTACATAAATAGGCGTCTTCTGGGGTATTGTATCATAGTGTTTTATAGTCTTGATTTCACAGCATAGCATTTTCTTTACAAGGAGTATCATCCGTACTTTTTAACCCAAAATAAGAACTACATTCAAAGAGCAACTATCCAACCGTAACCAATGCTTTTGTATCTCGTAGCGTCATATCATATCATACACTCTGCTCCCTCCAGAGCCCTCTGCTCTGCAGATCCCTACAGATCAGAAGCACGCACCTCGGCGTCAACCGCGGCCATGTCGCCGTCTGTCGAGGCCAAGGCCGCGCCGACTTCGGCTGCCTCCATGTCCGCCGCTTCCGCTGATGCCGACCTGCGGCTCTGTGTCCGCCGCACGTATGTCAGCAGCTTCACGCACCCGGCAGCCGTCATGCCCTCCAGCCGCCGCGCCTGGCCCATGGTCTCGGGCCGCGTCGCCTTGAGCACGTTACGGTTCACAATGCTCAGCCCAAAGATGCTGTCATAGTCCAGGTCTGCCGGGATCTGCAGCTCTTCGTCGCGCATCAGCTTCGCGCGCTCCGACTTTTGCCGCCCTTCATAGTGCACATACTGTGCGCCAATGGCCACGCGCCACCGCACGTGCTCAGGGTAGCGGCCGGGGATCTCGACACCGTGCGCCTCGAGGGTGTCAATGGTGTCGACGCCCGTCACCCGCAGCATGTCCAGGCCGCTGCGCATGCGCGTGTCGCCGCGCACATTGAAGCCCTTGCTCTGCCATGCCGGCGCGCTCAGCTTGATGCTCTCGAGGTGCGCGGACAGCTCGGCGATCTGGTCGCGGTCGCTCGTGTACCGGTCCCAGCGCTTGTCGCCGACGACGCCCCAGTCGCGGCCCTTTTGCGTCAGCCGCGTGTCGGCATTGTCGAACCGCGCACTGATGCGGAACTCGGACCGCGACGTGAACATGCGGTACGGCTCCGACACGCCCTTGGTGATGAGGTCGTCGACCATGATGCCAATGTAGCCGTCGGCCCGCGACAGCCGCACGCCGGGCTTGCCCTGGGCGGCACGGCCAGCATTGATGCCCGCCAGGATGCCCTGGCCCGTAGCCTCTTCGTAGCCCGTGGTGCCATTGATCTGGCCGGCCAGGTACAGGCCCGAAATGGCCTTGGTCTCGAGCGTCGCCTTGAGGCTGCGCGGGTCCACATAGTCGTACTCGACGCCGTAGCCCGGCTGCAGCATGGCGACGTTCTCGAGGCCCCGGATCGTGCGCAGCAGCTCCAGCTGTGCGTCGGCAGGGACCGTCATGGACAGGCCGTTGGGGTAGATCACGTCGTTGTCGTAGCCCTCAGGCTCGAGCCACACAATGTGCCGGTCCTTGTGTCCGAACCGCACAATCTTGGCCTCGAGCGAGGGGCAGTAGCGGGGCCCCTTGACCGTCTCGCGGATGTGGATCGTCTTGTCGAGGTTCGCCCGCACGACGTTGTGCGTCGCTTCGTTGGTGTACGTCGCATGGCACAGGAGCTGGTTGTCCTCGGCAACGACGCGGTCGTTCAGATAACTGAACGGCACGGGCGGCTCGTCGCCAAGCTGCTCTTCCAGGACGCCAAAGTCGATCGTCTTGCGGTCCAGCCGCGGCGGCGTGCCCGTCTTAAGCCGGCCCAGCTGGAAGCCTGCTTCGCGCAGCGACTTGCTGAGTCCAAACGTCGCCGCCTCGCCCATGCGGCCTGCCGGGAACGACTCCATGCCGATGTGGATCTCGCCGCCCAGAAACGTGCCTGTTGTGATGATGACCTGGCTGGTCGGCAACACCTCGCCTGATTCCAGCTTCACGCCTGTGATACGGCCGTGTGTTCCTGCCGTTTTTTCTGTCATTTTTCCTGTCGTCTTGGCAAGTGCGCTGCCGTCCACGTTCTCGCCGCCGCTCTCAGCGGCGTCTGCCGAGCGGGCCACCACAATGTCGGACACGCTGCCTTCGATCACCGAGAGGTTGGGATACGACTCGAGCTCTTCGGTCATGTACTTTTTGTAGAGCGCCCGGTCGATTTGTGCACGGGGTCCCCAGACGGCGGGGCCCTTGCGCCGGTTGAGGACGCGGAACTGGACACCGGCCTTGTCAATGATGCGGCCGGCCAGGCCATCCAGGGCATCGACTTCGCGCAGGATGGTGCCCTTTCCGATGCCGCCAAAGCTAGGATTGCAAGAGCACACGCCCAGGTTGTCCCGCTTTGGTGTGATCAGCGCTGTGCGCGCGCCCGCCCGTGCTGCCGCTGCGCACGCCTCGGCACCGGCATGTCCGCCGCCCACCACGACGACATCAAACGGCGGCCTTGAGCTCGATGCCACGTCGGCAAATCCCCTTCTGGCACCCATTCCACTCATTCCTCTCCTCGCACTCCTCGCAGTCCTTGCTATCCGAGCCCATCGCTGCCGAGAGCATCGCTCCAGACCCGCCGGTGAAGAGCGCATAACTGCAAAGCCCTGCCGTACAGGCAACACTTGTAGCGCCTCCATCTTTTAATTTCAGTTTTGTGGTCGTGCTTATGAAATTAATAAATTTAAAAAAAAAATTAATGAGGCCGTGGCATCTCAATGATGTCGGCTTCTACCTGCACTCCACCAAAAACCTTGAGCGCCGATAAGATAAGAGCGCTGACTAGTGTATATGAACAGTCACGTGCTCTATTACAGCGTCAAGCATCACGATATTTCATCTTTTGATGCATTTGATCAATAATGAAAGTGCCCCAGGCCTAGATTAACTCTTCGTAGATTTAAATCTTTAATTAAGCGAATTGGTTTTGTTTACAAAAAATGTACTACATTTAGAAATGGTGTATTTCGTGTGTTTATTTCCAAGCTGATTCTCATCCTCATTCTTATTATCATCTTCATTTCTATTCTGACTCCTATCTATTTTCATTTTTTATTTATTTTGTTTCTTCTCATTCTCGTCCCCGGTTTCATAAACTAACTCACCATTCCCATTTCTAAGAATACAAATTTTGTGAAAACAATCTCAACTGAGCCACACCCGAGCTCTAAGAGTGTGTTTGATGCAGGAGTTGGATACTATAAACTGCCAAAACATCATCAGCCGCTTGTATTTATTTGCAAACCCTCACACCTCAGTGTCGGTCCTTTGATTGTTATCAAGGTGCAATTGAACTGGAACATCACACGTGCGGGCACCAAGTTAATTAAATTATGAAATTGATATAAATAACCAAAACTACAAACGCACGCATATTCTTCAAAATGTTTTACTCGCTAACTTTCACGCTCGGCTTACACTTCTGCAACATGGATGTTGAGTTGCATGAACACCAGCCCGCTGCTGAATACTACCCGTGACCTGGCCGGGGGCACAGGTCACTCAGGTTGTAGTACGAAAACACCATAAAGCTTCTCTCCCCAGGCTGCGACGGGTCGTCCGGCTGGATTTTAACTGTGAAAGACCGCTTTACCATGCCGCAGGGAACAGTCAGGTTGCATGTCTTGGGGCCTCCAATGTATCTGTTTGTGAATGCGAGGAACTGCATGCCTGTCCGGACATAGATATCCTCAACCGAAAGGCCCAGGTGCTCCATGCAGTTCCTCTCGTCAATATCAATCGAGTTCTTGAACGTCTTGCCGCGCGCTGCATTGGGCTTGCGCTGTCTGTAAATCAGGGACTGGCTCATGCCATCGCCCTTGCGGGAGCCGGTCCAGGTGCCACGATCGATCCAGCGCTTGCTCCCCAGCTCGGTGACGTATACATTTCCACTTACAACAACGTCCGAAGCAGTAAAGGCATGCCCGGGAGAGTCATGGAAGATTGGCCGGCTCTCTTCCAGAGCTCTCTTGACGATTACGACAGCGTCTCCTTGGGTGATAATCTCGAATGTGTCCGCAAAAGTAGGCTCAAACCTAGGGCTGGATGTAGCAGACTCAGGAGTAGACGGCCGTGACGACAGCTTACAGTCTGACAAAGATGGCTTTAGCGACTTAGATGCCAAAGAGCTATATTCAACTGCACAACATGTTAGCAACAGGCTCGATTATATAGAATATGGGGGGTGGAGAGCAGAGTACTTACTATCAGAGCCATTGCTATTCCTAAATCCGTTGTGCTCTGCCACCAGGAAGGCGTCCTCTGCAGGATCAATAGAGCTAAAGTACTGGCCACTGAGAGTGCTGCCGAGCTGTGCTTGTTCCTCTAGCCTGGCCCAAGGTAGGATTCCCCGGGAAGCCATTCTAGAGCCGCCTGTAGCAGAAGCCTGTGGTTCTTCTGCTTGCAGTGCAGGCTCGCCCCCCAGTAGGTTGTTTGCCTGAAACAAAGGGGGCTGGCCAGTGGAAAATTCAAAGCTCGGTGGCAGCAGGTCCACCATCTCAGGGCCAAGCACCGATCCGGGGTTGGAAGTCCCAGTGGAATCAGAGCTCTCTAGCGTGCTCGCCAGTGCTGGTGGTGGCGGCACCTCAGAGCTGCTAGGGGGCTGGAGCTGAAGCTGGAGCAGAGCTGGGTCTATGTTGAATAGAGGCTGCTGAGGCTCAGCTAGCATATTTGCCTGGTAATAGCGCCACTGGTGTGCCGCTGTAAGCATCGCATCGTTGTAAGTACGCGTAAAGTGGTGGCTATTAGGGCTATTGAAATATTGGTCCGCAGGTGCTTGAGTGCTGAAGCTTTGGTGGTTTGTTTGCTGGGTGCCAAAGCTATAGCTGGATGTCTGGACATTAAAACCTTGACTATTAAGGCTTGGGTATTGCTCTGGAAGCTGCATAGTTTGGCCGTGTGTTGACTCCGTATTGAAGCAGACTGTCAGATTTATATTCAAGCCGTCTGTGGTGTCTATGGTTAAGTCCATCATCGGATCCAAAGTCGGGTCGGAAACGAGGGACTCAGACGAATGATCAGCCTGGTCCCCGGCTTCAAAGAAGAGATCGTTATCAAGAGCCATGATAATTAGTGATAATTCAGAAAGAATAATTGTAGGTAGGGAAATATTTTTTGGAAGCGTTATGGATGAAGAGGAGGAAAGTTAGAACCAGAAATTATCGAGGGGATGGAAGAAATTTATAGGAAATCTTCGGGCTCAATTGCCACAGATACGTAAAGAGTCTACAATGCATTGAGAGTCTCTTCAAAAGTCTACTATTGTTTGGCTAGTCGCGATGCTGGCGATGAAAGACCAACCGAGTGCTTAGCAAAAACTTCTAAGAGCACCAAGTACCCCCGCCCAGCTGCAGCCACATCAATCAGTAGCTGCCCATGTACTCGGGCACTGTGTCCTTTTACAGTATGTATCAAATTAAGGAGGAGTGTATCTCGGAATGCCATTAAAGAAAAGAAGCGCCATAGCTGAGGCTCACACAGGGGGCAATCACTCAGACGGCCCAAAAATGCATTGTATGGAACTTGGAAACGACACAACATATAATAATATCTGGCTCGTATCTAATAAGCTGTGCTACTTCTGGCAGTTTTGCTGTGTCTCTTCCGTTTTCCTGCTCTTTAAATTCTACGGCAGGAGGGACACTGTTTACACCACGATAACACCTTCCGAACTCGCACAACGGCACAGTTGCTTCCATGCAATACTGTACATAGTTACGAGAGGGTTTCTCCCGGTCACCATTCACTTTGGATGCTCTGGTGCAGTTATAGCAGGCATATTTGGTTAATCTTGTAATTAGTTGCTTTCACTTGCAAAGTAAACTTTACAAAAATCGCAGTTTCGGTACTGTGCGGTCTCCAAGAGGCCATCATGCAGCAGAAATTCAAAAATATCGTATGCCTGGCTAAACGAAGAGCACGGTAACATAAGTATACTGTAATGTCTCACTGACCTTGAGGCCAAATTTGGGACTGGAATAAAATTTTCAAACCTCGACTTTCAACAAATATAGGACATGTAGTTGGACTAAAATGTGGGTCTTGTGGTTTTCATCTGTGTTTCTGGTGTCGCTTGTTTGAAAATTTCCTATTTGGGACTAGCGTATCCTTGTCGCGCTTCGTCCCGAGTCTAACGGTCCCGAAAGAGTCGCATATATAATCGAGATTCAATAGTGATACAATTTTTCTACAATTTTTACAAGTCGTCACAAATCAGCTACATAAAGTTTGGTTGAGTTTTGAGTGAGATACGTTGAAATTTGGTTGAAATGTGAAGTTTTTGCGATTAACTAGGTATCAAAAAGGATGGCCACCCCCTCCCGCCCCCTCGCCCTCTTTCTTTCCTTTGTAAAATGCATTAGCGTACCAATAGCCCTAATACAGAAGGTACTACAGCAGCTAATGTGTACGCTCCAGGAAGAACCACGGCTGCTTTCCATTTCCGTACCTGCTTGCCGGTACTGAGATAGGCACCGGCAGAGTGCCGCGGAAGACATCCAGCATGTGTGCATCCTCTGTGGGTGACAGCGACGGCGGCGGTGACGAAGACGAAGAAACAGGCTCGTCCATGGATGCTGGGACCAAGACGCCACACTCCCAACTGCGGCAGCTCATCTTGATCTTGCCAGACGCTCTGTCTTTGACCATGCGTCCCCTGTGTGTGTTAGCCGTGGCCGTTTTATACGTTCATTCTGTATGTACTACAGTAAAACAGCACTCACCATGCACTCTCAGACATGTTTGCACTCCCGACATATGCCCATCCGCGACACTGCGGCTCGGGTTGTCTGACCAGCAGGAGCTTCGTGTGCAGCAAGACGCCCGTCCGCACATTCTGCCCGTCGCGGAACATCTCGCGGGGAAAGGCCGGCGCCTCCCACCACTTTCTCTGGAAACAGACAGTCCCAGCGCCCTTGTTTGTTAGCAAATAAGGCAAGCATAAGTCTGTTAAGTAACCAAAAACAAAACAATAAATAATAAACAACTCACATTCACCCCACCTGCGCTTTTGGAGACAGTCTCCTGCGAGGGAAAGTACAACCTCATGCAGTCTTTGGGGCCGCTTTGAGGGCCGCCTTGCGAAGACGCGGGCGTGAGCTGTGACTGCCCCTTTGCTTTTGGCTTGCGAGCCCTGCTGGTCCTCAACTCCAACTCCTTCATTCCCGCGTCTCCTACTATCCGTCAGCATTGGTAATTATACGTACGGTGGTGCTTGCAAGTAAATCTCACCTTGGCAGGCGTAGTAGAGGGCCATCGTCAGGTCGTCACTAAGTGCGCCGACAGAAGAACACTATGTTTATGTAAGTCATCACAGAAAACAGAACGAAGGAGAGGAAGAAAAGAGAAAGATAAAATAAAAAGACTCACGATATAGTCGAGCTGCACAGCTTTTGTCGTGTCCCAGCCGAGCGCCTTGACAGCCCGGCCAAGCCCGGCATAGCCTGTCCTCGTCGCCGCGTCGTCCGTGTGGGAGCCAGACATGGTGTGCACAAACGCATAGCGCGCAGTCTCGGCATAGTCGAAATTGCGGATGCTGTTGATCATGCCGTCGTCGACACCCTGGGCCTTGAGAAAGTAGCAGAGATCCTCCCGGAAGGGCGTGCTCACCGCAGTCGCTCTTCCCTCCTTGGACAGTCTTGGCAAGTCGATGATAAATACCATCTTTGGATGTCAGTATGTCTCTAATCAGCCGTGCAGCAACAAAGGTTGCATCATTTGAAAACCCACATTCTCAATCGTTCCCGTCTCGCCCCAGTCGTAGGGCGTGAGATTGCCGGTGGGCACAACGATTCGCAGGAAGCCGGGAAACTTGAGCAGCTGCAGCTTGCTGTGCATATTGCCCATTGTCTGCATCCGCGGAAAGCAGAACCGGATGCGGTCGCTGGGCACATTGGCCGACATCTCCTCCTTCTGCGTGCAGTCAGTAATGAGTACATATATAGTACCAATCGTCCCTGGCCCCCCCACTGCTCTTATACCTAGAGAGAGCATAGAGCAGTGCAGGTACGCCCAGTCCACAGTGCGCCTTCCCACAAAAGCCAGACTGTATACATGGCTGCATACACGCGGCAGGTATCGCCTTTTGCGTCTGCTACTTCTTTGATGCAGCGGTGCTTACTTGCAACAGCGCCGACTAGCAGAGAATGCAGTCACAGGGCTCGCCGCACTCGCTGCAGACCCAAGTCTCGTCGCCCTCGCCAGCAACGAGCCCACAGCCTTTCATCTCTTTCCATCTGCTTCTGTCCCCCACCTTCCTGTCCTCATGTCTCTTTCTTCCTTCTTCCTTCTTCCTTCTTCTTTATTTCCTAAAAACATACCTGCTTATCGTCGGCAGCAAAGGCGATGAGCAAGAGCCGCGTCTTTGTAATGTCCAGGTGCGACATCATCCACTCGTCGTCCCACTGGAAAGAGCTGAGTATGGCCAGCTCCAGCTGGTCCTTTTGCCAGACCTCGTCAATAGTAATGTCATCGCCTCGCCGAGGTTGTCCGCGCGCCCAGGTCTTTTTGACTACGCCTTTGGCAAAAGACAGAGATGAAGAAGGAGGGGTCGGTACGGCTGTAGAGGCAGCTGTAAAGGCAGGCGCGGGAACAGACTCGAAAGGAGATGCAGCCTCGGACGGCGACCACGACGACAGTGTCCGGCCACCTGCACTGCTCTTTCCCTTCCCCCTCCCTAGCCCCTGGTCTGATATAGTTCCATTATTGTCATAGACGACGTGGTCGGGTTTGCTGCCATGGTCGTCAATCTTGCGTCTTCTGGGCAGTGGTGCAGCTCGGCTGCTTGGAGCCCCTGTGCTTGTAGCATCGTCGTCATCGATCACGATGATATCGCCTGCTGCCTTTCTTTTAGTCGCAGGCTTTGTTGGTGTCGGTGTTGGTGCGAGGCGCTGGCTGGGCTGCTCACTCTTGATCTGACTCGTGTTCTGACTCTTGTTCTGTTCAGTCGTCACTTGTTGGGCACTTTTGTTATTTGCCTCCAGCTGCTTCTGTCGGCGAGCAAGTCGCTCGGCTTCCATCGCCTTGCGATCAAGCGTGAGCAGCGAGGGGCCTGAGGCAGAAGTGGCAGGAGGGGCACCGGCAGCTGCCTGGCTGCTGTCTCTCTGCTCAGACGTGGGCACTTGTGGTTCTTCAGAAGCTGTGCTAGCCGTGCCGGCTGTGCTTGCTGTTGATGCGGACCGCTTGAATGGCGGTGCTGGACTCGTACTGGCGGCAGCGTTTCCAGTCCGGCCTCGGTTGTCAGTTTTCCCCCTCATAGATGTTGATGACTTGACGGATACTCACCTGTGCGTGTACTCTCTGAATCTCTTAGAGACAGTGCCATGGCTCGTCGAATGGCTGCATCTTCGTCGTCGCCATCATTGAGCTGGCGCAAGGACAGCTCGTCCATCGCACCCCAGAAATACGGGGATAAATAGGAAGGAAAAGGGAAAAGACGGAAAGAAACAAAGAATAGATTCTTCGAGAATTCCCTGGGGTATTTAGACACAAATGAGATAGTAGACTCTGTCCTATAGACTTGATATCGTTAGCCTCAAGTTGTGGTAGACTTTGATTATGTAATCAGTGGGGATGGCGCATGCAGAGGGCCTACAATGCTCTGGCATTGTTGGCACATAACAACAGCAGCAGAAGGGGTGCAATAATGGATAATAAATCAGGAAAATAGGGCGCACTGTTCTAGATACTTACTGCGACGTTGGCCGTTGTAGACTCTAGACGAGAGGCGCGGATCGGAGGATGCCAAACGGAGGATGCCAAAGAAACGAGTGCGCAGCATGGGCGAATAGTATCTGCAGCCTGGAAAGTGTGTACGGGCGGGAAATGGCTAAAGGTGAGTCGATTCAGCCCGGCTTCAACGGTAGTAGTTTCGTTGCTGTGAGATGTAAAATGTTGTGGGTGGTTAGATGGTGAGAGTCGCGTCATGGGTTTTGGAGCTCTAATCGCGTGAGGTCCATCACCATTGATTAGTCATCTTACATCAGCAAACCTACGGCACTTTGTCCACCATCACAGCTGCTCTTGGTGAATTTCCATCCACGACTTTTTGCTCTGTAACAACACTAATCATTAATCAAATAAATAGAAACGTCCATACAGAACTCTGTTCAGAAGAAACTCATGAGCATAAGCAGACGGCAGCAATCTAGGCAGATGGGCACATGGGACGTGATAAGCCACAAAGCCGATGGATTACTACACACTCTTTACAAATGTATACTGTCGCAATATCAGGCCCTCGTTGTTTCGATGGTAATTATACGTAAATTATGCTATCTAGACCCAGTGAACTGGACTGGACGACCAACCTGTTAAGCAAGCATGTAGTCTCCGGCCAGCCTTGTCGAACATCTCGGCAGCCCGTAATATGTGCTGGATATGCTGCATTTGCTGGATATTCTGGATTGCACGCATAGTGCCATCGGTTTTGTTGTTGTTTGTTAGTTATCATACTGTTTTTGTCGTTTTCTCATCCGCCCGCCATCAGCCGGCCTCCTTCGTCTCCTCCCCTTTGAGGCCCTGCATCATACCGACAACCGCTCAGCTTCTTCAGCTTTCCCAAGCTTTCCCACAACTCCCATCGGCAACCTTCAGCAACCACCAGCAACCACCAGCAACTATCAGCTTCCACCTCGCCCCCTTCATCCTGCTTTAGCTACCATGTAGCTCCAGCCACAGTTAGCAGCCGATCTTGAAAAGAGCTGAAAATACAAAAGATGCTGCAGTCGCTCGCTCGAAATATCTGCGCTCAGAAGTCTTCGCTTATGAATCGCATGCCAACCTTGATCGCTGGTCCCCTTTGTAAAAAAAAAATATGGGACAGGAGGAAGGATATCAACGGAGAAATAAAGGAAATAAAGACAAAAGAAAGAGAGTGCAGAGAGACAATAATGGAAATAAGAATGAAAAATGACAAGCGAGAAATGAGAAATCAGAAATGAGAAGTCAGAAATGAGAAATGAGCAATGAGCAATAAGCAATGACAAAAAGACCAAGCGCCATACGTAAACGAATTCGTAAACGTAGCAGATAACGCCGTGATATGCTGCCCTGGCAATACACAGATAAGAGAGAACAAAGATATGGTCATCTTTGTACGTAAAGAAGTATGACACTGTCACAAGTCCATCCAGAACCCCGGGTATCTTCTTCGCGTCCTAGCCGAGTTGATGTCCAGCCAAACGCCGTAGTCCCAAACCTCATCTGGCCCGTTGCCAAGACAGACAGAATAGATGAAACGCGGCAACAGCGAACACCGTCAAAGAACTGTGCAGAGAAGGGGAAACGAAAAGGAGGTGAGACGAAAGAGGGGAGAGAAAAGAGAAATAAGTGATGGCGGGTTGTGGGGTGGCAGTGACAAGAGGAATTAAGGAAAAGTAAAGAAACAAATCCGATGCCCTGCAATGTGAACCAAAATCAGATTTAGGGCCAACCAAGCTCCGTCGAGTGTAAGAGAAATAGACGGAGACAAACAAAAAGAATAAAACAATGCTGAAGAAAAGAACAACAACGAAAAGAAGCGCAAGAATCAAGAGCAAGTGGAGAGAAACGACATTAACTGCAATAGCAACAGATCGTGTATCGTCTCTCTTGGCCGGAAATGTAAAATGAAAAATGAACAACGAAGAACGAAGAGTAAACGCTGTTTAAATAATATGTTTAGGGTTCGTTCTTCGTCATAAAAACTATCCGCTGGCTGGTGTCGTCTAGGTGTGCTGAAAATGTTTCGTCATGGTGTGCAAAATCGGAATAAAAGACTGAAAACGAAATCTCAAGAGCAGCTTGGTCAAATGTACTTGCTCTTTGGTTTATGACCACATGCTCGGTGGTCTATCGATCACAGGCAATGGCCCAGGCAAGAAACGACTTATCCATAAATATGCCAGATGCGGAATGAACTAGTTTCTATCAGGGCTCAGCCGGAGGATCTGGCGAAGGCTATTCTCCATGTTCGCATGGTTCCAGGTCGGGTCGGCACCATTAGAGGCTCCATTAAGCTCCATGTTGGAGTGGCCGTTGTAAGCCTGTCCGTTGAAGGGTGGCTGGCCGTTAAAGGGCTGGCTGTTGAAGGGCTGGCCGTTGAAGGGCTGGCCGTTGTAAAGGCGTCCGTTAAAAGAGGGCGAGCCGCCCTCGAATCGGGGATCGAATGGTGCGAGCGGGCGCCCGTGGACGGGCGGAAGTGGGCCGCGTGGAGTATGTGATGGCGAGCCGTTGTTGGCATACATTCCATCTCCACGGGGGAAGGCGCCAGGAATAATGTGTGCCGCCGGTTGGTGCCCTGTAAAGCCGGGTGGCGGCTGCGTCTGGTGCCGCATCGCCAGAGGCGCTGAGCTAGGCGACGCTGAGGACGGATTGAATATCATACGCTTGAGGGACGCTTCCAGCTCAGAGCCAGAGTTCATACCAGAGCTAGGACTCGGCCCGGCCAGAGGAGGCGTGAGCAGGTAACTACCCGGGGTTCCGGGAAGAGGAGGCATAGTCTGTGTCTGCTGTCCAGGAACAAGATTCTGAATTCCGTGTCCCTGGAAACTGCTGACAAACCCGCCGCGGCCATCAGCTGAACCACTTGGTGGCCCACGAATGTCTGCTGGCTTAACAGCGCGCATTCTCTCCTGGAACGGCGTGGCAAACGAGGGCCCAATCGGCTGGCCGGGGGTTCCGTCAAGTTCAGCCGCAGATATGCCCGAGCTTGATCTGTTCAGGCTAGGCGCAGCACGGCGCACAGGCAGCTGGTGCGGCTGCTGAGACACGTCACGGGGGAACGTGTAGCTACTAGCGTTGTCGGACACTGTATCTGCCCGGGGCGATGCGAACGGCTGCAGAGGTGCACCATTGCGAACATTGCCGACACTCGCACGTCGAGCGTGGCTCTGCTTTTCCATCTCAGCTCTATGGGCCTTAAACAAGGCATCGAGACCGGGCGCATTTCCAGATGCAGTACGGCTGGCGTCATCGTCGGTGGCAGTAACAGTCGCGGACGGCAGCTCAGAGTCGGATGCCGGAGGCGATGGCTGCTGGACAAGGCTCAGGCCGCTCGTAGGCCGCACGCCAGATGACTCTGGTGAGGCAAAAGTAAGGGCGACAGGTCCCCGCATAAAAGCCGGGCGAGGGAGCGCAGAGGGCGCGGGCGACGCGTGGAACGAGTTACCAGCAAAAGCCTGGGTAGCCGGGGCTGAGGATGACAACTGAGGGTCTTGGTTTGGGTTTTCTCCTCCCTGGAGAGAAATCGGGGCTGTGCCTTTAGCAGGTGGTGTCCTCTTGCCGTCGTGTTGTTGCTGCTGCTGCTGCTTGTTAGAAGCATTATTAGCTGCGCCGTTCTTTGGGCCGTTCTTATTGCGTCTGCCCGGCTTCCCCGAGGCAGAGGCAGACTGCTGGCTCTGGTTTGGCGCAGCAGGGCTCTTGGCCTGTGCAGCATTGGCGTTGTTCTTCGGGGCCTTCTTGCGTGGTGTGGAAGGGCCGCCGTTGGGGGCACCGCCAGCAGCACCACCGGCAGCCTTGGGGCCATTGCGAGCAAAGTCAGGGTTGAAGTTGGGATCTAGGCCGGCTGCATCGTTTTCGGAGGCATAGTTCTTGTTCCGGTTAGCAGACTTGGGGCCGGCCCGACGCCGGCCCGGCGGCTTTGCCTTTGCAGGAGCTTGGGTGGGAGCAGGGTCCGGCATATGAGGCTATGACGCGAATATTGGCGAGTAAAAATGCGAAGAAGAGGTCGGTATGGATGCTGAAGACGGCAGGGAGGTGTCGCGAAACGGCGTTGGCAATGGTAATAAATCTGATGGTGTTTGAGATGTGAGTAGTGAAGAGACGATGCTCATATTGCGACCGTTCGCGAAGGACAGAGGAGGGGAGTGTGGCGGAGGATCGCGGCGGATCACAAAAGATGCGTGATAGCGATAAAACGCGAAAATAAAAAGAAAAGAAGATGACAAAAGAGAAGTTTGAGAAGTAAGAGGAAATTGATGATGAGTGGGAGATGGGTGGAGGAGGAAGAATGCGAGGGAGATTGTCGAGGGAGAATGTTGTGAGGGTCAGAAAAGGCAAAAAGGAAAGAAGCAAGCGGCAAGAAGTCAATAGTGAATCACCACAGTATTACTGTGTGCAGAAGAGTGGCCCGACTGGAATGCGGAAGGTGCGAACGAGGGGAAAGGCGAGAAACAAGCTACCGTCCGAGGAAGGCGCGCGGAGCAGCTGAAAGGAAAGTGCGATGGACCATAGGCGCTGTATTGGGTGTAGTCACTGTATTTCCTGGCTTCCCTGAATTTTAGTGGTATAATAGTGGGCTTTTAGTGGTATTTCCTACTAATTTGGGCAGCTCAGGTACGGAATTTTGATTGTTGCCGTGGAGCCTGCCTGCCTTTAGGCCTTAAAACAGCGGGGCCAGCACGCCACTGGGAGGGATTGCTTGCGTTTGACGCCTGACTGCATAGACAATTGACTCAGCCGCGCCGGTGGCACAGGCTCATAGGACAAAGGATGAGAGGGAAGGAGCGAGCGGGCAGGGGTTGATAAGAGACGTGATTGGCTGCTATTGGAAATGTGAGGCATCATTGCTAGATAATACAGAACAGATATAGATAGATAGTGAACTGCTGAGGCGTTTTGGGTGGCTAGGCTGGGCTCCTCCAGAGTAGGCTGCCTGAGAGTAAGCCCCGCCACCAGGCCAGCCACTAGACCGCCTTCCTTGTTTGGCGTATGTCAGCCAGTAGGCTAGCGGGGATGGGCTTAACAGGGTGCATCTTGTTACTGTCCCGTTATCGCAGACAGACACCATTATTTGGCGATACACGACCAGGTCACCGACGACAGCACCACACAGTAAAGCCCCGGCTGACCATACATGTTTCCGGAGCTCTACCAGACCCCATATATCTGCCCCGACACCATACCCGAGCTGTACCAGGCCATTCCGGAAGCAAACGGGACCATCACGACAAGACCAGAGCAGGTAGGTAAGCTCCGATGTGGGCGCCGATGACGTGGTGGACGGGGAAGATAGGTCGAGGCTGTTGGGAGAGGATATACAACTGGTGAAGAGTGCAAGAGCATGCACCACCAAGCATATCAAGCCCCAGCCCGGCTACCCATCCATCATCCCCCACATTCATGCTCACGATCATGAGGCTGACACAACAAGACAGCTGCTCTAGCTTCACAGCACCTTTTCTACAACCACTCATATTCTACTTCACACACGCACAATGGCCGATATAGACATGGCCGACGCCCCGCCGTCAGACGGTGTTAAGAAGCAGGCCACTGCCGGCGAGTCCGGCAAGGCAGTCATCGGCGCCGACGGCAAGAAGCGCTTCGAGGTCAAGAAGTGGAATGCAGTGGCGCTCTGGGCATGGGACATTGTAGTCGACAACTGTGCCATTTGCCGCAATCACATCATGGATCTGTGTAGGTTCACGCTCTTGTTATCCGAAATGCACAAAAGGCCAGGCAGAACTAACATCACAGGCATCGAATGCCAGGCGAATCAGTCCTCTGCCACCAGCGAAGAGTGCACAGTCGCTTGGGGCATCTGCAACGTATGTATCTGCATAGATGAAGTATGCTGTTCTTTCGTGGCTCTGCAGTCGACTAACTCTATAGCACGCTTTCCACTTCCACTGCATCTCTCGCTGGCTCAAGGCCCGTCAAGTGTGCCCGCTCGACAACCGCGACTGGGAATTCCAAAAGTACGGCCGTTAAGCCGCTAAGCCGTCGCCGGCGTGGCACAATATAGGGAGGCACAATGCTATGCGTCGACATGCTGCTTTGCTTCGCCGGCTCGCCATCTCGGGGCATGGCAAAGGAAAACGGGTGCTGGCCATGGCATCTGGTAGGAAAAAAGCCAACGGTGTGCGGTGCACCAGCTCTAGAGACACGCTGTCCTCTTGGGAGTTTTATGACGTTATTGTATTTATTATTCACACAGACATGCCCATTTTAGTTGACTATATTTATTTGACTCGCACGCACTCTCCATTTTGACCGCTGTATCCCATTCTTCGAGCAAGAGTCATGCTTCGGCTCTGCCACCACCACGAATAACTACTGCAGGCCGACAACGTTGTCGCTAAAGACTACTGTCTGTGGTATACTGGCTTGGTTCGGGGTGCCGTTGCTGCCGACGGGCAGCCACTTGACGGGGTTGTTTCTGTAGAACGGCCATCTAGGGATGACGACGAGGGCTGTGGCCGCAGTGCCGCCGAGCACAATGTACATGGCAAGTCTGATGTCCTGGAGGAAGTAGCCAACAAGAACAGAAATGGCCTATGGAAGACGAGATGTTAAGACTGGTATTGGCATCTAGGGCCGGAAGCGGCAGAGAAGCTGGTACGTACGCTGAAGCTGTACAAGAGAATGACAGACAGGTTTTCGCTGAGGCGCTGGCCCTCAAAGTCCTATTCAACGTTAGAGCCTGGCCTTGTACATGTTTCCAGGCCGTCACCAAGTCTCTCGGTATCGGTCGACGCCGGCCAGCATGTCCATCAAGGGGTGCTCACGATGGGGCCGTCGACGATGTCGCGGACCTGGTCCAGGATCTGGTCGGCCATGGCGGTCTGTGTTGTTTCTGATTGGGTTTTGATTGGTAGGGTCGATGAGCTACTCGACAGACTCTGGCTATCGTTTCGTGTAGTGTGCGTAGTGTGGCTGTTCGTGTGTGTCGCCGGTCGTCGTCGGTCGTCGTCGCGGTAGCGTGGTGTAGAAGTTGGTTGGAGCTCGCCTCGCCGCTGCTCCTAGTGTCGCATACTGAGTACTGTGCTGCTGGCCAGCGTGGCTTCAGTGTGCTACGGGGTGTACCGGCAAGTCACTCTGCTCATATTTAGCTGCAGGATCTACATGCAGCTACACGCGGTCCCACTATTCTGCCCTGGCATATTGGCTACTGTTCTCTTCTACAGAGCATGAGGCTGACGCCAAGATCCAGACTGTTGTACGATTGTCACAGGCGGTGATTGGATGTCGCAAACTGCTGAACCATGCATCTTGGGATGTCTTATTTGAACTTGACTCACTCGCTTCATGCGATAGTGAGATGGTGGTGAGAGGCGCACTTGTCAACTGCCGGCTTATGTAAGTGGGTATGTGCCTGGCTGTCGCGGCACGATCTGACGAAACGGGCAGGAGCGCCGCCTGTCGATGGCGGGAAAGTCGTCCTACTAGATAACAACGAGATATAACCAAATGCAGGAAGACAGAAAAACAGGAAGTGAGGAGGGGGGGAGGGAAGTGGAAGATGAAAGATGAAAAGAAACAGATGCATCCCACCATAATGCAAGAGAATAACGAGGAAGCCAGAAGCCAAAGGAGGGCGCCTGGCGCGCGGCATGGCGGCAGATAGATCACGAGCTAGCAGTGGAATGACGATAAAAGAGCGATTTACGAACAAAGACGGAGAGAGACGGGGGGTTCAAGAAAACATGAAAGAGACAAAAGAGGGAAGGAGCGGCATGCGTGAGATCACCAGCGAGGAAAGAGCGCTGGGTCGGGCATTCCTTCCCTTGGTCCAGTGTCAGAATCGCTGTTTCCCTGATATTGGGCTCCTTCCTGGATGGGCAATGGTCTATTGCATGCAGTGGCAGTTGCTTAGTATGGGGGTATATACACTCCCAGCCGGCAGTATGTTTCGAGTCATCAAACTGAAGACTGCAAGCTATGTAAGACACAAACTACAAACTACGCTACACGACAATGACGGGGCGTCACGAATAGGATGCTGCTCTTCTGCACACGCCCTCGTTGTTCCCTTTTGCCTCACTGGACCACAACTCGTAAATGCCGCGCCATAGCGGTGCAGCGGTGTAAGATACGGGGTACGAAGTACATGGACGGTGTCCTGAGCACAGCTGGGGAAGCATATAGATTGGCGAGTACCAAATACGACCGCCGGCTCAGTGTCTCCCCAGTCTCATCATCGTCGCGAGACATCTGACCTTGCTTTGATGTTGGCGCCGTTCATGTCGCGCCGCCAGATAACAGCCGAGGATGGAAGGCACGACATTTGACTAGAGAAGGGCCGATGCAGGCGAACAAGCAAGAAGGCGGTCGCTCCTTCCTGTGATATCTCTGGATTTCCGAGGCCTCTTGCCGTACCTGCTGTCACGGAATCACCTCAAAGCCATCTACCTGTAGAGAGCAAAACGGCCCAAGATATAAGAGATATCAAAAAGGGAACAAGGTTAATGGAGTGCTCCTGCCCGTTTTCGGCTGACCAGTCATTGCGTGCATAATCAAAGGCAGGCACGACCGGCACCGCCAGGATAGCCAGGATAGCCAGGATAGCCAGGATAGCCAGCACAGCTGAGCCCCTCCCATTTCCACCGTCATTGTGCTGCGTCGCCGACTGGGGTCATGGTCTATTTTGGCCACCAGAGAGGACCAGCCGGGGCCCCATCAGGAGCAAATTTTTCCTTGTCCGCTATAAATTTTTCACAGTGTCAAATAGCGCCGGACTGTGCCCAAGAGCCCCAAAACAGCGCTAGTTAGTGGCTCGTAACCACATTCTCGGCACGACCTCGCACTGTAATCGCCCCCGTCGCTCCTGCCCTTTCCCATGCCATTCCCAGCCCATACACCTACAGTGTAGCCCAAGGCCCATTCTTACATAGTAGAGCCCACTATTTTCGCGAACAAACAAATCTCTCTTTCCTCCTTTTTCCCTTCTCCTCTTTCTTCAACCAAACCTCTACTGTCTGTTTTCCGGATACTCTATCTCGATCGACAGACTCTGACTTGTGGAATATCTCAACCAAACTGCTACTGTTGCACTTCCAGTGGTTAATATCTCGCTATCACAGATCGCCAAGTCCAACTTACACGCCTTCTTGGCTGCACAACCTCTTTCACATGATATCAGCCGGCTTCCCTTTGCGTTGAATCGACTCCCGCGACGACCACGTCCACGACCACGACAACAAGCACGCTATTTCCATCGCACCAAGCCGTCCCTATATATACTCTGTACCCCTTTTCAACCCTTCAGTAACTTCTTTCTTCGCCGGCCACCTTCTCTGGGCTCGTCAATCGACCAGGAACGTCACCAGCCATCCCCCAATCTCGCCTGTTCGCAGCCCGTCTGTTCTGAGCATCTCCAGAACAGTCAACCATCCCTCCTGGCTACTCTACGGGTATCAGGGTCTCCTTTCGCCTCTCTTCCATTGACGACTGCCATCTCGTCACCCGTTTTTATCCTCGCACTCATCTGCCAAGTCCTTCCACGGCCGGTCTTATTTGCAGCACCGCCTCGCACTCCTCGTCTCCCGTTCTCGTCATCATCCTGCGGAACGGCTCCTCCATCACCAGTCATCCCTCAAATCGCCAAGTTGGCGGGACCTAACGAAATTCGTCTGACCCTCTCCCGTTCGCTCCTCGGCCCCAAGTTCTGGGTCTACAGCGGAGTGAACAAGAAGCCTCCATAACTTGTCCAAACCCGGCCATATATAGATCACTGCTTCCACGACACACATATCCCGTTTAGTGCTTTCTTTTAATATACCCTTTTCTATCTCCTGCTTGCTGCATAATCTGCACTTGCTGGACTAGAGAAACAACGTCACTTTCGTTTCCTTTGCGGCCCACAGCCGCACGCCGCTTTCCGCCGGCGCAGTTCACTCTTACGTGAATGGCGTCTTCCGAGTGAGATCCAGCGCTCTATCGTGGGGTGGAAATCATACGAGAACGAACCGAATAGAGAAGAACGGACAGTACGATATCTACATCGAATTAAACTCGAATCAACAGCTTAGCTACTCGGCACAGCAAAGCCATATCGAACATCTCCCAACACAGGAACATCAACAACCGATAATCAGCAGCAATGTCTGACCACGAGGAGACCGTCTCGGACACTGGGTACGACACCCCGGTGCCTGAGCTTGACGACCACCGCAACCAGCAGCACTCTGTCCAGCGTACCAGCCGCCACCGCCGTGGCACCTTTGATTCGCTCTACGGTAGCCAGGCCGACCACCAGCTGCAGGCCGGCGTCCGTATTCGCGACTTTGATGAGGCTATTGCCGACGACGAGTTCGCCGAAGGTGAGCACGACGGCCCTCACTCACGCCGCAACACGGCGGGTAGTATGGACCGCCGCTCGCTGTCGCCTCCCAACTCTGTCAAGGCTTTTGCCGAAGCCCGTCGCCGCGAGCGTGGCATGTCTGTTTCCGAGCAGAAGCAGGACAGAGATGCTGAGCATGAACACCAGCACCAGCACCATCATGCGGCGCACTCGACGCACCCGCCAACACTGAACCGTGCTGGTTCCATTGCCAGCCGCCACAGCCACAAGAGCCGCCCTCACACGCTTCTTGTTGAGAACGATGGCAACAGCATGTCATCCATCAACTCGGCCGAGGAGGATGTGTGCTTTCCCGTGGCTGATGAGCACCGCGACGACAACCTGCACATTGACTTTGACTATCTCGAGACGTTTATGCGTGCTGAGAGAGAGGAGCTGGAGCAGAAGGAGGAGGAGCGCCGTGCCCTAGAAGGCCGGACCTTTCCTGACCTACGCTCCCACGACATGTCTAGCGAAACTGCTGTAGCCTCGTCGCCCATGGTGACCTCGGACGGCGATTTTGTTGGCGGTTCGTCTGACATGTGTGCGGCCAACGATGAGAAGGCCGGCGCCGGCTCTGCGGAACAGCCCAAGACTGACAATGAGGCTGGCAAGCCTGCGGCCCGCCAGATTGACCCCAACCGCTTCAGCTTTTTTTCGTCTGCATGGGAGTCGACCATTCACGCTGCCGACTTCTCGGACCTGGTGCTTCCCGGCGAAGACGTGCGCGGCCTCTTCACCTTTCCAAAGGGTGACACAGACGGTGTGTGGTGGCTTAATATCAACAACCCCAGCGAAGATGAGGCACGCGCCATCTGCCGTGCCTTTGGTGTGCACCCACTGACAGTGGAGGACATCACGCAAAAGGAGACGCGCGAGAAGATTGAGCTCTTCCCGTCGTACTACTTTGCGTGCTTCCGCTCATTCAACGTTGTGCAAGAGGCCGATGGCGAGGTCGAGTACGTGCCTTTCCACACGTATGTCATTGTCTTCCGCGAGGGCACGCTGAGCTTCAGCTTCGAGCCCAACTCGCACGCCACCAAGGTGCGCACACGTATTGCCCTGCTCAAGGACTACGTTGCGCTGAGCAGCGACTGGATCTGCTACGCTCTTATTGACGACATTGTGGATTCCTTTGCTCCCGAGATTCACGACACGGAGATGCAGACCGAGGCGCTAGAGGACGACGTGTTTGTGGCGCGCACCGACGACATGCACCGGTTCCTGCAAAAGATTGGCACGACGCGGCGCAACGTCATGAGCCTGATGCGCCTGCTGGGCGGCAAGGCCGACGTGCTGCGCGGCTTCACGAAGCGCTGCAACGAGAACTACAAGGTGACGCCGCGCATGGACATTGGCATGTACCTGGGCGACATCCAGGACCACGTTGTGACGATGATGAATAACCTGGGCCACTGCGAGAAGATGCTGTCGCGCACGCACAGCAACTACCTGGCGCAGCTGTCCATTGACAGCATACTGCAAGGCACCAACACCAACCGGGTGCTGAGCAAGATTACGTTTATTGCGTCGATTATTGTTCCCCTGAACGTTATCACGGGTCTCTTTGGCATGAACGTCAAGGTGCCTTTCTACGTCGACGAGGCGGATAACCTGCGTGCCTTTGGGGGTATCGTGGGAGCCCTTGTGCTGTTCTGTGTGGTGTCGCTCATCTTTGCCCGCCGCATGCGCTACATCTAGGGTCTGTTTGTTTTCGTTTGATTTCTGTCTTTCTTTTCGTGCCGTTTCTTTTCTTTTCTTTTCTTTTCTTTTCTTTTCTTTTATCATGTTGTCCTGTCCTTCTTGTTTCGTTTTAGTCTTTTGTTTCTGCTGTCTTTTATCTTTTCCTACAAGTCATATATACGTTTTATATTCGTCTGGTTACATCTGGTCTACACATTTTTGGAAAGCCACGTTCTTGCGCAGTACCATGCCCTGTCACTACTCTTGCTCCGATACGATTCTTTGTTGACGAGTGCTATTCGTGCTGGATTGATGTGCCAAGTGTTTTGCATCTCATTTCCTTTGTGCCTACTTCTCATCATCTCATTTATAGAAGCTGGGGGATATAGGGGTTTGTCTGTAAATATATAAAATATAAATTTCGAGTCATTTACTTGTTTCCCTATGAAATTAAATGAATAGATGTCCAAAAGTTGACTGAAGTTGGATGCCGACGTCACGCTACAGTGGGCAGCTTAGAGATTTAGAGTGGTTGTGGTCCCGTGCTGATAAGATAAGAGATGATGATTTTTCATCACCAAACAAGCATCGAGCTACGTCAAGCAGGAAGCACCACCTCTAGGACTACCTCTTCTCCCCTCGACTACCAACGCGCCTTTGCATCCTCCAAAATGACGACCATCGACCAAGACGCCCTCAGCAAGCTGTCCGACAAGGATAAGCTCGAGCTGCGCGGTTTCCTCGCCGCCGAGACCCAGCGCACCGGTTTCCAGGGTCGTATGTCCTTCTGACTCTACTCAAAGAAATGCAAATACTTGCTGGGCAACTGCTAATTGACAGAAATCCACAACCTGACGGACAAGTGCTTCCAGAAGTGCGCAGCCACCAGCAGCAGCAGCAGCAGCCTGTCGTCGTCGGAGAAGGACTGCCTGAGCAACTGCGCATCCAACTTTATCGACTTTACCATTCTGACGACCACCAGCATTGCCAAGATGCGGAGCCAGTAAGGCAGATGGAGAAGGACAGCCTCGAAGTCTGATTTGGATAGCTGGCGTGTGGCAGGCGGAGCCGCGGTGATGCCGGGCGTGCAGTGACGCCGAGACGCAGTGGCGCAGAGACGGTACACTTGTGCACGCGGCGGATAGGATTACAATGGGATCACCAGTCACAAGACACAGGCCACAAAACACAAAACACAAAACGCAGGTGGCCATGGACCATGGGTATGAACTGCATGGACATGTACACACACGAACGCATCAAGGATATAGGCATGGGCGGTTAGAAAACATGCAGGAAGCATGCGGCAGTATGAGAAACAACTCTACTACATGTACATTAGAATCATCATACCACCAAGGCAAAGACATATACAAGTCAAAACTCATTCTCTTTTATAAGGGGAAACTGAACCCGACGCTGCTGGCGATCGACATCTACAAGGTACCGACCATCGGCTGAATTCATACAAGGACCGGTAACACCATGGCATGCCAAGCATGTTACAGAACAGGGCATGTCGCTACAGGCGGGGAACAGAAGAGAGGCAAGACGGAAAAGACAAGACGGATAAAAAAGTGCGTATTCCCATTTTTGATCTTGGCCAAGATCACCCTAATAAATTGTCGTGAAAAGTAGATGATATAAAACTCCGGGGTAGATAAAAGAAAAAGCAGATGGGCCATGACGAGCACGCCACCATTTTTGAATTTTGGGGTTTGAATTTATATAAACTTTTGTGTTGTCTTTTTTGTCTTGTCCAAAACACAAAGCGCTTAGACCAGGGCCAGCTTGGTGGCGGCAATGTCGAGGGCATCGACATCGGGGGTCAGGCGGGCGTAGGCCTTCTTGGTGCCATCGGGGCTGTTGAGTTAGCACAATCACTTTAATAAAAAAACATAGAGCAGCAAAAACATACCGGATCAGGGTGTTGATCTTGACAGTGTCAATGTCGTAGAGCTTCTTCAGGGCCAGCTTGATCTGGGCCTTGTTGGCCTTGATGTCGACAATGAAGACGAGGGTGTTGTTCTCCTCGATCTTCTTCATGGCAGACTCGGTGTTGAGGGGGTGCACGATGACCTTGTGCTCGTCCAGGCGCACGGGGTGGGGGATGGACTTGCGGGGGTACTTGGGGGCACGCGACAGCTGCAGAGTCTTGGGGCGGTGGAAGGAGGTGGTGTACCGGACCTTCTGGGCCTTGTGGGCAGAGGCACCCTTGAGGGCGGCCTTGGCGGCGGCGTTGGCCTTGGTGGAAGCTATTCATCAAATAATCAGCAATCGCTCTGGGAAAATGATGACAATGATCATGATCAGAACTCGCAAAATCTGCTGCTGCTGTAGGCTAAATGGGGTTTGTATCTCGGCAGGCTCGGCAGACTGGTTTCCATGAAGATCAGAGAGAAGATCAGAGACGGCCAGAGACTGCCAGAGTCTACCGAGAGTTAGGTGTGCTCCTGTAAAGACGGGAGAAGAGACGTAGAGAGGAAAAGACAGTACAGTCAAGGCCATGCCTCTTCCCTCTCGTCCCCCGTCTTTCCCAAGTCCAGTCCTCCTCGTTGGACCCCAGCCGGCGTCTTTCGACAAGCCAGCTCGGGCCCTCCGTCGTCGCCCCGCCGCCCCCTCTTGTCGTTGGCCATGACCATCTACACCCGATGCCGCCATGCTTCCGCTGTTACGCAAGAAGACGAGCCAGGCGATGGTGGATGCAGAGACATGTCGATGTCAAGGAGGCGTTGATATGCGATGGCACGGACAGTCCAGATATACAAAAAAGAATACTGGAAAGCGAAGAAAAAGAGTGTGGCCCTCATTGTCGGGGAGAACAGCGCCGTTCTTGCAGAGCTTTCTTTTGGAAATCTTCACATTGGTGATCTGTCGAGACGAGAAGAGACACAAGAAAAAGGAGCGCAGAGTGCGGCTCGCCGGTGGTCCAGGTATCAATCAAGATGTGTCCCTCCTTTTTGTGGCGGCGCAACTCGTAGGCTCAACTTTTTGCTGTTCTGTTCGGTCCTCAACTCTCGCCGTCGGAAAAGACGGATCGAATTAAAACATACCCTTGCCCTTGGTAGCAGTCTTGGGAGCCATTTCGAAGATTTGGGGTGTGGTTGTCGAGGAGTGTTGTCGTCGAAAAGTTGTCGATTGTCGGGATGGAAAGAACAAAAAATTAGAGGGATCAAGAGGGACCGCAAGAAAACCGCATTGCGCAGCGACGAGAAAAAAAAATACAATTTCGGACTAATTGCTAGCCTATAATAATTGAGCAGTGGAGCCGTTTCTCTCTGTGGATCATTAGGGTTTCTCTTTAGATGCATACACGTGATTTATTTTGCTCTGGCTGCTCTGGCTAGTCCGTCTACAGTCTGGATGACTAATAATCGACGATAGCTGATAAGAGTGCTGATAAGGATGTACGTTATCGATAATAAATCGTTATCGCATGAGAAATGTTGATGCAACAGCTAGCTGCCCATCCCAAACACCATGCCTCTATGACCATTTCTTTGCAAGGACTACGAGTCGACACCGACAGTCTTCACCATGGGCGCCAAGAAAAAGACCAGCTCGCGGCCCAAGAGCTTCAAGAGCCTCGCCGCGGGCCGGCCGCCGACCGTCCAGATGCCGCCCAAGTCGCTGTCGCGCAGGACGACCAAGCGCGTCATCAACGGCCACCACCAGCTCGAGAAGCGCCGGCTGCAGGCTGTTGCGCGCAACGACAAGGCGGCCGAGCTTGCTATCGCTGCCGAGATTGAAGCTCTTGGTGGGCTGGCGCGCTACCAGCAGGCCAGTCTGCAGGGCCAGCGCAGCGACCGCGGCGGCGACAGCTCGAGGGTCCTCATGGGGTGGCTAGAGAGTCTCATGCCCAAGGTCGCAGAGCAAAAAGAGGGAAAAGAGGGAAAAGATCAAAAGGAGGCAAAAGAGGAAGCAGGAAAAAAGGCACCTAAGCTGCGCATGCTTGAGGTCGGCGCTCTGAGCACGGACAACGCATGCGCGGCAAGCGGTCTCTTTGAGATGCAGCGCATCGACCTCAACAGCCAGGGCCCCGGCATCCTCCAGCAGGACTTTCTGCAGCGGCCAGCACCGCAGTCGGATGCCGACCGGTTCGACATTATCAGTCTGTCGCTGGTGCTCAACTACGTGCCGCAGCACAGCGACCGCGGCGTCATGCTGCTCCGGTGTCTCGAGTTTCTGCACGAGCCAGAGCGAATGTCACAGATGTCACCAGACTCGATTGGCGCAGAAAGCACCGACATATCCGACCCGGCCGTTGCAAAACACTTTCCCAGCGTCTTCCTAGTGCTGCCCGAGCCGTGCGTGGCCAACTCGCGCTACCTCACGGCGGAGAAGCTGGCGACGATTATGAACTCGCTGGGCTTTGACCTGGTCGAGTCCAAGACGTCGCAGCGGCTTGTCTACTACCTGTGGAAGCGCGTACGGGCGGCGCCGAGCGTGGTCCCGAGCTACAGCAAGAAGGAGCTGCGGGCCGGCGGCACACGCAACAACTTCTCCATTGTCCTCCAGGGGACATGAAGGGCGGTGCTTGAGGGTCCTACACGCGTACTACGTGCTTTTCTTCAAGGACTCGACAAGTCCGCCTGCAATCGAATTGCCTCGCCACGCAGCGGCATTGCCAACCGCTGGCGGCAGGGCACCCCTCCTTTTACCAGGATCGCCCTAGATCATGCTTCATGCTTATGCAAGCGCCAGCATTACGAGTCGTGCATATCTGGCCATCTGCCATCCCCCCGCCTCCTCGTCATATCAGCCACATACGAGTATATGCAATGGAAACGCTAGCTGCTGTATAGTCGTGGTCTGGCCGTGGCAACAGTCATGCGACATATTGAGCATAGCGCCGCCGAATCAGGGGTGTCTCCTCTGCGCGGGGGGGATATTATGATGAAGCGAGCCAAGCAGCCCAGGAGGACAGGCGAACACGAGAACAGAGAACAGGAGGTCTGCCGGTTGGCGGGCTCAGCAGTTTTCATCAACACCTTCCATTGACTTCTACCAAGCATGTCTAGTGTCTGCTTCCCCTCTTTTGGCCGCCCATTTCCTGCATTCCTGCATTCTGCATGTCTCATCGTCAGCCACGCGTGTGCCGTCTCCTGTCGGCCGTCCCATCCAGCTGTGGTGCGGAGAACATGGCGTGGTTTATGGGAGTCTCTGGTCTTTGGGTTATTCGGTCTTTTGGTCTTTTGGGGGACACTAATTACAGTCAGATGACTGTTTATGGCTGGTTCAATCGAAGATCGTTTTGATCGTCTTGCGTCTCCCCTCTTTATGGAATGGATGAGAATAGGTCGCAGAATCATCCATCATCCCTGTGCTCTGTAAATAGTAAGGGAAAGCGTTATGGGCTCACGAGACAGCACCTTTCTTTTGGTATGGCATTTATTACATAGAGAAAGGTCCTATCCTCTGGTATTCAATATAAACTACAACTATATCAAAAAGAATTGTAGACACCCGACGTCGATACCCATTTGCAGATCCATGAGGCCATATCGTAGCAAAAACAAAACGTTCAAAATCCGCCAATATAACGCAAAATCAGCAAATATATATATATAAATTAAAAAAGGAACAGTCTATGGAATTGTCTATTAAGGAGATAAAATATAAGTAGCAAAAATAAAAGCAAAAAGAGGAAAACTTATTGAATATTCTCCCTCGGGTGGGCTCGAACCACCAACCTTTAGATAGACTATCATGATGGATAACAGTCTAACGCGCTATCCAATTGCGCCACGAGGGATCCAATTGATTATGGTGGAGGAACGCAGCTTGCAGACTATAAAGGGTAGTGCAAATGGGGCATTTGGCTATGAAATGTGGCAACACCACTTGTTGACGACGTCACTGCGTCATTCCTCTATCAATAATTTATCGATAACAGTTGTTAAATAAACAATAAATAATCGATAAACCTGTATTGGTTGCTACTTGGAGTAACCGACGGTTGCATATCTCATCCCCTCATATAATGAAGAAGCCGTGCTGACTGCATCCCATCTTACGCTGTATGTTTCGAGCAGAGAGATGTAGGATCCCGATATGTCGTTTAGTAAAGTAGTGTCTCGCTGCATATGCTCTGCGGCTGCATCTCATGACCTCAAAACCAGCAGTCCCCCATGGACCAGGGGTCTGTGCGGAGAGCAGCAGTCGAGGAGACGAGACGGGGATGCAGCGGCAAAGTTGGCAACCAGGGAGCACGAAGCCGAGCTCAGCCCGCTTAGATATTGCATTCATCATCTCTTTTCTTTTAGATACTTGTGTCAGTTGCCACGATGAGGTCCGAGGATGCAGGATAGGAATATGATCTTCAATGGAATATGACAACTAGAAACATTCAACAGGTAAGGTAAGGAAAGGCAGGGAACGGTAAGGAAAAGAAAGAAACAAGCCAACAGCGAGCAGAGAGACAGGAGGCGGCAGTCCAAGACAGTGACCTCATGCTGTGACCTCATGCCCGTAACCTGCATACCTATGCCCAGCTCCCTGAACCATGGAGCGGATAGTGTCTCGGTCAAGTGAGGAGAGAGGAGAGGAGAAGCAAGGTGGGTAGCCAAAACATACAGCAATACGGTTTCACAATGTAAATGCTGGATATATGAAGGAATACCCGAACAGCTGATGCCTGGTGACTGGATGACTTCTTCCTCTGTCTCAGCGGAGACATGCAGAGCACAGCAAACATACTACCGCACAGATTGCAGACAAGGGCTCAAGGGATCACGCAAGACAAACATATATTGATGAGGCCGTAGTAGATATTACTCCATGTAGATAGGCGTCTGTGCTTGATTGCTCTGATTGCTTTAATATAATTATAAACGACCAACAGCATTGGCACTACGGTGCACAGCCATCCTATCACACATCGACAGCATATCGGCAACATATGTTCTCTCTATCTCCAACAGTCTAGACCTTTGGTAATATTTACCGGCTTGAGATCAAGTCTGGCTCAGAGAGACAACACAAATGCAATCGGAAGACTGGCGATACTCTGCGCAACCAAGACATGCATCACGCTCAGCAGTCCTGCAAACGCAAGACGAGGGGATGGCTTGATGGCACAGCACGGGTCGATCTCATGCCATCAGTAAGGGTATTAAGGGCCTCTCTCTAGGACGAGCAAAGCACATGTTTCAGCTTGTTTGAACAAAGGATCGATAGGACTTGACTCTAGTGTCTGTTGTTGTCTGCTATTGAACCCCAACGCGAACCCTTTATCTATAACTTTGATCCTGAGACTTGTTCGAGATACATAAAATATATAAATATACATATAAATACAGACACAAGCTCACGAGATGATTGCGATTACTCAGTGCACACACCATCAGCCTTAGCCTCCATTTACTCTACTCTATACTATACTCTGACTCTGACTCTCTACAGATCTAAACACGCAGTCTCCTCTCCACTGTCTCTGCTCTGGTGACTGTAGATCCCGACACTACATAGTAGGTCAACCTAGATGTGTAAAATCGCAAGTTAAAGCGATAAAGTTAATGCAGAATTATATGCAATCAATTCTCCGACAAGTGAACCGCGGAGAAGTACTGTAATGCTGTAACTAGCCGGTAGCCGCAAGATACATAGATAACGTGATAAGCAGTCAATAAGAATATTGCCCGATTAGGCGATGCCGGTGTATTTCGACTTGGGCTGTAGCTAAACCATCGCTTGCAACTTTGCAGCAGCAAATGAGCAAATGGAGCGATGGAGCAAATACATTGTCGGCGGCGATTGTCGTGGGCTGAGTGCCGCCAGCGTGCTTATCGCGGCTCACCTGCACAGTGTCCGAAATTACAGACAATAGATATCAAGACCGTATATCGAGGGCATCTCGGTAGACTGAAGACGAAGACTGAAGACGAAGACTAAAGACTGAGATATCGAGGTGACGTATTTAATGCCGGCTGCTGATCATTGCGTAATACGGTGCGCAGAGCCGGGCGATGCTGAAGACAGTCCGCGAGGGGTTGCAGGTCAGATTCTTGTTTTCTTCTTGTTATGTTTTAAAACTTAAATTCAATATATTGCTTCACGGCGCCTTGCAAGGCATTGTGAATACATTGTACTTGGAGCATCCAAGGTGAGGGTAAGGACGACAGGAATGCTGCACGAGCCTGTTTGACATGTTGTATGTACTGGTACTGTAGTGTAGCATGTAGCATAGCGACACGGTGACATCTTCAGCGTTGCACATACTCTGTACACACCGAGCAGGATTTATATCCCGGAGCCGGACAAAGCCCCGTCATGATGTCATGTATTTTTTTATTGTATACTTTTTTCTTCTTCATTTTCCAGGTGTCTACTCCAAGAGACCGTCAAAGGTGGTAATGACGCGGTGCGTCGCAGACACGTTGTCGGCCAGCGCCGCATTGCCCGGCCGCTGCACAATGTAGCTCGTAAGCCCGGCCGCCTTGGCCGCCTCGACCTCGAGCACGTTGTCGCTCAGAAACAGCCAGCGCTCGGCTTCGGGGAACTCGGCCGCGTGGGCGGCTAGGATCTTGGCGTAGCTCGCAGCCGCCGTCTTGGGGCCGGCATTGACCGTGTCAAAGTAGTCGCTCAGAACAGGATTGACATTGACGGCCTTTTCGGTGGCAGCAGCACTGCCATCTTCATCGACGACGCCGGTGTACTCAAACAGCAGCTTCTGCGCGGCGACCGAGCCCGACGAGTAGATCATCAGGGCCTTGCCGTCGGCCTTCCACTGGTTGAGGGCGGGCACGACGTCGGGGAACAGCGGCGCCTTGATCTCGCCGCTGCGGTAGCCGTCCTTCCACAGCAGGCCCTGCAGGCCCTTGAGGTAGGAGGCCTTGATGTCCTTGGAGACGAGGTCCTGGAAGTGGGCTGTGAGGGCCGCGGGGGTGCGGTACGCGGCCGGGAAGGCCTCAATGTAGGGGGCAAACGACGGGTCGTCCCATTTCTCAGCGAGCGTCTTGGGCAGAGCAGCGATGGAGTAGGGGTACTAGGTGGTTAGTAGGGAGTAGAGTAGTAAATTGGAGTAGGGAGGCGGCAGGATATGAGATGAGGAGACGAGTGAGGGGAAGCCAGGCCAGGGAGAAAGCAATCAACACCAAACACCAAACACCAAACAAGACAGACGGGCTATCTGGTGTTTGGCGTTTCGGTTTGCTCGTCTCTATCTCTCTTTTATTGTGTACTTCAGTTTCCACTATCTGCCGCCTATCATAGATGAGGCATGAAGCAACGGCAGAGGACGTGGGATGTGAATGGCCAGGAGATGACGGGTGGCATACTGTGCAAGTGCCAAGTTGATACCCAAGCACCAGCATACCATGCTGACAAGATGACAAGATAGTATGGTATCGAATCAGTGTGCTACACGAAGCAAGGGGGCGATAGGGCAATACATGAGACAGGAGCAGACAGGTGCAGAGTGAACGAATGCAGCCTGAAAGACAGACAGACGGACAACAGTCAACAGTAGCTTACGAGGATATCTTTGACAAATGAAATGGGACAGACGGTGCCCTCTACGAAAAGATACATTAGCCATTACATCCGGCTAATGCAATGAATCAGAGTGAGGTGGATGGGATGTCAAGAGGCAGAAAAATAAAAGGACAACAATGCAGAGACTATTCTCACCAATATCAAGCAGGACCACCTGGAAAGCCTTTTTAGCAGCAGCAGCCATTGTGTGTGTTTGAGTATAGGCGTCCAAAGGTGTCCAGAGGTGTCCAGGCGTTGGGGCTGTGTCGAAGCGAGGACGACGGCGGCGGATGCAATGCAAGCGATCGTCGGCGCAAACACTCGCAGGCAGAGACTGCAGTGGTGTCAAAAGGGAAATAGCGGTGGCTGAGGTTGAATTCGACGTTGAGGCGGCCTGGTCTTGGTTGGGCCGGCTATTGATATCGACAGGGAGGTGGTTGGAGAGGTCGATGCTTTGACGACTCGATGCTGACTTGGACGATACGTGTCGGGTCAAGGCGGTGTATGCGGCGAAATTTTCCGGCGGGCGGGCGGTCACTATCTGTACTAACATAGTATGTACAGCACGCCTTTCTACAGTATTACAGGCGTTTCTCTTTTTCAATATCGGCCTGGCCACCGCCTTCTGTACTAGTCGCTAGTCACTACCGTAGCTCAACAGCACTAAGCACTTTACGCGGTCGCGTCTTCTGCCAACGACAAGCTCTTTCCTTTTACGTCTGCCGTCCTGTTCTAGCATGGTCTCTCATCTTCTCCTGCATGCGCACGGCCATAGAGCCAGCCAGAGTGGATTCTACCACCCTACTTGTCTCTAGTTCAACTAGTTCTGTGTAAATACAAATGCAAATACATACATAGTAGGAGGAAACATCTACATAATACTATGTATACTGCAGCGGCAGAGTCCACTCTTGTGCATGCAGTCGATCTTGAGTGGGTAGCAGAAAGGGGGAAGACGAGACGAAGGACGGGGACGGCAGACGGAGAAACAGAGCAGAGAAGCAGAGAAACAAAAGGTGGTGAAAGCTGGCGCGAATAAAGGAGGCAAAATGGACAGGTGCTGCTCTTGGTCTGGCTGATCTGGCTGCTGGCTGCTGACTGCTGACTGCTGGATAAAAGACAATCTTCAATATAGCAGTAATGTGTCAGCAGCGGTAGAGAGGGCTGATGTCTTACACGCTGCAGAGGAAGGAGCGACCGTGTGCCCTTACTTCTTTCTACAAAGCGTTTTCACATGGCTGTGGCTGGAAAGAGCGCTCAATAGAGCCCAGGAGACAAGACAAGCGGATGAGCAGAAAGGCGGTCAGGAAGAGGCCGTGACTGGCTAATCCCGGACAGGTCTAGTCCACTGCGGACTCTTTCTACTTACGGATGATCTTCGAGTGTGTCTAATTATGTATCCTGCTGTGTTTGTACGGAGTATTGCCGACTACTGACGATATCTCACTTTATTTTTGAGAAATAAACGTTGAATGCAAACGCGCATCGAGACATAAAGACGGCGAGGGTAGTATCGTGTCAATACTTGGCAGTTGGCGGTCAGTTTTTGTTGTTGTGTGTTTATTTTTATTTGGTATATTTTTGGATATTTATTTTGGATATTTAGTATATTTATTTTGTTTAGTTATTTTGCATTTATTTTGTATTTATTTTGTACGCCCAAAACAGGGAACAAGTAAATATTGGAGTATTAAATAAATATCAGAGTACTAGAAACAATGTATATTAAAGAACAACAAGGAATAATGTAAGATAATTAATAAAAAATACAAAACAACGAGCACCAATACACCACCGAAACACACTCGGTCCTAGCCGGAGTTGAAGAGATTATGCGCCGAAAAGACGGAACGGTTGTTGGACAAGGCGTAGTTATTCGGAAGCCATTTGCAGATAAAGATAGTAACAGACACAAAGAAAAGACGGAAATCGGCAGCTCGCGGAATGACAACGAACTGTTACTGCAACGACCGTCTGTCTCTTTACCTTTTCCCATTATTTTGTCGGGTACAACTGGATTTACACATGCAAGGAGATTCAAGCGTAGAGTGTGGCACACCCTTTGGACTGTCTCTCAGTCCCTCCTCCTCGGTCGTGTCAAGTGAGACGGCAAGGCGAATAACAGAGGAATGCACCGTGGCATAGGCTGGCAACGCCGTGCCAACGTTTTTCTTCACCCTTTCTATTTTATCTCTGCCTTGCTATTCGCGCCATTCCAGAGTGAGACATCCATCGACACAAGTTGGGGGCAACGGCTAGCATCCATCACCATACCATCATTATTCACCGACTTCTCGACGCGACGATATCCGCCGGTCATATTCTAATCATATTCTTGTGTCCTCTACCATGCCGATACCAACTTGCAACTCGAGTACTGACCACTGCTGACCGCTTTATCGAACACGATCAGAGTTTTCAGTTCGGCAATATTAGCTGTGATATTACATTATGCATGAGTGAAGGATTTGTTTCGTTTCAACCGAGCAGAGTCGACACTGCAAGATTCTCTTGCATTCCATGACTTGTGCTACATTGACTGCAGAGCACCCCTACCTTTACATCCGGAGGCACGCCGCATCTCCGCCGTGGCATCCTGCAGCATCGGAATGATCAAGGGTTGGTAATGTTGCTATTACTCTGATAATAGATAATCGTTAGAGTATTAATAACTACTCGTAGAGAAGAAAACATGTAGCTTACCGACTATTATTCCAGAATCTCAGAATCTCAGAGTCTTCAGTCTCAAGTCCGTCTTACACCCGCCACCCCTATTCACTCTGTGCCGTCAGCCATGCCTCGTGGATGAGCCAGCCTGCCAGTCTGCCGGTGCATTTACACGTCACTGGCAAAGTAGAAAAATATCACGAACAATGGGCGCAGAGTACGTATTCATAAGGCATTGTACAGAGTATACTGTACACGTGATACGCAACAGGCCAGCTCAGTCCTACAGCCACCCGAAACTGCCAAGTTATCCGATGATATGCAAAGTTGTCAAGTTAAGCCAAGTTGAGCCAAGTTGAACCAAGAGACGTGCATCCCTGTCTCCCGCTGTCCTCTTCTCTGTGCAGACCATTGAAATGAAAACTGCCCTCTTATCAAGTCATCTCTACGTACATAGTAGAACTCTCTACAACAGTCTCTACAGAACTGTCTACAAGGCTAACCTAATCGGCATATCAAACTCTTCCCTCAAAGCTGTAAATTTGTACCTGGCTGTCGCACCATTGCAGGTATCTGCCGCCACCATAAAATGCACTTTCATGTACGGTCCTTTTATCGTAATATCCAAAGATATCAGGAGATTGCTTGATTGCGTCGATTGAGCATGAGTATTATTGAGTATCGCGTGGGTAGCTTCTTTGTTTCCAATTGAAAACATCTAGGTACATAGGGATTGAATATCTGCCTGTTTTGCTCGTTTCAAATGAGTTCAAATGACAGTGGATATGTACTGTATCCCCCTTCTTTCTATTTCTCCACGACTACCGCGCTTTCACCGCTCTCTCTTGTTCTTACTCCTACTCCTCAGCTCTTACACGCGCGGTGGCAGGGAGAGGTGGATTCATGCAAGAAAGTAAATAGAGAAGAGTGAACACGATAAAAATAGGATAAAGAAAAGTAGGTATTAGTCGTACATCTGAAGAAAAGAGTAAGAAATAAAGGGACGAGATGATGTGGAGCGAGGCGTCTCGCCGGCCAGACGGCCACTGCAAGGGCGACAAGTAGATGGACGAATCGGCAAAGAATACAGTACTCTGTACAGACTACTCTGCACAAAGTCCATAGCGAGAATGATAGACAAAACCGGACTATCGTATGAGTGACACAGACGCTGTGCAACCTTACTGTATGTCTCTGGCAGCTCTGTCGGGTTGCATGACTGTACTGTGTGTCCTCGCACGACTCCAGGAGCCATGGCCTGTTTCCTGCATCGATCCGGCGTGTCTGTGGTTTGCTTGTCTCTGTCTACTACATAGTATAGTACAGTCTCACTTGTCTCACGTCTCCCTTGGCTCGCTACGAAACCGTTAGACAATCACACTCGGTACACTCGATACTTGATACAATTGACCGGCAGTATTGATTCATTACAAGTAATTACCTAGTACATGCAATGGCGGTCAAAGCCAGGGCGAGACGCAGGCAGGAGGAGGGAGACTGAGATTGGGAGGAGGCCAGTTATCAATACTCGATACTCAACAGACACTGCGAGCCAGCCATATTCTACAGAGAGCCAGGCCAGCCGCCAGCACAAGGGGTGCGGGTATACGAACCAATAGGGTCGGACAGGCCGTCGGTTCTCGACCTTACTACATAGTATGTATCTATGTACAGAGTCAATCCGCTGTAGGCGGTCCATTCTTTACTATGTATTCGTTTGGATCCTCTCATAGTCTTGTTCTATTTCGTGCTCTTTGTCTGATCACCGAAATATAAACGCAACCGTAAACGCAACCGAGAATGAGAATGGCAGTAATTGAGAAAGTCAATTAGCAAGAAACGAAAACGAGAAGAAGAACAAGAAAAAAGGGTCATTGTTCTTTGTCGAATCTGTACTTTCGACAGCCATATAGAAAATCGATGGTGACTCATATGCCACCAGAGTCCGTACAGTCCGCGTACAGTACATGGACTGTACCCCTGCCTGCATACAGTACAAAGGCCCGTCTCTGCTTCTACATAGTAGGCGCTACGTTAGCGCTGCGGCAGGTCCTGTCTGCAGTTTGCACTGTCTTGGTCGGACAACTACATAGCTATCGTATCGTCGGCTCTTACACCAGCTAGCTCAAACGTTATCTGTACTATGGTACCTCGTGGTACCCTGCTGTCAGTCCCAGCCAGTCACGTCCCGTTACAGCCACTCACAACGCTCCAAGTTTCCGACAGGGACCCACATAGTACACGTCGATACATCTCCGTCCGGCCTCGGCCGCCACTCAGTGTACTCCGTACTACCTAATTCGCCCCTGGGCGTCTCCTCCTTCCTCCTATGGACTCCTATGGAGTATTATGCACTCGCATTCTTGCCGTTGTTCTGCGCTGCGCTGTGCATAATACAGCAAAGTCAACATCAACATCAACAAATACAATCAACAATCAACAAAAACAACGCGTGAATACGTATGTCGCCTCCATGTTTCAATCCAATTCCGATTTCAATGCATACACATCATCGTATCCGCACCAGACTCGTATGAACGAGAAAGGCCACATTGCTGAAATAAGTCTACTGTATCAGACCATCAGTGAATATACATAGTAATATTATTCATCTTCGTCATTCGCCCTTTGACGTCGCGTGCTGTCAATCGCCATCTCGTAATGACATAGAATCCCGTCGAATCGGGTGTAGACACTATCAGGCGAGGTACCTGCTGTATACTGACAAATGGGTGGCAGAGAATGTACCTGCCCAGAGTCACAGGGCTCACGCTTGCCTACTAATGTGTCCGACGTATCTTACACCGTACTACAGAGGCCATTGTCCTCATTTCACCTTGCAACCACCCCCTGGCTCCCTCTCTTTCCGCACCCTCTCTCTTTGTGTCGTCGTCGTTTTTCCCTTTCCTCTTCCTGCCAGGTCATTTCCTGCACTGCCCCTACCAAAATAAAGTAAATGTGCTTTGTATCTGTTCTAGCAAAATACAAGAGGAGGTACATCCGACTGGCGCTAGCCCGAGCCAGCCATGGCCAGTCACAATCCGCCAGATGCACACCCCTTCCTTTTTCTGTTTACGGAGTACACTTTGTCTACCCCAAGCACGCTATCCCATTTTAGGCACACCCCATGATATTGATGATGATATGATATTGGCACTGATACCAGACTGACATCAAATAAGAGACCTTCTTCCAGTTTCCACGCACTGTCTTCCTATCTTGAGTGTAAGATATGTTATCCTTCTGCCTGCTTTCAGCCCGATGACACCATTCCGCTGCCTTCTACCACCTGCTAGGCCCTTCTCTTCTGCCCCTGTGGTATCCAATATTGCGTTGATATGCACCGTGTGTGCACCGTGCTTAGCCGTGAATCGAGTCACACACCCTCCTTCCTTGTTCTGTCTTGTCTCTTTCTCTGTCTTCTCTCACAGATACCATCTTTCCCTTACAGCACATGTAGAGTCCAGTCCCACCCACACTATAGCCACGGTTACCACCCTCTTCTCTCTCGTCTTTCTCAGTATCGCCAGCCCAGCCTTTGTAAATTGTCCTCTGCTGTTCCTGGGGCTGTTTCGCTGTTTCGCTGTACGCCGTACTATGTATGCACGTCTCTGCACGCTGCAACCATCTTGTATTAGTACTAGTATCAGTTTATCAACTTGTAGACAAAGATACAAAGGTACTTCCTCCCACCCGCTAACGCCTGCTATCTCTCAGGTCTACTTGGAGAAAGATATGAAGAAAGATACTAGTCTGGACTCTCAACATTAGTAGTAGATTCTACAAGTCACTTGTCACTCGTCTCCACCGCCATCTCCCATCTCCATCGTTCCTGCTGTCTCGTCTCTCGACTCCTCTCGTCTCCTCGTTCTTTCCTCTTTCGCCGTGTCTAGTCTCACTGCTCCTTCCATATCCTCTCCTCTTCTGCCTCTCTTCTGCTTCTTCTTCTCTTCTGCTCTTTCCTCTTCCAGCACATCCTACATCCTCCTCCTTCCACTCTCTTCCCTTCACTTCTCCATCCTTCTTTAATTTCCCAACCGCTTCCGACCCCGACTCTCTCTCTCTTACACAACACTCTCACCGTCTCCTTCGCTCACTTTGCTTTCGTTCTTCTGCCTTTTGTATCCCGTTCCCATAAAGCCATAGCCAGCCCCGTCCAATCTCGGTCAACGCAAGACACCCAACGCTTTTCTGCAGTCAATCCAGCTCTTGCTCGACTTCATCCTCAATCCTCGATTTTGATTCTCGTGATCCTTTCGATTGATCCTTCCAACTGCCATCGTCAGATCATCTCGACTCGACTCTCGACTCTCGACTCTCGACTCTCGATAACCCGTCTTCATCACTCCCGACAACTCCCTCACTTTGTCAGACAACGTCTTTTGACTGCATTTCTTCTCCCCGTCTACTGACGTTCAAGTCGATCAGCAAGTCCAAGTTCACGTCAAGCCGGGCCTTTGCCATTGCCTTTGCCACTGCATCCGCAATCTACAATCTTCCAACTGTACTGTCTGTACTGCCTTGCCTGTACCTGTCCGCCCTGACACTCCACGCTTCGCCCCAACATTTTGGCTCCACTGCTTGCTTCCCGACCCTTCCACAGCACTAGGTTAGGCACAGTGTAAGAGTGTTAGTGTGTAAGCGTGTCTACTACACGTCCAACGAGTCCACTCTTGCGAGTCACCGGTCCACCGGTCTGCTCTGTGCTGTCAGTCACGTACGTTGGAGTTGCGAACACGGCGGGTCTGAAGAGTCACACCTCTTCTCCCTACTGTCCAGCTCCGTATATCATCCGTCCTCCCCCGGATGGTCTCGGTCTCTTCCACGAGATAGCTCTTGGTTCCGTTCATCGTAACCTTCTATTCTCGACGTCTTCTCTCTTCTCCTCCTCCATACTTCTACTACTCTACTCCCATCACACTCTTTACTTTTTCTTCTTTTGTTTGATCTTCGATCACCACTCTTCACAACTCGCTCCGATGTTCTTATAACGACTTACTTCTTACCTCTTTTTGTTTACTCCCAACCGGGATTTCGTCCATTGTCCAATCTTTTCATGACCAGCTACACACCATCGCCTCTTTTTTTCCAACTTCAACTTGCAACCAACTTTCGTCAATAACTCCAACAACTCCCACAACTTCAACTTCCACACCAGCCACCACTCAATGAGCCTCTGACAACGCTACGATATACTTGGAGTTTCCCTGCTTTCTTTTACCCGTTCTCCTCTTTCTTCTCTACGCCCTTGTTCATAATTTTCTTGCTCACCACCCCCAAACAAAGCTCTCTTCTCTCCACGCACCTTCAGTTTCAGGCATCTTGGAGTGTGGCCTGCCCTCCAACTCGTCAATATACTGTCGCCAGATTCATAACAAAGGGGGCTTCCTAGCTTCCCTGGAGGAACGAGCTTCACGCTCCGGCTGACTGTTGCTGTTCTCGACCTTTGTACCATTACCATCTTCACACATTTCTTTTCACGATCACGATTCTATATATACCCCTTTTTCTTTCTATCTCTTCTTCTCTTTTCACGAGGGCCTCTTTCTTTACGAGAACACCACCTTCAGTCTTTTAATCCTTTTTTTCTCCCTCTCTCCCTCTCTTCACCACCTTCAATTCTCACGCAATGGCTTGCCTGCGGGCGAACTTTGAAGATGGCATCGTCCTTGACGGACGGTACCGCACTGTTGCTCCTCTGAACCATGGCTCGTTCGGCATGGTCTTCAAGGCAAGGCATCTTGAGACTGGCCAGGATGTGGCCATCAAGTGCCTGACCAAGAAGGCTGCCGCCGACGAGCTTGGCTACGATTTTGCTACGGACGACGGTTCTGAAGAGTCCGGCCTGCACCGCCACCTGGGTAGCCACCCCAACATTGTCAACCTTGTCGAGACATTCGAGACCGAGTCTCATGTCTACCTGGTTCTCGAGTTCTGCCCCCGTGGTGACCTGTACGAGGCCATCCGCATGGGCCAGGGTCCCCTGGAGACCGAGCACGTTCGCAACTTCATGCTGGAGCTGGTCGACGCCATTGAGTTTATCCACTCAAAGGGTGTCTACCACCGCGACATCAAGCCTGAGAACATCTTTTTGTCTCAGACTGGTTCCATGAAGCTGGGCGACTTTGGTCTTGCCACCACCGATGACTGGTCCTACGAGATGACTGTTGGCAGCGACCGCTACATGTCTCCCGAGCAGTACGATTCCGCTGGTAACGGCTACTCTCCTGCTCAGGCTGACGTCTGGGCTGTCGGCATCTGCCTGCTCAACATCCTCTTCTCACGCAATCCCTTCACCACGCCCACCGAAGCTGATCCTATCTTCCTCGACTTCTCGCGTGACAAGCAGTGCCTCTTTGACGTCTTCCCGGACATGTCTCAGGACACCTACGAGGTCATTGTCGAGTGCATGAGCATGGACCCCACCAAGCGTTCCCTGTCCGGTGTCCGCGAGGCTCTTCGCCGTGTTGTGAGCTTCACCATCCTGGAGGAGTCTCTCGACGACTTCTGCACCGTCGACGGCCCCGTGATCGCCTCTGCCAACCGCGAGCCTCTGCGTACTCCTTCGCTCCAGAGCCCCCTGGTCGAGAACGGTGCTGCCTTCCCTTGGGCCAAGGCCCTCCAGACCGCTCCCCAGGCCATCCGCCAGCTCAGCGTCATCCCCGACAACGAGATATACACTGAGGACCTCTTCTCCAAGTCTGAGGCTACTACCGCCGATTGGTGCTCCAACATGACCGGCCAGACTCCTTCCATGGATTCGGTCATGGACTCGAGCTTCACCGACTCCATGAGCTCCCTCGCTATCAGCCAGCCCAAGATGATCCCTCAGGCCAAGGCCAAGGTCTCACCTATGGCGGGCTCCCTGCCCATTGCCATGCCTCGCTCTCGCATTGCTCCCTCCATGTCTCTGATTTTTGGCCGTAAGGACGCCGTGTCCAAGAGCTGGAGCGACATGTGGGATGAGGAGGAGGAGGAAGAAGAGGAACGCCAGCGCCAGCTCGAGTCGCTCAAGAACTTCAACACCCGCGACTGGAACCAGCAGGAGGGCAGCGCTGCCGCTGTTGTCGACGATGTCAAGCCTGTCCTGGAAAAGGTCAGCAGCAAGCTCACCCTGCTTGCTGACGACGACAACACCCCTCGCGTCGGCCTGTCTCCTGCCACCAAGCCACTGTCCATTGCCACTCCTACCCTCTCTGAGAAGCAGGAGCTGCCTGCTCTGGACGATCTTGGTGAACTGGACGACGACCTCTTGTTCACTTCTGACCCGGCAACGGATGATGAAGAGAAGCCCATGCCTGCACGTGAACACGAGCGGCGTGGCCTGGACAGCTTCCTCGGACGCAAAGACGCTCGCCAGCCTCGCAGCCAGCACCAGCACATCCACCTGTCTGTTCGTCTTGCCAACCCCGACTCTGTTTCGCACTCGCCTCTGTCGAGCGCATCCAAGTCGCCCTCGAGCGTTGACAAGTGGAAGGCTCTCGGCGAGAGACGGCGGGCGTGCACGGGCGGCTCGGTAAACATGGAGACCTCAAAGTCGCACGAAGAGCAGCTTCGCACCTCTGAGCATCCCTTTGGCCGGCCCATTGGCTCCAGCTTCAACTCGTCTGCTTCTCCCTACGGGTACGGCGGGGGCGCTTCGCCCCAGCACCTGCACACCAGCTACAACCACCACAACTACAACAACCCCTCTACGTTTACTTCACCCTCTCCCACTCCTCACTCCCACTTCATGATTTCTTCGCATAATTCCACCCACAACAGCCCGGCCAAGTTGACTACGGGCAAGGATACCACCCGTTCGCGTTCTAAAGAGAACAAGGACCGCCCTGTAGCCAAAAGCCAGAGCCGCGGCTGGAACTGGAATTGGCGCCGCGATCGCAGCGCCGTTGGATGGGTTGGTGGCTGGTAAATCGGCTTGAGAATGGCATGCCCTTCTCACCTTTTTGTTTCCAGGCCACCACTTGTGGTTGGACTACCACTTTCAAAACAGCCACACCTTTCTCGTCGTATCCATACGACATTCTCCCTCTCCCCGCCTAGCAAAGCTGTCTGGCGGGCGAGCTTTTATATATTGCTGATTCTCTGGGTATCTTTCTTTTCCGTCTCGTTGATTCCTTTTCTTGCGTTTTCTTCTTCTTTCCTGTTGAGGGTTCTTTTTTTCTTTCATATCCCTCCCCCTCTTCATCTACGACTTCAACTTCCACAACTACCGCCACCACCACGGGGAGGGTTAACATGTACAAACAAATCATGTCTTGACCTGTCGGATTACAAAAAAAGAGGGTTCTGTTTTTCCGAAAAAAAGGAAAGAAAAAAGAAAACGATAAGAAACTTTTGTCTTGCACAGCATGTTTCAGTTTTGTTTTTCTTGCACACATCATCATCATATCATCACAAGCATTATCAGGCGTTTTGGGCGCATCACGACACAGCGACCCCTCTATTTTTTTACACAACTCACAAGCGGGCGATGTCATTTGGGTTTCAGTCTTTTCAGTCTCTGCCTTTATCAGTCTTTGTCTTTTCCTGTCGTTTCATTTTCCCATTTCATTTGTCAAACACCTATACTTCTCATGTCCATTATTTATCACGGCGGCTTATCTGTCTTTGTGTCTTTCATCGTCTTGTCTCCTTTTTGGATTCCGTTTCCTTTGTCTTTCCTTTTTTTACTTATTTTCACTTTTCACCATCAGGATCACGGGGCGAAAAGTATACGTCACGAGAATCAGCAATATCACAAGTTTTTGGAGGAGTTTGTTCTTTATGGGGCTTCGATGGGAAGGAGTGGCGCCTTGATAGTCAATGGCCCAACTCGCTCTCCTGAGTATTTAGATAGCTTCTCTCTCGGTTCTATTTTCGCACAACAGCCATTATTTTATATTGGCCGCACAAATACCAGAAGTTACCCATTCACATATTTTTGATTAGATGCACTGTGACTTTCATAACTTGTTAGATATTTAAGTAGATGTTAACTTACAGCTGGAGATGGTGTGTACGTAAGCAGTCATGGAGACAGCCTTGTGCCACAGCCTCGGCAAGGTGGCCGGTGATGCAAGTCGACCGATCAACGATCTCAACGTCCACGGCACTTGCAAATCGCAAATCGCAAATCGATCAATCGATCAGAGATTTACTTGACTTGACAGATCTCTGATGTCGTCGGCAGATTGTCTGCGTACAAGCATAAGCATACCAAATCGCCGGTAGCACTCGATTGCACTTGGCGGGGTTTCTGCCCCCTAAGCGTAACTTAATTGTGGGTCTTGCGTTCACCTCCTATCTCGTCATCAGCTATCACAGCTATCGGTCATCACGGCTTCACGGGCTTCACGGTGCATGACAGCTCTACGGCCTCTGCCTCGACCACTGCCACGGAATCCCCAAAATATACACCCACAGCCTCTACACAATGTCCTTTGAGCCCGTCCTCCCGCCATACAATGCGGGCGACCCGAGCGCGTCGTTTCTCAGCTCGTCGTGCCTCGACTTCCTGCTCATCGAGCTCGTGCCCATGGCATACCGCGTCACCAACGAGCTCGAAGCCGGTGCGCGCGCGCGGTCCATAGACAGCGCCGGCGCCAGCCTGCCCACCTCAAACACCGCCGGCACCATTGGCACCATTGGCACCATTGGCAGCACGGCCGCCTCGACCTCCGCCTCGACCAAGCTGCTCGACGACGACGACGAGCGCGACGCCGTCTTCTACCGCCTCGAAACGCTCGGCTACCGCGTCGGCCAGGGCCTCGTCGAGCGCTTCTCGCGCGAGCGCCCGCGCTTCCACGACACCCTGGACGTCATCAAGTTTCTGTGCAAGGACCTGTGGACGCTCGTGTTCCGCAAGCAGGTGGACAACCTCAAGACCAACCACCGCGGCGTGTACGTGCTGACGGACAATGCGTTCCGGCCGTTTCAGCGGATGAGCACGGAGGCGGGCGGCCAGGCGGTGGTGCGGGCGCAGCCGTTCCTGTGGTTCCCGTGCGGCATTGTGCGGGGCGCGCTGGCGGCGCTGGGGATCACGGCGACGGTGCACGCGGAGAGCAGCGAGCTGCCGGGGGCGATATTCCAGATCAAGACTGTGCCCAAGGCGTAGCCTCTGTCTTTGCTTCTGTTATACTTCTTTTGTTCTGCTGTTATTCTTAAATCTGTTATTCTATAATGTGGACGTTTGGGCATGGAAAAGGCGAGCATGGCGTTTCTTTCTTTTGTTTTTATATCATCTTTGCCTCACTTAATCAAGTCATTATCCATCCAGTTGACACCCGCAGACGAGAGCACGTCAGATGCCAGATGCCAGATGCCAGAGACAGAGACGGGCACGTCGAGCCAGGGAGCTACATAAATCTTACTAATCAGCTTCGTGAAAATCTACAATGTAGTCCTTGGATACTGGATACGTCCGATGGGCGTATGTCCGGAGGAGGATAGTCGGGTTTATTTTACTTGATCCAGCATCGCAAAGATATTTCTCCGCCCACTCCGTCGGGCTACCGCAATTGCAATCCCGTCTCCGGAATGGCAGAGAAATAATGCACTGTAGGAATAATACCTAAATTTCGCGCAGTGCTGCTCCGCGTGGCTGCTTGCTTTGCTGCGGGGGTTCTTTCCTTCCATAGATGATACATTGTGCATGGCTTCCGCAATCCATACACATCAAGCTTACGTAAACCAATAAAGCGATGCAGAAAAAGAAAAAACATCCCATTTCCCCGAAGAGCGAGAAACGAGCGCTGTCAGCTCTGTTCTGTCTCGACACACTTCCCCTCACCTCTTCTGCCCTTGCTCTGCCCAGCTTTCCCCAATAAGACACTCCGAAGTCCGAGCAAGAGAGCAAACGAAGACGAAGAGGCCATTGCGGATAAGGGGTGCTCTTTGCATTTGGTGCATCATGTGTCGCTTCTTCGTACACCGCCATACTCGGTCGCTCCTTCCACGAGACAATGCTAATGAGTGAATAGCTGAGAGCTATGGCATCAACCGCTCTTCCCCCACTTGCCATTTACCCATTACCCCAGGTCCACCGCAAATCGGGGAGGGGCACTAAGCATCTCCTATGATTTTATTTATTATTTATTATTTATTTCCTTTATAGATTTAATTATTACTGTATGTATATGGTCTTGTCAACGGGTCTGTCTGCTGCAATTCTGTTGGGGGTTTCATGCCTGCTTACGCCCCATGTACAGTAGTTTCTACAGTTTCTACAGTTTCTACATTGGGTTTCAGGCGCGTCAAGCAGCCAACCTCAAAAGTCCTACCAAAAAGTCCCCGCTCGCCATCCCTCGCTCGACACCCCTCCATCTACTATGTAAGCCTACTGAGTAGACCAATTGCGACTGACTATATGCAAACTGTACTGTAATTGTATTCTCTATCTTTGAGCGGTACTTAGACTGAAATAAATCAAAAGGAACAAAAGGAACAAAAGGAACAAAACGAGACCAAGAAACAAAAGAAACAAAAGAAGCTGCAGGCCACCCCTCGATCTACCGTGTAGTCAGATAGCTGGACCAGTCACTGCCACCCCCAAAAGAAACGAGGGGCGCTGGACAGAAGGATGGATTGGCGCATGCAGGACAAGGAGAAGCGGAGCCCTTGTTCCCTTGTATCTTTGTGTTGCTCCGACTATTGCTTCTTTTGTCGTTATGTTGGCGTGTTGGCATATCACTCTGTACAGGCACGGATGTACCTTGTTGGCAGGGCGTGTGAAGTGGGATGGATACACTTTGCGGATGGCGTACTGTACAGAGTATGTTGTCGTTCTTGTCGGTGGTTGGCTGGTTCGTGTTGTGTCTGGCTTCTTTTTGGTCTGGCTCGCCGACGGCGATATGGATGAATGGACAGGTGGATGGGTATCTCGAGCTTCGAATTCACCTACAACCTATGATCCCAGAAAGGAAATAAAGAGGAGCAACGATCAGTAAGTTGGCCTTATCAAAGAGTAAAAGTGTATAGCGTAAGAGTGTGCTTGTGTTTGCTTGTTCAGCATGTTCGTCATGTTCTTTTTTTTGTTTTGCTTTGGCTATATGGTTTGGGGTCTATTGGTCCTGCGGCCAGCAAACGGCCAGATGCCAGAAGAAATGAAGCAAACAGAAGAAGAAAGAAGAAAGCAGGACGCAGAAAGCAGGACGCAGGACGAGAGTAACGGGGTAAAGCAGAAGCAGTAAAGAAGCGCAGCAGTCGCAAGGCATCCTTGCTACCCATCCCTTCTATCCTCTCGTGTGCATGCAATCGTGTTCTGTTTGCCTCCTCCTCTTCCTCATTTATGTGCACACAGTGTATCTGTTTCACCCTGGATGGGGGCTGCACAGTCCGACCTGTCGTGCTACACTGGACAGCACAGCAGGCCGGAAGCGACAATGTGATCATGTGATACCTTTCTATGACCTGTACATGACCTGTACATAGGAAGCAGTGTTTATATTTTCTGGAAGAACTTGGGCTTTGTGCAAGGAAAATGAAACAATGAAATGCAAAAAAGAAGAACGCGGGTCATAAAGTGTCACGGAGGGGTGGGGGGCAATCACTTTTGAGCGGGCTTGGTGGCAAAGACAATGCCCTTCTGGATGTTGTCCGTCAGGCCGGTAATGGCCTTCTCCAGCAGCTTCTTCTCCTTCTCGGTGATGTCGCCAAGGATGTCGATGGCCTTCTCGGCACCGTTGGGCTATTTTGTTAGTATTTTGGGAATACAAGGGTAAGAATGATAAGAATAAATAAAGAAAAACATACGCCGAGCTCGATGGGGACGGAGAAAAAGTCGACACCAGTCTTCTTTGCAATCTCGGCACCGCCGGGGACACCGGGCAGGTAGACGTAGCTGGGCTCGACGAGGCCCTTGGCACCAGCAACAGCCCGGAGCAGCTTCTCAGCGAACCTAGTTTGTTAGCACACCTTGACAACATGCCAATAACACAATAACTCCATAACCAAATAACAAATAAAACAATGAGAAAGACATACCGGTAGCCGGCGTAGGCCATGCTCAGGGTGGCAGAGCCAGCACCGTCCTTGGCCTTGACGACCTCATCGCCACCAAACTGGACGCGGTTGACAAGAGTGTCGTACTTGTCGTCGGGGATGCTGACAGAGGGGGTGACCTGGCTGAACAGGGGAACAATGGTCTCGCCAGAGTGGCCGCCAATGACGGGGACGGTCAGCTCCTGGGGGATGGCCTTGCCGACAATCTCAGCGACAAAGGTCTCGGCGCGGACAATGTCGAGGGTGGTGACACCAAACAGGCGCTGGGCGTTGAAGACACCGGCGGCCTTGAGGACCTCGGCAGAGATGGGGACGGTGGAGTTGACGGGGTTGGAGATGACCAGGATAAAGGCCTTGGGGGCGACCTCGGCAGCGACCTCGATGAGGCCCTTGACGATGCCGGCGTTGATGTTGAACAGGTCGTCACGGGTCATGCCGGGCTTGCGGGGAATGCCGGCGGGGATGACGATGATGTCGGCATCCTTGAAGGCAGCACGGGCGCCGTCGTTGGCGGGCAGGTAGCCAGTCACCTTCTGTTTTTTTTTGTTAGAGTCTGCTGTGGTTTGTCGACGTCGATGGCCGGGGAAAAGCATGTGGAGATGCCTCGGCAATATTCTGGATTCTGGATTTTAGATTCTTACAGCCTTGGAGGAGATGTGCGACAGGTCGGCGGCAACGCCGGGGGTGTTGACGACATCGTACAGAGCAAGCTCATCAACGAGGGGGGACAGCTTCAGGAGCAGAGAGAGGGGCTGTTTGGTCAGTATTGTGTTGTCGTTGGTTCGAGATCAGAGATCATGGGACCTACCTGGCCAATACCGCCAGCGGCGCCAGCAACAACTATCGAGACATGTCAGTACAAGTAAGCTTGGAGAGACGAGAACAATCGAGCAAAGAAGCAGCATTTGGCAATTGCTGATAGACGCGTAGTCATCTATCACAATTGACGACAAAGCCGAATTTGCTGGTGATGTAGACTTACCAGCCTTGACCATGATGGGCGAATGTGAATGTTTGGAAATAGGGTGACGCGGGGAGAGCTGCTAGGCAAAGAGATGGCGAATTGCGGGGGAGGGGCTGTAGAGAGAGGTTAGCTATGGCGGGCAGGGGAGCGTGGGTGAAGAGAGAGTGAAAAGAGGGTGATGAGAGACTGACGGCTAAAAGACAGGAAGAGAGAGAAGTGAGGCCAAAGAAGGGGAGAGTGTAGGCGGAAAAGACAGTACCTGAACGATGTAGAGCTTGGAGATGTGGAGGAAGGAACAAAGTGTGTAAAGGGAAGGAACGAGGGAACAGAGAACAAGAGGAGAACAAAAGAGGAGAGGAGAGGAGAAGAAAGGAGGAGCTCTGAGGGAAGGAGCGAGGGAGAATATGAGTATGTATACTGAGGACTGGAGAGGAGGAGGGGGGGCGTGTGAACAGAGCAGTCGGGAGTATCTAAGGTATGTAATGCGGTCTGCGGGATACGCAGATACTGGATGGGATGGGCTGGCTCGGCTTTGGGGACGTGTATTATGCTAGTATGGCAAGCGCGGCATGTGGTTGTAGTGAATGGGGAAGGAGGAGAGACCGGGGAGGGGGCAGGAACAAAGGGTCGATGGTAGCTCCTACCTCGATTGGCAAGGTTGCGGCTGCGGTTGCACTTGCCGTTGCGTGGCAGTTGTTGCTGTTGTTTTACTTGGAGATGGCAAAGGTATCTTCCAACGGCAAGGAAAGGCTTCAGATAATGCACAATCACAATTCTGCCAACGGAATATACCTCAATTCCAAAGTGCCGGCATAAAAACAGCTCTGGACAGCTGGACGGCAGAAAAAGAAAAGAGGAAAAACCTCGACCATTAGCGGGGTCCTCATTCGCCCAACAGTTCCACGATGTCGCTATTGGGATTTGTAGAAATTCCTCCAATTCCTCTACTTATAATTCGTCTGACTAAGCATACTCGCCGCGCGCGTCTTTATCAACTTCGAAATCATTATCATGCCCGTCAGAGTTATCGACTTCCTCGACCTCGCGGCCGACGACGTTGGCCTTCCACCGCCAGAGAGGTGATGGCCGCCTTTGAAGCTGCAGCCCCTACGTGTTAGAAGACGCAAGATGGCGAGTTGCCACCCGCAAACAACACAATTTACACTCGTTTCCCTGTACTCCTGCACGTACTCCTCCCGGCCTTTTCCTCAGATAGCTCCCACTGCCTGCCCTTTTCTGCGCAAGGTTTGAACGCCGCTACAAGATCGGCCACGATCACCGTGGCATCGTCCTTGGGGATGAAGCACATTCGAGTTTACAAGATAAAATGTAATTCGAGGATCTTCAAACACGACCTCGGCCGGATCGGTACCGGGCGGCCAGCACACCGGTATCCTGCAGGTGTTCAGAAGGGGAACAGATGATGGGAATATTGCCCTGGGGTTCCACGTGCTGGCAAGTACTCTCTACGAAGCAAATATCACCGGCCTCACTTAGCCACACATGGTGGTACTTTTGGACTGTTCCAATGGCCCTGACAAACGACGGGATTTCCCGGCCTAGACTTGCCGAATATCGACGGCAATCCTACCAAGACACAGAGAGATAGTATTAAGTATGTATACGTGGGCACCTAGTTGACGCCGTTGACTTGTGCTAGTCGTGACGTCGCTCCCGGTCGAGATAGTCAGCTTTCTCGTCGCTTCCTCGGCTGTGCGTCGGCACATATCGGATATCATGGCATCGGCATTCCAAGACGAAAACGACAACAAATAATAGCTGTTCGGACTAGACTGGATTTCAGTATTATGCCGCATTAATCTGAATCCAAGCAGCTACTCCTATGTATGTATACAGGCGACATGGCGAGGCTGTGGGCAGCAGCACGATCGGCGTAGTGGGTGGCATTCACGTGCAAATCCGAGTCTGGCAGGAGCGGCCATGTGATATTGGCAATACCAGCCGAACTCGCTCCGAACTCGATACGATAACCGACAGCGTCATCGCTCGACACGTTTCTGGACTTCAGCAACCTTTATTACATCCGAGTAGTTTGCTGGCAGTCAATGCCACCTTCTATTGTCCTGGATTTCCATCTGTCGACAGCAAGGCACGGCAGGGCTGTTTCCCACGCGCAGCCTCGTCCGTGTCCAGCAACACTCACGACGGCCCTTGCAGTGGCCCTCAGTCAAGGCAAGTGTATGTCGGATTGACTGCGCCCGGTGAGTACCAGTGCCTCGCTGCTGTCAACCATGCAATGGCCCCGGCACCATGCCGTACCATCCACCCCCGCCAGCACGCTCTCCCTCACAGCACAACTTCATTATATTTTGTGATATTTCAATTTTTTTAGTCATGCTTTATGCTTTTAGCTTTTAGCTTTTGAGAACCAATCCCATTCTTTTCCGATTCCGAGTCGAAATAGTCGAAATACAAAAACACTACTCCTCTCTAGACAAACGAACAAACGACATCATGAAAGAAAACGCTTATGCGGATGCCTCGGCAGCCTTCTTGGCCTTGGAGCCACGGAGCTTGATCTCGTGGTCGGCCTTGACGGGCAGCTGCGAGCGGCGGATGGCAGAGACGCGCGAGACGGCGGCGGCGCGCAGGTCGGCGCGGTAGCCGGTCTTGGCGGTCAGGGCAGCAACCGAGCGGTAGGTCTTGCGGGCAGAGCGGCCGGCACCCTGGGTGGAGGTGACGGTGCCAGCGGCGGGCTTGGTGCTGCCGACCTTGGTCTTGGAGATGATCTGGACACCACCCTCAGCGTTGGCGACGACACCGACAGCCTGGCTTGTTAGTCTTTGTTCTTTTGTCCTGTCTTGCATTTCCTTGTGTCGATGTCTGTCAGAGGTTCCGGAGTGGTCGTTGGTCTTGTCGCAGGCCGGGCCATGTCGTAGCAATGTCATCCTGCTATAATGCTGTCATGGTGGATGCCGTCTGTCGTGATTTCGGCATTCGTTTGGCTATAGGTTGTGGATTGTGCTCCCATGGCAGTGTAGTCCCAGTCCATCAACAGAACTCAATAACGCCGTGGTAGATTGTCGTGAACGTGGCCTGGCGATAGGTGCCAGCAGATGTCGTCGTCGTCGTCGGTATCTTGTCGTTTCGCCGTGTTCTTGTCGCCGCTGATTGCCGCATTCGTAGACCATAATAATACTAATACAACCAATGGCATCGCATCCCCTTGCCGATCCAACTTGACAGCCTGACACCTGGCAAACAACTCTTGTTCATTCAAATCGTACCTTCTCGTTGACGAAACCGGCGTACTTGCGGCTGTGGGTGTTGGTCAGGTTCATGGGGTCGCGGGAGAACTGGACCTTGGCGTTCTTGTTGCGCTTGACCAGGAAGGAGTTCTGGCTGCCTGGTGGGGGGTTAGTCGTGATGTTTGGTACATGGGATTTGGATCTCAGATCTCGAATCATCTCGGAGCTCGAAATTCACGATCTTGATTTTGATCTTGCTCTTGAATCGAGATGGCCGCACAACGGCAGCAGGGTGACATACGGACAACCTCCCAGACGAGGTCAGAAGAAACGTTCGGCAGAGACATTTTGGCGGTGGTGTTGGTGTTGGTGAAACGGAAGGGTGGTGTTGAGATGTTCGTGGTCGGAATGATCAAAAGTCGTGATGTGATGGGGTGAAGCGAAGCAAAACGGGCAGCCTCTAGTCACTACTCGCTGCTAATTTTTTCTCTCGATAATTTTCCTCCCCTCACTTTCCCTTTACGGGCTGCATACCGCCCTGCCATTGGGCCACTTCCAATCTACAATCCACTATTCATCACTGCGTCCATAGCTTTACAGGAGTATTGTCCACTGGAACAGCGGCATCCGCGCCATAATACAGAGTGCTTTGCACAGCCTGGGGACCTAATAGTACTATGTATGGTCTCCATAAGGCGGCGCATTGGCGCGGCCAATTTTTGTCCCTCATTCTTTTTTTTTGCGACCAAACTTTGTGGGTTCCGCCTAGAGCTAGGATTATCCACTTCAGGGCTAGTATTTTCTTTCATCCGAAATCGTTGTAGCGAGTATTATGTCATCATTCGCTGATTAAGAAAATGACTAATACTCATGTCGCTGAAACGGGTTGACCGCCTTCCAGAAGCGTCAGTCCTGTGTGATCTCCAAATTACTGCCTGACGGACAGTTGGACCGCCCGGTAGACCCATATTTCCATGCCAGCCCGTACCGTTCTGCCCGCTCTCCTAATCACTGAAGCCATACCTAGAGCGGCCGCCTGACCAACGCCGCAGCGCATGATAAACCACAAGTCTGTCTGACGAGGAGGGGGGCCACTTAAAACATGAGGATACGAGACGCGAAAAGGCATAAACCACGCCAGACCAGACGCAGAGGAATACGCCTAGAATACACTATTTCGTTTACAGCCAGAGTGGATATTGCGACTACGTATGCTGCATATTAACGAGCACAGCGTCAGCCCCATCCATCCCGAGCGAGACGAGAAGCTGATGCCAATCTTTCAGCATTTCAGATTGCAGATTGCAGTCTTTTCATTTCCAACCGTCAAGACACCACTCGCTGTCGACCAGTCTACGACAAGCCACTTACGCGCTCTATTCTGTACTTTGTCTCTGGTGGCACCGCTCATCAAGTGAGTGAAGCTGAAGACTGCATCGCGACATCATCGTCATCGTCATCGACATCACCAAATCATCCGACAATACTTTGAGCCTCTCCCTCTACGCCTTTACACTTAACTCTACGCACCTCTACACCTACCTCTACATACCGCACACCTCACACCTCGCAATGATCTACCTCTACGGCCTCGTGCTGGCCGTCATCGTCAGCGGCTCCCTCCTCTACTGGACCCGCGCCCACTGGTACCCGACCTTTGCCGATACCGTCAACGGCACCGCCGACTGGGTCTGCGACACCTACGACTCGTTCCGCTCGTCCGTCGCCTACACCCGCCTGCCCACAACCTTTGCCGGCGATGCCGAGGCCGGCCTGAGCAGCGCCACGTTCGATCTGGCCGGCAACGTCGAGGGCGGCGACAGCCGCGCGGGCCTCGACGACGCGAGCAAGGCCGAGATCCTCAAGATCATGAAGAGGCGGCGGCTGCCCTTTGACGAGGCGCGGCGCGTGTACATGGAGCAGCGCTTCCAGGCCAACGGCATCGGTGCCGACGGACGGCCGCGCGATCCCAAGTTTGTGAGCTTCTCGTAGGCAGCCGGCCTCTCTTTTTTCTTCTTCTTCTTTTTCTCTTTTTTTCCTTTTCTTTTTTGCTTTTCTTCTCCTTTCATTCTGTTTCAGGCGTTTGCTCATGGGACGGTGGCCGACAGGTCCTCATCACAGCACATAATATACCACGGGCGAGGGACCGACAGCTGTCCATCTCGTTTCTTTCCTTTGTCTTTGTAATTGTCTCTGCTTCATGTTTTATCTTCTATTTCTTCATATCGACCTATCAACAGCGGCACACTACATTCATTACTTTTCCTTATTTCACTTGTTTTTTATTTCTCATATTAGCTTTTGCCTCGATTTATATGTTTATGTTTTTTAAATTGAATCATTCTTCAAAATCGAGATACAAATAATACAAAATTGACACAAATATTTTGCACTCACTCTTTTTCAACAAAAAAAACATATAAAAACATAAATCACTTGAACAAACACAAAGCAGACAACCGACAGCAATGTTTGACGAGCCATGACGTAAGTACAACACCGAGCCAGCCACACCCGAGACGAGAAGCAGAATCCCAGCCATGTAGACAAAGTTTAGAATAGGTGTTCAAATAGACTACTTCAGAGTATTTTAAGGTTTGTTGGTTTGATTTATTTATTTATTAATTTTTCGAGCTGCAGACAATGGCTTGCGCTGCCAACCAGATCCCGAGAGAACGCCCCAACTTCCGGTAAGGTAAAGATAATAAGGTAAAGATAATAAAGAACAGAGTAAAGAATAATAAAAAGAAAAGAGAGTATTAAAACGTATAGATGTCCGAGGACCGTTGGCGAGTGAGCCAGTCCGTGTAAACAAGGAATAGCTCAAGAGAGCCAAAGCAAACGTGCTATTGATGCAGGAGCGAAGAGTGGAAAGACGAAGCTGGTTATATACAGAACATTCTGGTGGAAATGTGGGAAATGTAGAATGCGGAAGAAATGCAAAACAAAAAGCAAACTCATGGAAACATGACTTGGTGTTCGATGACTCGAGGACGGCCTTTTTTTTCTTCGTGAATCGGAAATGGGCCGCACACGGACCATCACTATTAATGTGTAAATGTGTGGTGATGTAAAAGAAAGGCAGAGAACGGCGAGTGACAAGACACTGCAAGAGGAGTGAGGAGGTTCTTGAGGACAAGACAAGACAGATCAAGGATGTAGAAGCAAGGGGGTCCGTGGGCCGGGGGGCTCCGTAATCGGCCAGCACCCCAGACCTATGATTCTTCATCTTGCTTGTCAAGCCATCGTGCCATCAGTCCTCCAATATTTACCCAGTTTAACGGGTCTTCTTGGTCTCCTTCTTGGCGCCTGTGTCCTCGGGGTCGTACTCGCGGTCGTCGGCACCCTCGACCTCCTTGACAATGACCTCCATCTCCTTGACCTGCTTCTTCCAGGTGTTCTCGCTCATCTTGGTCTTCTTGTCAAACAGCTCCTGCTCGGGCTCGCGGTAGCTGCCGCCCAGACGGTCCCACAGAGTAAAGTACTGGCCGTAGTTGTAGTTGAAGGCCAGGTGGTGGATGCTGTGGCAGGCAGCGCCGTTGATGACCGGGTTGTTGGACACGTACTCGCCATCGTGAATCATAATGGTCCAGAAGTTGATAAAGACAAAGAGGAAAAGGTATGCCCACTTCTGCAGAGGGAAGAACATGGGGAAGAAGTGGTAGGGCAGCGACTGCATCCAGCCGTCAACGGGGTGGAATGCGTACGAGGCAAAGGGCGTCGGCATGATCCACTTGTGGTGAGGCTTGTGAAGGTGCTTGTAGACGCGCGGGTGGTGCAGGCCGCGGTGAATAAAGTAGACAAACATGTCGGTGAAGAAGAGGAAGAAGGGGATCTGGGCAATGTCGTACCAGCGGCCGGGGCCGTCGCGGGTGTGCTCGTACATCTTGCAGAGATCACGGACCTCGGCCAGGAAGAAGGGGGCGGTCAGCAGGGCCATGATGGGCATGGCGGTGCTGGCCTGCTTGATCTCGAGCCAGACCTGGTTCTTGAGGTACTTGGGGTGCTTCATGGTCTCCTTGTCAAAGATGAAGACGTAGGAGAGCGACGAGAACATGAAGTAGGTGAGAAGGCCGAAGAGCCTGTACAGTCAGCACATGCTGTTGCCACCAAATGCAGGGAAAGCGTGAACAGTGAACATACCATGTGATGAGGAAAAGCGAAAAGTACTGGCGGAAGATGTTGTTTCGCGGCGCCGAGCTCATGTATGCATAGCGGGAGGGCTCAAGCTCGAACAGGAACGTCGACGGCTTGTAGGTCCATGTTGACAGGGCCTGGGGAGAAGTGGCGTTGGCGGCAAAGTTGCGGAACTTGAAGGCCGGCGAGGGCAAAATGTAGGCATATGCGTAGTCAAAGACATAGTTGTCCATGAGCTCGAGGGCGATATCCATGGCGAAAGGGGGCTGCGACCAGTCGGCGCAAGACTGTAATGTTGGTGAGAGGATGCGGCGGGGAGGGAGCGGTCGAGGTCGCGTCAGAACAGCAACACGGTCGTAGTGACGGCGATGCGAGGATGTCGATTCGAGGATGTCGAGTGTCAAGCTCAACAACGCAAAGACGTAAAGATGAGGGGGTCGGCTGAGATGGAGAGAGGAAAGTAAACAAGAGAGACCTCTGTTCAAGAAAACAAGGAAAGGAGGAGGTATATCAACAGACGCCGAAACAGGAGGAACAAAGAATTAAAAGAGAGAATAAAAGGAAAAGAAGAGGAGAAAAGGAAAAGGAGGGTGGGTGCCGTGCTGTTGTCGCAGATTGCCTGTCTACATTACTGAGTATGATGCAGGACGCTGAACAGTGGCGTGGTGGTGGGCATCGACGGGTTCTGGAAAACTCCGCGCGCTCTCTGAAAAGTTTTGGGGCGACCCAAGAGAGACTAGAGAGAGACCCTTCTCGTACTCGTATTCTTACAGGTATAACAGGCCAATTTGTGGATTTCTTTGATTAATTGATTTAAAATAGTCTATTTATTTTACTAACTGCCCCTGGTTTATCAGATCTTTAAGAAGGCGCCCCTGGCTGCGTGGATCTGGACCAGTAAGAAGGAAGAGGCAGGACTGGGCAATATCGGGCCACCAGCGGCCGTCATGCGGAAAACAGCTGGAGGTCGGAGTTAAGCGGTTGACGACAGTGAGGTTGTAGTGTTTTTCATATTTTATAAAAGCGTATTCTCCCAGAAAAAGAAGGAGAACATAAACAGGGAAAGCGCGATGCGAATAGACCCTGGATCGAGAAGGTGCGGCCGATGAGCGCTGTGGACCAATGGTCAGCGGCAGACACGGCAGGTGCTGAGATGCTGTAAAGGCTGCATACATGCATTGATATGTACTACGTAGGGAAGGTGCAACGCAGCCACAAGGAAACCAGTAATACAGAGAGCACACCCGATGCGACAGGGATAGGCAGTTATCTTGACGGTCGATCGACGAGAAACATAGGCTGTTGAAACATGATTTACAGTCGAGTGCAATTCTAAAATACCGTATCGACCAGAGTAGTAGGCGAGCCTTGAGTGCAAGAACCGCACGAGTAACACTGGGCAGTTCCCGCCGAATGGCATGACGTATGCTGTTTGCGCTGAGATCTCGGCTGTTTAATATGGATTAATGGAAAATGGCTTTGGAGGAAGGTACGATGTACATCCGGTACGGTGCATATTGTACATCGTAGCTTAGTGATCCATAACTGCCTTTTCAACAGACGAAAACATACCAGACAGGCTGACTGAACTTGGCAGTCAGCCTGTACTGCGATCGTATTCGGTGCTGTCGGTCGCCCTCAATCGACTCGACGACTCGACAGTAGCACTGCCGACTGGTCCCCAGACGGAACGAGGACGTGCCGACACGCCAAAGACGCTCGCCCAAGTGCGCGAAATGGCGTGTCTTTCTGCAGAATGGATGTTTGTGTGAGTGGGCCCACCCCTTTCGGGTGGTGGGGCCTTCTTTAATGGGGGATTAGCTCCGTAGACGGTGTTGGAGGAGTCGGTAAGGAAGGAGCATGGCAAAGATCTGGAATGGCAGGTGCAAAGGGAGCGGCACTATCGTAAGACTGGGAAAGAGCGCATCCGAGCCGACTAATTAAATTAACCGAGAGTTTTATTCATAATTAATAAGCAGACGACACCAAGAGCAGGGCATGATGTCTCGATCACGGTTTTCTCTACTGTGTAGAAATTCAGTGGGTAAATAAAACAAAAAATAAAAGTTAATAAAAGGTAAAAAGTAAATAATTATCCGAATATGTATAGAAACACGGAGGATTGGCTGCTCTCCGCATGTGGGCTCCGTTGATAACGCCAGTATGAATCAGTCTCGTCTCAGTCCTACTTGACTCCTCCTTCTCTCCTTCTTTTATACAAGCAAGGCTAAACGTTGTGGTCCCAGGACACAGTGTGCTCGACGGCCCACGACCGCACAGCCTCAAAGTTGCGGCATGTGTGCAGCGTGTTAAAGTCGGGCCAGTAGTCGTCGTCGTCGAAGCCGTACTCGGGGAACAGCTTGAACGTGAACACGCCAATGTCGCTCTGGCACATCAGGTTGGTCCGCAGCGTCTCGATGCAGTGGTCCACGTGGCCCATCAGGTCCTCCTTGCCCTCGGCCTCGCCAACATCGCCGCCGTGGTACTGGTAGTAGTCCTTGTACACGGCCTGGCGCACAAGGTTAAGGCAGTGCAGCTGGTGGAACACCTCCAGCGCCGCACGGTAGCCAACCTCGCCGGTCTTGGGGTGCGTGATCTTGAGCGAGTTGCGCGGCAGCCCGAGCTTGTCCAGCTCCGCCTCCGAGATCATCGTGTCGCCGACTATCTTGTTAGTCTCTTCTTCGTCTCCTGCAATCCGATGTCATACTTGTATACACTTACTGTCGTTTGCAATGTAGTCCCAGGCTAGATCGACCTCGGGGCCGAAGCCGACAAAAGGACCCTCGACGACCGGCGTCAGGTTGGTGAACCGCTGCGTCTCGTACTTGACCGCCTCTCTCGCAGGAGCTGGTTTGTTAGTACTGTTCAAAGATGCTACAAGTATGCTAAATCGACTTACAGTAGGAAGAGTAGAGCTTGGTGTAGGCGGCGTCATTGGGCTTTGCGTTGCGTGCACAAAACGACAGAGTAAAGAGTGTGATGGAGGTTGTCAGGAGCACGGCGTGTCCCAGCCACATCCAGTGCTTGGACAGCCCGCGCCGGGCCTGTGGGATGAAGCCGCCATCGTGCTCCGAGTCATCGCTTAGCCGGCGTGTTGAGATGGCAGTTGTGGAGGTGGAGATGGAGACATCGTCGTCGAGCTTCTCGTCCAGGGGGACGGAGTGGTAGACTTTTGACTTTGACATTGTGGTTGGTGGTGTGATGATGTGGTATACAGTGGAGGAAAAGGTGCAGATGCAGAGAGATGTGAGCAATAAAAGAGAGAGAATGAGCAGGTTAAAAGAGGAGGCGAGAGAATGAGAGCGTTTCAAGAAACTGAATCCGGCAAGGAGAGGTGATGGTGAAGAAGCCAAAGGATGAAAACTTGCTCACCCAAAGCCAAGAAAAAAGGCAAGAAAGAAAGTTAAAAGGGAGCCAGTCGCCTTGTAGAAGTGAATGAAGAGGAGAGACAGAAAGAGGCAGACAAGAAGGATATCGACAACAGACTTGCTGAAGATATATGATGCCGACACAAGATTTGACGAGCCGATGATAACAGCAACAAGAGCAACGACAAGAGACCGAAACAACAACAGGCCACAGGTCGACAGACAGAAACAAAAGTGGCGAGAGGATGGGCGACACAACGAACGATACGATACCGATAAGGACCGGCCAAGAAAGACGAGTGCACACTCGAGGATATAAGTCAGGCTCAAGGAACGGGAAAGAGTAGATTGACAGGTTGGCGGGCGATCACAAGCACACTTTACTCCTCAGAGACAATTTGCAGCAATTAAGACGACAAGACAAGACGACACAAAGGACAATCAAAAAGGGCTCTGTTCAACAGAGGTTGCACAGCAATGAGGGTAAGGAAAGGGAGAGGAAGACAAGAGAGGCAAGGAGGAGAGGACAGAAGCAAAAGAGAAGGGAATGGGGATGAGAGAGAACCAAAGAAAGACAAGAGAAGGAGCAGAGGGGAGACCAGAACGACAAGCGAGAGAGAAGAAAGAAGGAAGAAGGAAGAAGGAAGAAGAAACACAAACAGAAACAAAGACGACGCGAGTGCGGCCTCGAGGGAAAGATGAAGCGAAGTTGAAACGTTTGATGCTCACCCCAGATATACACCGTACAGTCACCAAAAAGGCAAGCATGCGGACTATATTGGACTGCTGCTATATATTCCATACAAATCTTACATGGTGGTAGTCCCCACATCGACGAGACAAGACCTGGGGCTCTTGTGGCTCTTTGACCTGGCCGTCCTGGGTCGGCGTCGCAGCTTGACGGGTTTGGGAGTAACGCAGCAACGCTCCTATTGCTGCAATAAAGAAGAGCGAGAATCAATGATCGTCGACAACAAGCAGCGTCAATTATGTCAATCACTATGGGGTTTGGTGCCATCAACACCGTCTCTACCGTCTCTACCGTCTCTCGACCGCATCTGCCGTCTCCATCACGCACATCAATCTGATGAGGCATTTCTGTTCGTCTCAATTCGCCAAGTCGTCTTGCCAATTTCTGGTTTATTCATGCTGAACCACTGCCGTACCGTCTGTCAGAGGCCTCTGCCATATCACATCAAAGTAAGTATCCAGCGGTTGCTGTCGCACTCACGGGGACCTCATGGGGACCTCATATGGGACGCTGTCTCTGAAGTGGAGTGCAATAAAAGGTATCTGCAGTACCCCATACGCCCAAATTGTTCATGCACTTTGCAGACTAGCTATGCTACATTTTCTGGTGTCGTATCTGCTCTTCATCGTCTTGACAGTTGCTGGCGACTCGCCGTGTTTCTGCTATTGCTGTACAGGTTACTCTGCAAAATACGGCATCCTATTGGCTGGCTCCAACGTCCAGTGTCCCCTCCTTCTTGAAACTATCAGGCAGTGCTCTACTCGCCATTTGCTGCGGTCGCTCTTTCCTATTGCAACTTCTCCTTTGCTGCTGGGCAAGAGCGGCCCCTTCTCCTGTATGATATAACACTCCACGTTTCACCCGTGTGTGTAATTGGATTTGGACCAATTGTAGAATAGAGATTTCGTATAAGCGGACCTGATATTTCCTATTACGGTATGGCTCTAAAACGACGTCAACTCCATCTCCAACTTCACCTCGACTCTTGGTCTCTCGTATCGCGCCTGGCGCCCATCTCTACATACAGCACGTCTTAATGCAGAAGCAAGAGAGAAACTCTTGTTGACTCTGATGCGACTGATTCTGTAGATCTTGCCAGCAAGACGCACTCTTGATCTCTGGTCGCGTCCTGCCAAGGTGCCTCATCATTTCTTGTCTTTTTCGTACTTTTCTTGGCTTAACTTCTCAATTACTCGAGCATTCATTTCTTCGCTGCATGCCACCCAATGTGATTAGCCATAGGACAAGCTTTGGCAGTCCCGGCACAGCGTATCCTTGCCATCACCTCAGCCCTGCTTTTCGCTTTTCAGAGCTCACATGCAAAGCCGCCCTGCTCCACTCTGTTTTGGCTTTTGTGTCAACGGGAGCCTCACTCAGTCTAGACTGTGCTCTGTACAGTTTTCTAGTCTTTCTGCTTTGTTTCCCAGACTCAATTACATTGTAGTCTACTCCTGCTCGAATACCACCACCTACTTGTTTTAGTGGCCGGTTATCCGTCGACGTTGTCCTTGAAGTAACCCTCCTATTTCCCCGTCCCCTTCCTCCCTCCTCCCCCTCATCGACCCCTTTGCTCTCGACCCAAACAAGTGTACGCAATTTGGTGATGCTATCAGCAAAATAAGCGTTTCCATATCACATCTCTCACGATCTATGCATTGTGTGCTATAGTTAGATATTGTTTTCCTACTCTTGTTTTGCCGTTTCCACGTTGTATTGGTCTCTTTTCCTTCATCTCTGACAGTGCAAACGCAATATGATTATGATATTGCTATCTGTTATTCGAGATTGGCTAATGAGTATCAGAAATTGATTTGCTGGTGCTACCTCTTGTCTCCATTTCCCACTTTCTCTTGTGCCGACCGTCCGTTGCCATCCGCACTTTGACACGATGGGATGCCAAGAATAGCTTGTCCTGGCCCCCTGCTGTCCATTCTTTGAATTTATCTCTTGTCATATTGCCAACGCTGTGCTTGGTTGTTGATCGCCTTTCTGGCACATTCGCGTACCTCTGGATGTTGGATTTTCTTATTCAAAACCTGAAAGTGTAGTATCCATTAGGCAAATCCTGCGTTTCTCAACCTCGCCTCTGCAAGTATAGCCGGTGTCGATTTGCAAGAGACGGCCAGCCAAGATGGATGCAGCACACATCCTCTTGGTATTCGCGATCAAGAATATCGAGTCCCGCTACATGTTCTATGTGCACACCCTCCCGGATGACAACAGGGCCCAGCCAAAAGGTCCGAGTCGAGATGTATTCTGGATAGCTTCCATTGTCATTTCTTTGTTATTATGTATGGAGCAGTTGCTATGGTACAAAGGCTTATTCAAAGTAAGACCCCTGGCCACTGCTACTATTGCTAACCCGCCATTCATCTGTTCCTAGCCCCGAGAAAGGAAGCAGACAGAGCCGGCGTAATAATAGAAAAACAGCCAAACAAAAAGTCGAATTAATAAACATAAAACGTCGAAATAATACGGAGACTGCGGGCACTAATACGGGGTTTATTGGATGGGCCGTAACTGCCGACACCCTACTACTATGTATGTATGTACGCTTGTAGCTTCGTACCAATTGCATTACACCCCGTGCACCCTTTAACCGTCTCCATCGTGAGACACGTCTCGATACCACCGATCAGGTTTGAAGCTTCGTCTCGTCCCTCTGTGTTTGCGTGCCGCCCTCTCCCAAGGCTGTGCTGGCCCTCTCCTCTCCTACTACGACCCCCCGGGAGGAGTTCGGAAGTGATGGGAAAGTGTAACGGGACGAAGACGTGGCGACCGTCTCTGCCTCTGGTTGTGCCTGTACGTAGTGTGATTCGCCAGTTCTGTTGTCTCTATCGATTCTATGTAGTGTAGACGCTCTTTTGCTCCTTTTTTGTTTTCCTATTTATCTCACGAGAGTTCGCCGCTTCTTCGTCTTTGGTTTCCTCTCTTCTTTTTCTCTCTTCTTTCTTCATCCGCTGGCGCCTCTTCTTTTTTCTTCACATCTTTCATCTCTTTTTCACTTTCACTTCTTCCATAAGCTGTATTTTTGATTTTCAGCTGCCGGTCAGCCTACATTCTTTAGCTTTTATTTATTTATTTATTATTCTCTCATTCTTTGAAACTACCGCAAACTCCCTCACTCTATACCACCCACCCCCACACTACCACCAAAATGCATACTACATCTCTGGTTCAGCTGGTCCTTGGCGGCCTTGCTGCTTCGTCTGCCGCCAATGCCTTCCAGCCTGCCGCTGGCGGTGCCCTCAAGGCCCTGTCTGCCCGCCAGATGGCCTCCCTGCTGGCTATTGCCGTCCCGGCCATGGCCGCTCCCATGATCCCCAGCGAGATCGACTCCCGCTCGCCGCATCACGCCGGCAAGAAGACCAAGGCCAAGGGTGCTCGCGACCTCGAGGAAATCGAGGCCCGTGAGCCCCACCATGCCGGCAAGAAGACCAAGGCCAAGGGTGCTCGTGACCTGGACGACCTCCTGACCGGCCTTGAGGGCGCCACTGCCGGTGTTGTTGGTGATATCACCAGCACCATCGTTGCCCGTGAGCCTCACCATGCCGGCAAGAAGACCAAGGCCAAGGGCGCTCGTGATGTCGAGGCTCGTGAGCCTCACCACGCTGGCAAGAAGACTAAGGCCAAGGGCGCCCGTGACGTCGAGGCCGAGATCGAGGCCCGCGAGCCTCACCATGCCGGCAAGAAGACCAAGGCCAAGGGCGCCCGTGACGTCGAGGAGATTGAGGCTCGTGAGCCCCACCACGCTGGCAAGAAGACTAAGGCCAAGGGCGCTCGTGATGTCGAGGAGATTGAGGCCCGCGAGCCTCACCACGCTGGCAAGAAGACCAAGGCCAAGGGTGCCCGCGACGTCGAGGAGATTGAGGCTCGTGAGCCCCACCACGCCGGCAAGAAGACCAAGGCCAAGAACGCCCGCGACATTGAGGAGGATGTCGAGGAGGAGGCCGAGATCGAGACCCGGGAGCCTCACCACGCCGGCAAGAAGACCAAGGCTAAGGGTGCTCGTGATGTCGAGGCTCGTGAGCCTCACCATGCTGGCAAGAAGACCAAGGCCAAGGGTGCTCGTGATGTCGAGGAGATTGAGGCCCGTGAGCCCCACCACGCTGGCAAGAAGACCAAGGCCAAGAACGCCCGCGACGTCGAGGAGGATGCCGAGGATGATGTCGAGGATGATGTCGAGGAGGAGGCCGAGATCGAGACCCGCGAGCCTCACCACGCTGGCAAGAAGACCAAGGCCAAGGGTGCTCGTGATGTTGAGGAGATTGAGGCCCGTGAGCCTCACCACGCTGGCAAGAAGACCAAGGCCAAGGGCGCCCGTGACGTCGAGGCCGAGATCGAGGCCCGCGAGCCTCACCACGCCGGCAAGAAGACCAAGGCCAAGGGCAACTAAGTCAACCAACACAAGCAACCTACAAACCCAAAATCAAAATCAACCCCCCAAAATTAGAGGCGTTTACGACTATTACCTCTTCCTTGCCAGCTCGACGCTGATGGAAAGAGGGAGAAGAGGCGGGAGGGATTCAGTTCTTTATCTCGTCTCATTTCTAATATACCATTTGTGCCTTTTGAATCTACCAATAGCCCGTTGTGTCTTTTAAGTTGCTGCTTATTTGCTTTCTTCTCTTCTTCTCTCCTACCCTTTTCTTTTTGCATCCCTGCTCTGTTGGCCTGTCTGTCCACACAGCTCTAGAGATACAACCCTTTTGAGTCTAATATAATTTATAAACCACCATCTAATGCATTTTGACTGACTGTAACTGACTGTGACTGGCTACCATGATTGATTCTTCAGGGCGGCTTCGGGGACCTCGGCTTATCGGCGACTGGAGCCGCTCGATACCCAGCCCGGCTTAGATGCTATATATATATACGGTGACCTATCAATATCGCACCCACCCACCCGGAGCATGTGCTGCATGCAGGGTGTTTTTCAGCTGCAACCCGAGAGAAAAAAAAGAAACTAAACAACTCTGGACACCATAGTTTGTAGAGAACCAAAAGGACCTTGCATTGCATGCGTGTGGACCACATAAGCAGACGCTGGCTGGCCTTTGAACATTCCCATGCCCGGAGCGCTGCTGATGCTTACAAAGGATTGCTGGCTGCGCTACCTCCCTGTCCATTGTACACAGTGCCGCAAGCACAGATAGCATTGTGTGCCATGTTGTTTTGGGGGCCGGCTTGTCTCGACCGTGAAACGAACGGCGCTCGTCTTGCTTGTCTCCCCGGCTGCTTGCCCAGACTGCAGAGACATGCAGGGACGTGTGCGATGTATCTGCAACACGCCCATACGATATAGACACGATAATTCATATAGTAGCATAGATAACAAATAGCATAGATAGACACGCCACAGACACAGCCTGGCTCGCCTGGTCAGCCATGTGTTTGAAGTGCCATTGCCTGTGCGACATGCATGTAGAGAGGAGGCGAACTGCCAGCGGCACCTAATTTCCCCCATCATGCAAAAGTTGATCAGTGCTTGCTTTGATAGACAACCTACTCACTCTGTATGCTGTGTTGTTACTCTGCGAGTCTGTCTCCAATATGTCTTACAATGTAAAAGGTTGATTGCTGGTAAGATACACCGATGCCGATCGCATCAGTCAGCGGTGTGTTTCGGTGTGTCTACTTGATCTCTGCTACAAGAGGCTGATATCAACCAGAGAGTCACTCGGAGGACCCGGATTGTAGAGTGCTTGGGTATGTTTTGTGATTTGGGTGATGAGCTGAGGCGATGGCAAGTGACGAGAAGACAGCTGACGTAATCCGACGACGAGAAGACTAGAAAACCACTTATAGAAAGCTAGAAGATGACCAGAAAAGCAAAAGCAACGAAAGCAAAGAAGGACAGCCAATACCAAGATGACGAGCTGAAAAAACGATTTCAAATAAAGAGCAACCAAACACAAAAGACTCAGAGGACAGTCACCAGAGTGATGAGGCAGAGATACTTTGCCAATGTACCCCAAGGCGCACCGGCCTGTCACAGTATTCCTACATAGTCCATAGTACACCATAGTACATTAGCTCTGCTATGTGGGTCGTGATACAGACTACACACCCAGCGTAGCTCACGTCCTTATCGAGGCTTACAAGCACAGTGAGATAAATCGGGTGCTTCCCTTTTCCAGGGCAACACACTGTGCACTGGCTTGTACCGTACGGAGAAAGATACCTGGGCGGGATACCTAGTGCCCTAACGTGTGGCCAATACGGAGTAGAAGTGGGTCATCCCCTGTGATTAGAGAAGAGAAAGTACACAGGTGAAAGTACCTTGTACCCTATGGAGCCTGTGGATTGGGCTATACTCCGTACTTGCAGCATATTTGTGGCATAAGGTACATGTGCAGAGGTACTGTACCGGCTCCTTCTGTTTTGCACTGCTGCTCAGGGCGCGCTTCCCCCAATCCATAGACCCACTTCTAGCAGTATGGACCCACAACACTTGCTACTCCATACTTGTCACGGCGAGCGAATCGCAGACACCGAAAAAGGGAATAAGTACATAAGAGAAAATGGGCCAGAAGGAAAAGCGCGAAAAGCCAAAAGCAACGAAGAAAAGAAGAAGAAAAGAAAAGGGTTCCGGCCTAGACGCACGGCCCCCACAGGGTGTTTACTGTGTATAGAGTACTATGTACGGAGTACGCTACTGTGCAAAATCGGTACAAAGTACATGTGCATATAGTACTATGTACAAGAGGCAGGCGCGCTAGTATAAATATTTGATAAATTCGATAAATAGTTTACTGCACGAAAATCAATTTAAAATACATAAATAGATAATAATAATACCAATAATCTCTATTAATTAATAGACTGTCAGTGCACGGTGCACGGAGTAAAGAGAGGAACACTACGGAGAATCACGTATACTCTGTTTTGTTTCTATGAATCGGCAGTACTCTGTGTGTCCATGCTGACGCCGTACTCGTATCTTGTAACTTGTAGTTTGTAATTTGTAGTTTGTAGTTCGTAGCTTGTACTATGTAGTTGTAGTTTGTAGCGACCATCCCTATGCACTGCACACCGCATTCTTCTCCGCGAGCTCTAAATGGCAGATACTGATGGTGAGATCGTCAAGAACGATGTGTGTATAGCCATGCCTTGTCGATGCAGCCCAGCATGTGCTCTTACCAACCGCGCTTGTATGGAGTACTTTTTGCATCTCTCACTCGTGCTCTGCAATTAGCCTGTGCCATGTTGTCCTCGCAATGCTCCTCAATGCCTGGTCAATCGCGTCCGGTCGCCGTTTTCTCGGATCACTATGTATTTCCCTCGCCCAATTAGTGACTGTTAATTCGACTAAAAATCGATAAATTGTAAAAGGCTAGCCTAAACAAGATCACACTAGCCATATATGCTCTGTATCCAACTTTGATCTTATTTCCTGCCAGTAATTTATCGAGTTTATCTATGTCTCTTGTTTTCGCCTTTCGTTCCTTCCCTCTCAAACACGACAGCACTGGACCCACCCTGCCACCGCCTCCACCCAGAGCCCACCCCCCTCCCTAGTCTACTGCTGCCTCTGGCCTCTCTATACTTCCACTTTACTGTACTATGTAATGTAATACTCAATGTATATGCGCTCACACGGTAGAGAGTTGCTTTGGCTGGCCCCAGCTGCTTGTTTCTTTGTAGCGTGCGTGCGTATCTTACCAGTGTTTCTTCGCCTTTTGGCTAGTATGTACTGCTACTGGGTTGCTCTTTCCGCGCGCGCCCAGCCCCAGCCCAGGTGCTCCTTCCCTTTCTGTGCCTCAGAGACATCGCCAAAGAAGGAACCCCATTCCATTGTCTACACCTACTACTCTGTAAGATACCTCTACGGAGTATGCTTAGTTAGCTGCTCCAACAGCAGTACCGCTCAATTTTTCCCCCTAGCTGTTTTCATCCACTTTTCCCTCGCCTTCTCTTTTCTTCTTCCTCCTCCACCTCTACCTCTTACCACACCTCTCACCTCCCATCCTTTTGTCCCATCCGCCCCCTTTGCTTTCTTGCATCATTCTTTTTGACCCTCTAGCCATCCGCTTTTGTGTCTTTTGTGTTTCCATCGCTCGTCTCTTTGGCACCTGTCCCTTATCCTTCGCACCGTGATTCACTTCATCGGAAGGGGCGACTTTCTTCTTCTCTCCAGTCAGCCAACGCCTTGCCACCTCTCACTTCCTCACAGACACCACCCGCACCAACATCCAGCGCCATCAGCTACCGCGCATCGCGCCCCCTTCTCATCATCAACGTCGTCATTTCCAACGGGTTTTTGACCTCTAGCGCGCGTGCAGTTGTCGTCCTTTGATACTCACTCCCCCCTCCTCCTCCTCCGATTTCGACTCGTCTTATAAGAGGCCACCCCCTCCCACCGAATCGCGTCCCCGACAAACAACCTCCCCGCGCATTATACTTTCATCAGTATAGTCGATCCACTTCATCGGGAAGCATCGACAGCATCGCCGGCATCAAAGCATCTCTTCCGACCTCAGCCCTCATATAACCGGCCCTACAACACCCCCCCCCTCGTCGCATACAATGTCTATGTACGGTGGTGGTCACCGCGGCATGGGCGCCGTCCCCCCTAACACTGGCGGCGGCCGCCTCAACGAGCTGCTCGACCAGGTCCGCTCCGAGTTCGAGACCCAGATGCGTTCCAGCGAGAACTACGAGCACCAGAGTAAGATTGCCCTCTTTCCCGGGCTGTCCCCCCCCGACGGCCATGCGCGCATCCTCTGGGATGTAGTCGCGTCTATGCTCAAGCATGTGAACTAACCTTTCCCCCCCTTCCAGTCCAAGCGCAAGTCAACGAGATGCAGCTTATTCGGGAGAAGGTCTACGCCATGGAGCAGAACCATCTCAGCATCAAGCAAAAGTAAGAAATAAGAAAACAAGAACCTCGCCTTCTCGAATGCGCTTTTTACGATGCGTCGGCATAGGACATCGTCTATGCCCATTCCATCATGCGATGCTAACCTTCGTTTTCCCTAGGTACGAGGAGGAGATCGCTCTGCTTCGTCGCCAGCTCGGCGACCGCGGTGGTGCCCCCCAGGGCCCTATGAGCGGCCCGCCTCAGCACGGCGGACCACCCCAGCCCCCGAACCTCGGCATGGGAAGCAACGTCTTCGCAGCCATCATCGCTGGCCAGGGTGGCCAGGCCGGCCTTGCCCCCCCTCCTCCCCAGGAGCAGCCTCCCCAGCACCCGATGCAGTCGCAGCCACCCCCAGGTCTGCAGGGCCCTCCGCCGCCGCCGCCTCCTCCATCCCAGCAAAACCCCTTTGCCCAGCAACAGCAGTACGGCCAGCCGCCATCGGGCCCTTTCCCGTCGCAGCCTCCTCCCACCAACTCGCCCGGCCCGGCTAAGCGCCCTATTGGCCGCCCCCCGGCAGGCGGCCCTGCCACTCCCCAGATCAACACCCCGGTGCCCTATCCCGGCCCGGGCCAGTCTCCCCAGGTCTCGTCGCACCCTACGCCTGACCACGCCCGCATGCAGATGGCTCCCTCCGGCCACAACAACAACTCGCTCGGCGACCTGGACCCCGAGCGTCTGCCCGCCCACTACAAGAAGACACGCGATGACTGGTTTGTCATCTTCAACCAGCAGGTTCCCCGCGTCCTCGATGTCGACCTGGTGCACTCGCTCCAGCACGAGAGTGTTGTTTGCTGTGTTCGCTTTAGCGCTGATGGCAAGTATGTTGCAACCGGCTGCAACCGCTCTGCTCAGATCTACGACGTGCAGACCGGTGAGAAGCTGTGCGTTCTCCAGGACGACACAGTCGATGTTTCGGGCGACCTGTACATCCGCAGCGTCTGCTTCAGTCCCGACGGCAAGTACCTGGCTACTGGTGCCGAGGACAAGCTGATCCGCGTCTGGGACATCCAGAGCCGCACCATTCGCAACACCTTTGCCGGTCACGAGCAGGACATCTACTCACTGGACTTTGCCCGTGACGGCCGCACCATTGCGTCTGGTAGTGGTGACCGCACCGTCCGCCTTTGGGACATTGAGAACGGCCAGAGCATCCTGACCCTGACCATTGAGGATGGTGTCACTACTGTTGCCATTTCCCCCGATACAAAGTATGTCGCTGCCGGCTCGCTCGACAAGAGCGTCCGCGTCTGGGACATCCAGCACGGCTACCTGGTCGAGCGTCTGGAGGGTCCCGACGGCCACAAGGACAGTGTGTATAGCGTCGCCTTCTCACCCAACGGCAAGGACCTCGTTTCGGGCTCGCTCGACAAGACTATCAAGATGTGGGAGCTTGCCTCGCCCCGCGGTATGCCGAACCAGGGCCCCAAGGGTGGCCGCTGCGTCAAGACCTTTGAGGGCCACCGCGACTTTGTGCTGTCGGTTGCTCTCACGCCCGATGCATCCTGGGTCATGTCCGGTTCCAAGGACCGCGGCGTGCAGTTCTGGGACCCCCGCACCGGCAACACCCAGCTTATGCTGCAGGGACACAAGAACTCGGTCATCTCGGTTGCGCCCAGCCCAACAGGCGGCTACTTTGCCACAGGCTCTGGTGACATGCGCGCTCGCATTTGGTCGTATGGCCGCTACCACAGCTAGTAGATGGATAAGTTGGTGGGCAACTGTACCTCGTCTTGAAAGTATCCATTTCGACGACCCCGGTACACGTTTCCCTCCCCTGCTCTTCTAGTCTCTGGTTCCTCACGGTGCTCTATTGTCCTATTGTCATTTGGCTTGTCTGCTTCTTTGCCTGTTTGTCTGTTGTGCGTTTACGCGGTTGCCTTGCTTTGATTCCTTCTTCTCTTTTGTCGTTAACTCTCCTTGTCTTGTTATAACCCTTGGGATCATGCAGTGGCTTATTTCGCTTGTTATTACCTATCTTTTTTTTTACCTGATCATCTCTCTTTACTTTATCGTCATGTTCTTGGCTGGATGCTCTCTGTTTACCCCGTGTCTGCTGTCTTTTTGTCTGCTATTGTGCTTCCGAGTCAACCAACCGGCCTTCACCGCCTGGCGTCGGCCTTGTCTGCCGAAGAAGCACATGCTCTCTCTTTTTTGCATTTATTTCCCCCCCTTTTCCTTGCCCCCTTTGCTGTCATCAACTTACGGAATAATGGCGTTTTGTTTACTCTGGAAGGGAAAGAAACGTAAAGTCTCTAGTTACAAATACACTTAACAAACCCCCAACTCTCTGTGCAGCACTCTTGCCATGTCATTTTTGTTTCAAATATTGAAGTACACAGTCGTAAAAGTAGTCGCTTGTATTGGGTATCATGTCTATGTCGTTGTGTGGCAATGTAATCAGCGACGCTACAAAAGACCGCTAAACAGGTCGTCGAACTCGTCGCCGCGCTTCCGCTTCTTCTTCTTGTCCTTGTCCTTGCTCTCCTTCTTTTCCTTCTTCTCCTTCTTCTCCCTGGGTTGTTTCTTCTCTCTCCTCTCCTGGCCGAGCTCGTCGCCTCCTACAGCCGGTGCCTTTCTCGCAGTCGCAGTCTCGACAGGGCCCTCGTCATCCCCGACGCGGCGCTCGTCTTGCGTAGTCTTGCGCTTTTTCTCTGGGCGTGGTTTCGGTCCGCTCGTCGTTGCCGACTTTGTCTCAGAGGTGTTCGAGGCTGATGCAGGCGCGGCCGCGGCGGCCAGTTTCAGCACGTCCTCTTCGCTGTCGTCGTCTCTCCGTGCGCGCTTCTTGAGTTTGCCGGAAGAAGATGACGACGCCGACTTTGCCGGCTTGCCCGAGGCATCGACGCCACTGTCGCGCGCGATGGCAACGCCAAAGTCGACGTCCGGCTGGCCGCCCGGTGCTTTTTTGAAGCTACTTTTCGTTGCAGACGTCGAGGCCGATTTCGATATCGATATCGAGGTAGTGGTAGCGGAAGATGGAGGGGCCTTGCTGGCTTTGCCATCCGCGGCATCGTCGCCCGCATCCGCGATTCCCAGGACACCCTCAATGTCTTTGACTGCAGCCTGCACCTGCGCCAACACGCCGACCAGCAGCAGCCCCAGTGGCGCAAACTGCTTGTCCGCCACCAGTCGCGAGAAGGCCAGGTACACCTTGGGCACGAGCGCACGCGTCTCGTCCACGCGTGCTACTATCGTTTTTGTGGCGGCATTCTTTGCGGCATTCTTTTCTTCTTCGGACTTGCGGACGTCCTCCAGCAGTCTGCTGACAGCCCGCCGCAGCTGGCCAAACGCGGGCCACCAGTAGGTCGACACGCGGTGCTGGTTCTTGTGGCGGCGATGCAGGCCGTGCAGCAGAATGGCAGTGTCGTCGAGACGGTCGGCGACTTGTGCAAATGGTGTGCTTTTGATGGCAGGTGGCAGGGGCGCTGCCGTCTTTTTATTCTTGGACGATATTCGGCTTGTCGACATGCTGGCCGTGTGTGTGCAGATGGCGGACAAGGTCGTGAGAAGATGAGAAGCTCCTGGAGTAGACGACTAACAAAAAGCCACAGCTTATCTAATCTCTTATCTCGTATCGATAGCAGATATGCACGTGCCTGGCGTCACAGTGGTTGGCTGAGTCATCTGCGAATCTCAGTTTTTTTTTCAGAGGCGAGCGATTCGCGGCGGCGGGGGTGGGGTCTTTTTCCCTTCTCTTACTGCCATGTCGCGGCCAGAAAAAGGTTGTAAGAGTAAAAGTAGGAAAATTTTATAGTTACTTGCGCTACTGCTACGCTTGCGGGCGTATCAGAGGCATGTATTATGTATCATAGCCTGCGTTAGCCTTGCGCGCGAACTTTTTCTGGATGGACGAGCAGAAAAAAATAGAGATTAAAAGAAGAAAGAACGCCCTCCTCCGCTCCCTCCCTCTCTTCTAATGGACGACGTTAGACCATCGGTCCATCCGGCGATTGCAGCTGCACGACGACCTCCAGCGGTCGATTGATATTTTGTCTTCTTTCTTTTTATCCTTTTTCATTCCCATATACCCACAAACATGTCTTCGATCACTGTCCTCCTCGTCGGCAACGGCGGCCGCGAGCACGCCCTGGCCTGGAAACTCGCCCAGTCGCCCCGCGTTGCCCGCATCCTCGCCGTCCCCGGTAACGGCGGCACTGCCTCGAGCCCCAAGGTCCAGAACATCTCGGCCGATGTAGCTACTGCCGAGGACTTTGCCAGCCTGGTCCGTCTTGCCCAGAGCGAGAACGTCGGCCTTGTCGTGCCCGGCCCCGAGGCCCCTCTTGTCGACGGCATCGAGAGCCACTTCCGCGCCGTCGGCATCCCCTGCTTCGGCCCCTCCAAGGAGGCTGCCATCCTCGAGGCCAGCAAGACCTACTCCAAGGACTTTATGCAGCGCTACAACATCCCCACGGCCGCCTACCGCAACTTCTCCGACTACAACGCCGCCTGCCGCTATGTCGAAGAGCTGGTGCCCGCTGACCGTGTCGCCACTGAGGGCAGCACCCCCGCTGTTGTCATCAAGGCCACCGGCATCGCTGCCGGCAAGGGTGTCATCCTGCCCTTTACCCGTGTGGAGGCCCTCGAGGCCCTCAAGAGCATCATGGTCGACAAGGACTTTGGCGCCGAGGCCGGCGCCGAGGTTGTCGTTGAGGAGTTCCTCGACGGCGATGAGCTCAGCATCCTGACCTTTTCCGATGGCTACACTTTCAAGTCGCTGCCTGCTGCCCAGGACCATAAGCGCATCTTTGACGGCGACCTGGGCCCCAACACCGGCGGCATGGGCTGCTACGCTCCCACCAACCTGGCTACCCCCGAGCTGCTGGCCCGCATCGACCGTGAGGTCCTGGCACCCACCTTTGCTGGTATGCGCAAGGACTGGAAGCCCTTCCGCGGCCTGCTGTTCACCGGTCTCATGATCGCCCCCGACGGCACCCCCCGCACGCTCGAGTACAACGTCCGTTTCGGTGACCCCGAGACCCAGACTGTCCTGCCCCTGCTGTCTGCCGACACCGATCTGGCCGAGATCATGCTGGCCTGCACCAGCGGCTGCCTCGACTCCGTCGACATCAAGATCGAGAACAAGTTCAGCGCTACCGTCGTTGTCGCCGCGGGCGGCTATCCTGGCTCGTATGCCAAGGGCACCCCCATGCAGGTGGCCGAGCCCGCTGCCGGCTCTGGCGTCACCGTCTTCCACGCCGGCACCAAGCGCTCCGCCGCGGGCGAGCTCCAGACTGCCGGTGGCCGTGTCATTGCTGCCAATGCTACCGCCGAGTCTCTCGAGGCTGCTGTTGCCAAGGCCTACACCGAGGGCATCCCTCTGATCAACTTTGACAACATGTACTTCCGCAAGGACATTGCCCACCGTGCTTTCCGCAAGAACAAGCCCGCTGCTGCCGTTGCGTCCATGTCGTACGCCGAGGCCGGTGTCAGCATCGAGGCCGGCAACGCCCTGGTCGAGCGCATCAAGAAGGCTGTTGCGTCTACCGCCATCCCCGGCGCTGACGCCGAGATTGGCGGCTTTGGTGGCGAGGTTGACTTGAACAAGGTCGGCATCCCTGCCAACTCGTCGTCTCTGCCCATCCTGGTCGGTGCCATTGACGGCGTCGGCACCAAGCTCAAGATCGCCCTGACCATGGGCAAGCACGACACGGTCGGAATCGATCTGGTTGCCATGAACGTCAACGACCTTGTTGTCCAGGGCGCCCGCCCTCTGATGTTCCTCGACTACATTGGCTGCAGCAAGCTGATTGGCGACATGGCTGCTGCCTTTGTCGAGGGTGTCGCTGCTGGCTGCCGCGACGCCGGCTGTGCCCTTGTCGGTGGCGAGACTGCCGAGATGCCTGGCATGTACCAGGACGAGGAGTACGATGCTGCTGGTGCCGCCATCGGTATCATGCAGCCCGAGGTCCGCCTGCCCCGCCTGTCGGACATGGCTGTCGGCGATGTCCTCCTGGGCGTCGCCTCGAGCGGTGTCCACTCCAACGGCTTCTCGCTGGTGCGCCGCATCGTCGACCGTGCCGGTGTCGCCTACACCGACGCTGCTCCCTGGGCCACGACCCCTGCTGGCCAGTCGGTCGGCGAAGCTCTGCTGACCCCTACCCGCATCTACGTGCGCTCGCTGCTCGAGGTCGTCCCCTACGTCAAGGGTCTGGCCCACATCACTGGCGGCGGTCTGACCGAGAACGTGCCGCGCATGCTGCCCGACCACCTGGCTGCCGACATTGACGTCGCTGCCTGGCCCGTGCCCCCCGTCTTTGCCTGGCTGCGCCAGCAGGGCAACGTCACCCCTACCGAGATGGGCCGCACCTTCAACAACGGTATCGGCATGGTCGTTGCTGTCGCTCCCGCCGAGGCCGAGCGCGTCACCAAGATGCTCCAGGCTTCCGGCGAGACCGTCTTCACCGTCGGCCAGCTGGTCGCTCGCGAGACTGAGGGCTGCGTGCTCAAGAACCTCTCGGCATGGCAGTAAACTGCACACTGTAAACTGTTTTTGTTGTCGCGTAACACCCGAGAACAGTCAGTCTCAGTAACAGTAAAAAAAGTATGGGTTGGAAACTAGGTTTTGATTTTGATTTTTATTAGCATCGGGTTGTTTGGATCATATGGGACGTTATCAATTTTTATACAATCATCTTCGCAACCAAAATTGGCGCAAGTATATCATGTAGGGAATGTTTAGGAAAGACAAAAACAATATAAAACAGTCTTGATACCAGAAAACGTCACAAATAATGCAAGCAAGTATATGATACTATCCAAAATGCTGGTTGTACTGTATGCCAAAAAAGACTATAGGATGTATGACGCGATAAAAGTATGCCAAAGTAAAGACACAAAAATGATGAGAAATTAATACAAAACTTGATATATCCAAAAGCGACGCAGCAAGGTATTAGTCGTTAAAGCTTGGGATTATCCGGACCACTTTCACTCCACGCCGATGAGGCTCTTGGGGAGGAAGGACCAGACAGTGCCGACAATGGAAATTGTGATGGAGAGGCACAGAATAGTACCCTGGAAAAGCTTGTCGTGGTAGCTCATCTCGTGGCTGAAAAGCTTGAGGTGGAAGAGGACGGGCAGCGTGACGCAAATGGTAAAGCACAGCGCGCTTCCCATGAAAGCCATAATGCTGTCAAAGGCAGGGAAGAGGATGGAGATGACCAGGAATGCGAGGATCGTGACGACGCGGATGGCGATGCGGGCAATGCCGCGGAAGTACATGGACCGGCCAACGAGGACAGGCGCGTCCGTTGCGAGGGCCTGCTGGTGCATGCCGGTGAGCACCTCAACCGTCGTAATGATCGGCCGTGCGTTAAGCGGGATCTTGGTGAGCGGGATGATGCCGATGAAAATGCATAGGAGGATGGTGAGCACGCGCGGGTAGCCTGATGTCATGAGGATGCTGGCAGTGATCTCATCCTGGACGTCGTCTCCAAACATGAGCAGACCAGCAACAGCTGTCACGAGGTCCAGCATGTACTAGACACGTAAGTATTTGATATTTGATTCGACGTCACCATGGGCTGATGGGAGGGAGCAACGTACTGTGAAGGAAAAGGTGACCTTGATGGCCTTGGCGTACTTGTATGGGTGTCTCATGTCACGGTAAATCTGCACAGTTAGCATCTGTTGGCGTATAAGTGATTCCGGGTATATATACTCACATTGGGGAACACGCTGTGACCACCCCATGGCGACATCAGAAGACCAAAGGACAGGGGCAGAGTCAGCCAGTTGGCCGGGAAGAGGTACGTGACGGCGGGCTCAATAAGCGAGCCAGGAGTCGTCTTCTTTGTAAGGCCATCGATGACCACAATCGAGACGACTGTTTTTGTTAGCGAAGCACCATAATGTGTGTTAAGCTAGGAAAGTGAAACTGTAACTCACTGCTGAAGCAGGACACAATACCGATAATGCTTGTGACACTGAGGAGACGCATTGGCAAGAAGTTGAGCGGCACCATGACGAGACAGCACAGCGTCTTCCACTCAATGATGGTCAACATGCCGGGGAACAACAGATCCAGCGAGTCGGCAAAAAGCACAATCAAGGCGACACACGCTGCCATGAGCTCGAGGGTGAACAGGAGACTCGTGATAAGACGAGCACGAGGGCCAAAGGAGATGAAAGCAAGATCGGAGAAGGTGATGACGGCCGGGTCCAGGTCCATGCATTTGGCCAGCAGGCGAGCCGTGTAAGACGTGACGACAGCCGCGAGGAACAGAATAATCATACCGCAGATCCAGCCGGCGTACTTGATACCCATGGGCAAACTCAGCAGGCCGACACCAATCAGTACATTGATCGAGTTGAAGATGGTCTGGGGCAGTGTCGACTGGCCCTCCACCGTCAGGATGATCTTGCCATCCTCCTCGACCTCCTTGACCAGAATAGCAGGACGCTCGCCGTCGGTGTGCGGCACGGCAGCTACATCAAGGAGCGGGGCAGCCTCGGGCTGTTGAGGGTGGTGCTGCTGGTGCCGGTGCTGGATCTGCTGCTGGTGCCACATTGAACCGGCCTGGGCCATGGAGGCAGCTTGGCTACCAGGGCCAACGCGGCCCGCCATTGCACCATAGCTGAGTGCGGCCGGCGAGCCAATAGAGCCATAGCGACCGCTGCTGCGATACGACCGGTACGAGCCATAGCTGCCGACAACCTGGGATGCCGAGTCGGCGCCGCCCTCGGCTGCAGAGGATGCTGCGGCTGAAGCAGCAGTCAGGTGTGGCGGCCATGCAAAGATGGATGAAGTGCTACCGGCACGGAAGAGGCGTGTGGGCTCGGTCGAGTCGAGCAGGCCCTTGCGTTCTGATGCTGGGCCGCCGTCGTGATCCTCCTCAATTGCCTGTTCGGGTACGGCACCAGACATGTGCGGGCTGCTTGCTTCTGAAGGCGCATCCAGCGACACGGCCTCGGACGACGAGCCCAGAGCAGAGGAGCTGCCGGCCTCGAGGTGCTGGCGCAGAAGAGAGAGGTAGGGGGGTGGTGTCCCACGGAACGATCCAGGCTCGCCGCCCGCCTCGCTCATGCCATCTCCGTGCGGGCCAAAGATGGGCTCTTGGTCGGCAGCAAAGATAAACGACGGCCGCTGCGGGATGACTTCTGTGAAGTTGGCGGCACGCTGGAAGCTTCGAGTGAATGACCGGATGCTGTTGACACCGCCAATGTCCGTCAGGGCAGAGAGGCGGGCACCAACAGACGACCGTCTGCGCCGTTGTGGCGGCCAGTGGGGGTTATAGCTGCCCGCACCGCCTTCGGCATCGTACGGATCCCGCTCGTCGTCGTCGAGCAGCTGTGAGTTGGCATCGTCGTCGTCGCCGCCACCGGCACCGCTGCCTTGTCTATTGGGCCGCCCAGCAAACTGCACGCTTCGGAAGCCAGCCGACGAAACACTATCGGGGCGGAATGGGGAATCGGTAACGGCCGAGGTCGAGAAGTCGGGAGTAGACGCACCGGGGGCGTTTGGTGCAGCCATTGGTGAGGAAGAATTAGAGGACGAAGGGATATGGCTGGTAGTGCTGCGGCGTTGTAGATGCTGCAACTGCGAATAAAGAGGGAACCGTTGAAAATATCAAAGGTACACACACATATGGGTGGGAGGGAAACTGCGACCGACAGGTCTCGGCAGCTCCTTCCTTGTTTGGGTTATATCCTTGTCAACCTTCCCGGTGATGAAATTTCTTGCAATGTTGCGCTTGGTGGCGGATTCGGACGATATCGATAAACAATTAATGATAAACGATAAACCCGGCCTGGTCGTTTTCGGGTTGATCTGTTTGAAATTTTTGCCCTTCTTGTCTTGATGATTCGCGACAAGACGACGCGTCGAACAAGAACTGGTGAGAGGGCAGTCGGACAGAGAAACAGCAGTATTCTAAATGAAGCAAATGCCAGTTGGGGAAAGAAGGACTGGAAAATGAAGAAAATAAATCTGAACAGGAAAGAGGGGATCCGAGACAATGATAACGGAAGGAACACCCAGCAGCGAGTCACAGGAGCTCCAGAAGAGCAGGAGCGACGGGCAGATCAGAGGATTATTACTTGGTAGAGAGATCAGAGATCAAAGCAGAATAAAAGAGGAGTTTCGAGGAGCGTGCCCCATCCAGTGATAAACAAGTCGAAAAAGAGAGGAGCTGCGAGAAGATAGACGAGACAAGCGAGTCCACAGGATGGAGAAAGGCTCCGTATAGATAGCGGCGAATGTGGTTGTTTCTGTTACTATTGCATTGCTGTGTTGGCTGTGTTTGGGCAGACTAGCCGACGACGAGGCAGGAGCAGTCGGAATGGCCGAGAAAGGAAAGAAGAATTGAAGAAGAATTGAGACGAGTTGAGAAGAAAAGAGAGTCACGAGGTCATTGTCAATTGGACTGGAGAAGAAACAGAATAGGAAAGAGCAATCAAGGAAGCAGGTTAGGATGCAAGAGCCTGCAGAGAGATAACAGATAAGATCGCAGAGTCGGGGCTGATACGAGTCAGGCCACACAGAAATGGAAGGCGCGTTACATAAGAGTTTTCTTAACTTGACGACTTCGCGACTTGACGACTCGACAACTCGACGACTCGACATGTCAACGTCTCTGCCCATCATATCCTCCTGCACATATTACGTTTATCCTTTCGCTGGCCCTTTCCCCCTTTCCCTCTATTCGCCGCATCGCGTCTTGATTGTTTCTCATTCTAATTATTTTGTCGTGCCCTTTACTAACAAAACAGTCGGCCCATTCTCTTTATCTTTTAGCGCCAGGTACCGTAGGCACAGAGACCGTACAGCACTCATTAATTCTGGATTAATTCTGGATTAATTCTATATCAATTCTATATTTGCAAGACACTTACGGGGTAGCGAGTGGATATACAGAGGACTTTGACTCTCTGGAATCGAGATGTGAATTGTTGTCAACTTGAGATGAAAGGTTTGAATGAAAGGTTTGAATTTGGCAAGAGACCGTTCGCTCTTTCCGCCTGCTACATAGTACACACAGTACTCGGCACTCTTATCTCATTCGCTTCGTCATAGCTGCACAAGGACGTCAGCCTGTGGGCTTATCTCTACTAACCCCAGCTATCTCTTCAGCGGGATTAGGTAAATTGCAGCCAACCAACAGTCGGCCCATGCAAGCTGCAGGCCGATAAGAGTGCATATAGTGCAGATCTCACGCTGCGGCTCCATTGCCAGCATCCTGCATGATAATATCGTGTCTATGTGAGGGTTTGACGGTACAGCGTTTTACCATGCAAACACTTTATTTAGAATAATCATTGAGAAGAGACTAGATTTTCAATTTGCATGACAGTTAGGGAAAAGAAAGACATGGCAAAAATTATAAATAAATAAACCGAAAGTAACAGAGAAGAACAGAAATCCATCGCTTGCTGACCTAGACTCCAACACCAGATAACGTAGATTGAGCGGCTGTCTTGCCGCCTCATATAAGAGGAATAAAAGCATGCCCGGCCCTGTTGCATCTTCAAGCCCGCTCCCGATCAATGCTGGTGCGCTCTTGGCCACGGGATAGACCGGCACTGGCAGCACTCTCGCCCACGCGCACCTCGTCCTCAGGCACGCCAACGCCGACACTGCCGGCAACGCTCAGCATGCTTGTCGCACGGCCGCCACCGTCGCGACGGCCTGTGATATGGGCCCCGCCGGCTGGCGTCGTCGAGGGGGTTCCGTGCAGCGACGAGCCGGTCACCGACGCCCCCGAGACGGCATTTATGCTTGCAGTTGTGCTGACGCTGGTGCTGCGGCTGCGGCTGCGGCTCGCGGCTTGCGACTGTGTCTGCGGCTGTGCCTGGAGGGTTGCCGAGTGGGCCGCCTGTGTCTGTGCAGCGGCCTGCCGCTCAAGCTCGCGGATCCGCCGGCGCAGTGCCTCATTCTCACGCTTTGCACTCTCCAGCTCTGCACGGTAAAAGGCCGTGTCCTCGTAGCGTGCCGTCCCGGCGAGGATAGCAGGGGACGACATGTCGCGGTCCCGTGCCGACCCTGCGATGGAGATGGGCCCTGGCGAGTTGGCACGGCTACGGCGTGACGCTGTGCTGTTCTGGCGGCTCAGGTTGGGTGCAGTCGGGCGGATCGGGGCTGGGGCCGTGATGCCGACAATCGACGGCGTGCCGGCAGCACCGGCACCCAGAGAGGCACCGCCGCCACCACCACTAGTCAAGCTGCGCGTGCTGGCATTGGAGTAGGTGCGGTTGTGGCGGCCCGTCGACGACGGGATGGAGAAGCCCGAAGTGCCCGAGAACAGGTGGTCGGCCGGACCGTTTCCGGGAGCACTCGACGAGAGGTTGGATGTAGACTGCGTTTCGGACGCACTGGCACTTGTTGACGACGTGTTTGAGACGACTGAAGCGTTTTGGGCGCGCAGCAGGGTGAGCTCGCGCGTGAGACGGTTGACGACGGCCTCCTGTTCTTTTTCGAGCTGATTATGAAGCTCGGCGGCCGTCAGCGGGCGCGGGTGGCGCAGCGGGCCAGGGCCGCTGATACTCTCGGCCGCCGCCGAGGTAGCGGGGGGAGGAGGACCAAACGGCGAGGGAAGAGAGGACGAGGAGTGCAGCCCCTGGTTGGAAGGGAAGACGTGCATCGAAGACGGCGACGTAGGCATCGGGGGAGGGGCCATTTGTGCTGGGGGAGACGTCTGTGGCAAGTGTGTATTGGTATTGGTATTGGTATTGGACGGTGATGTTAGAGATGGGATGGCTGGCAAGATGGCGGGTGATGTTCCCGAGGAGGAGGGGATGCGAGAAGCTGCAAGGACCCGCGGGGATGGCGGGACAGAGTTGAGATCTGGCATGCTCTTTTAAAATGTATTTTTGTATTTGAGCTGTGCGGGCATCTGCGGGTGGGAGTTTGAGCTGCAAATGTGCTTAATATTTTTCGAAAAAAAAAAGATGAGGCCCTAATGTCGTCTGCTCCATACGTTATATCCCACCGTCGTCATCGCTGCAAACAGGAGTCAGTCGCATACCCACGTGATTGCACAACCCCACACGAGCTGTTAAAATGGGGCGCTGTGGACGGCTATTTCTAGCTAATCCCTGCTCGTAGAAGCTCTCGAAGCTCTTCTTTTTCGAGAACGTGGTCATAGTTGGGATGTGTATTAAGTTCTGGTATTAGCATTGTAAATTGCCATTGAAGTAGTTACCGCTTTGGCATATCTTTTGAACAGCTAGTTTTCATGCCCGTTGTACACACGCGGGCTGCGGGCTCTACATCATGCATCCTCACAATGCAGATCAGGTGAGGCAGTAAATGGCTAGAATCGCCCATTTTGCCGTCAAAGCTGCCCTTAGTTTGAATGCCCATCAGGTCGTGTGCATGGTTTGGCCTGGACGTCATAGCCGGTAGTACTGTCGAACGGAGTAGAACCTCCATATACAGTTTATACATTGTGTATGCACTGTGCATACACTGTACATGCTTTACGCAGTGACGAGATATGATGCAATGAGAGGCGAAACACCAAGATATCCGATGCTTTTGTTGTGTGCTTTTTGCTTGGTTGCTCTCGCCCGCTATCAGGATTTATAGTGGAAAGTAAAAGGACCGGGGCCGTTGAGAAAAGGCCGCCAGTTGCCATATATAAAGCCGTTGTCGACAGACTCGTTTCGCCCGACTCTCTTCCGATAACATCTTCACCTGCTACAGTTTCTAATCCTCACCAACACACAAACCAAATAGCTACAATGCCTGAAGGACGCGAATCGCCATCTCCCTCCCGCCAGTCGGGTGCTCAGCTGCACGACGCCACCGGCTCGGGTACAGCCTCAAGCAAGCCGCAGTCAACCAAGGAGTGGAAGGACCAGCCTGGCGACAACGGCACCAAGGTGAGTTTATACATATTATACATAGATATGTCTTCGGGGGGATGTTTGAACGAGCGCTAACAGGACAGAACCTAGAGTCAAACCCCAAGGGCCCGCTCGAGGACGAGGTCAAGCGCAAGTTTGACGGTGTGCTGAGAGACTAGATTGGGATATCGAGATTGAATATACAACGGAATAATGAAATAGGAATGGATTTAAAATAATCAAAATCATCACGAATTACGATTGGCATTGGCATGAGTGGTGCTGAAACATGCAAATGCTGCTTCTGGGTGAATGTCTCAGAGCCGGATGCAGTATCAGTCAGCAGAGGAAAGAGTGAGTGAACAGAACAGTGAGATTACACGTGATACGGTGACACACCTTTGGCCTGTCGCCGCCACAATTAGGCAGGCTTTTGCGACTTTTGACGATTGTTGAATGTGATTGCTGCTACCTAGAGCACACTCAACAATGTAGCAAGCACAGCCACAGTCTACTGCACCCATCTTGCATCAACCTGGTTGTCGAGCTTAATAGCTGCAGCTGCACAGCTCACTTTGGGACACACTGCACACTACAGAGTACATGCATGTCGCCATCGAGTGCCTTCCATCTCAAAGACCAGAGCAGCAGTACGATCATAGTGGGGCGTTCTTTGATATGCCATCTGCATCCATCTGCGTCCATCTGCGTAGTCAATCGCAATCTCCACTTTTAGCCCCTCTATTCTGGTCTAAAGGGCCACTTAAGCCACTGAAAGCTGAAAAGAGGGAGGACTGATGACGTTTACGTCGTGCTGTGTGCCGCTTTGCCCGCGGGTCGTCTGCTCAACTGTCCCTTCCTGTTTTAATGTGTTGATTCAGTGCCTCTTGCTGTTTTTGCAAGATGCGTAAAGGTATCATTGATCGCTCCTTCTATTTTTGTTTATGGTGTTTAATTACTGCATAAGCACTTTGCATGTGAATACCAAGAAATGTTGAGAGAGGGGCAGTGCGAAACAACGTCTCCCCAAAACAGAAGGAATGGATGGACACGCATTCAGGCATGTCTGCCATGTCATATCTCCATTGGTGCCTCTGCCAGAGCTGTGGCCGTAGAGGGGGGCCTCCAGGCCTGTCTCCGGTTTTAACGTACCGTAGCTGCTCTATGTATTCGATAGCGCAGTCTCATAAGGGCATACTATTACAGATAGTACAGAGAGAACATAGGATACCAAGCTAAAGCTGCACACGCCAAAGTAGAGAACGCAATTCGAATAAGTACTGCTCCTGCCGCACGTCATATCCCTCAGTCGTCCCTCTTCCTTCTTCTCTCTTCATACCCAAACACACGTCACCAAAAACACATCATCACATACCACCGCCATCATGTCTGCTCCCTACACCGTCACCGTCCAGAACATTGCCGCTGTGACCTCCGACAAGGAGATCAAGGACTTTTTCAGCTTCTGGTAGGTTCAAGTCTTTCAGATGTAAAGATATGAAGAAAATAAAATAAATAAAAAAGAAAACGAAACAGTATCTAACAAATCAGCGGCAAGATCACCGATATCCAGGTCACCACCGACGAAAAGACAAAGTCTGCCACCGTCGCGTTCGAGAAGGACACGGCTGCCAAGACTGCCCTGCTGCTGAACAACACCCAGCTGGGCGCCAACCACATCACCGTCACGGGCTCCCACGCCGTCGACGAGCCTGCTAGCGCTGTCGCCGGTGCTGCTGCCCTGCCGCTCCATGAGCGCGACTCGGACGAGCTGACCCAGGAGGAGAAGCCCCGCGCACGCATCTTTGCCGAGTACTTGGCCCACGGCTACGTCGTCGGCGATGCCGCCCTCGAGCGCGCCATCGATCTCGACCACAAGCACGGCGTGACCTCGCGCTTTGCCAGCACCCTGACAAACCTCGACGCCAAGTACCACCCCAAGGAGCGCGCCAAGGCCACTGACCAGACCTACGGCATCAGCACCCGTGCCAACTCGCTGCTGACCGGCCTCGGCTCCTACTTTGAAAAGGCCTCCAGCACGTCCAGCGGCCGCCGCGTTGTTGACTTTTACACCAAGAGCCAGCGCCAGGTGCAGGACATTCACGTCGAGGCCCGCCGCCTGGCCGACCTCAAGAAGGAGGAGTACGGCGGCAGCGCCTACAAGGCTGCCGGCCTCGAGAAGATCTTTGGTCAGGAGAAGAAGACTGCCGCCCCTGCTGCGGCCGCCCCTGGCACTGCTGCTCCTGGCACTGCTGCTCCCGGCACTGCTGCTCCCGGCACTGCTGCCGCGGCCGTCCCTCCCTCGGCTGCTTCTGCACCGGCCACCGGCTCGACGGGTGCACCCATTCCTACCGATGCCCCCAAGTTCGACCCTCCCCCGACTGCCCCCTCTGCCTAAGCGGATATCGGCGAGGTGAGGTTTATTAGTTATGAGGAAAATGAGAGCATATACATAATGTGCTAGGTTTATATAGGTTTATGAATTGATATCACTTTGTTTATATTTTCTTGCTCGATTTGCTTGACCAGATGGTGACACTGATATGTATATAATGTATGATATATGGTGTATTATGTCAATCCATGGTGAAATGCTTTTCCATCCCAAAATGCGCCAGACCTAGTTAATCATGACTAAAAACAATAATGCTAAACATATGCTCGAGGTTGAAACAAATACAAAATACAGGTGAAGGAAAGCAAACCAGAGAGGCCAAGACGAAAGAGGCCAGCTGAAGGACTAATCGAAGACAATCTTGGTGCCCTTGAACTCGGCCGTCTGCGCCGCCTCCTTGGCCTTGCGCGCAGCTTCCCACGAGGGATGCAGCGTGCCCGTGACCTGCTTGTTGGCGTTTTCGTTTTCCTTCTTCTTGGGCGCCGGCGCCGCGGGCTTCGAGGCAAACGCACCCGCCGTGCGCGGCGCCCTGCCGCTCGCCGCCAGCTTCCGCCGCATCCAGCGCGGCTGGTCGCTGGCGTCGACGGCGCCGCGCTTCGCGTCCCACTTCTCCGCCACCGGCTTGGGGTCGAGCTTCTCCCGGATGATGTGCTTGGCGTCCTCCTTGTACTTTTTCTCCCAGATGGCCTGGCGCGCACGCTGGCCGCGGCGGTTCTTGCGCACCACGCCCAGCATCTTGGCCGCCGCGCGCTCGTCGCGCTGGGCTTCGTCGGAGCCGTAGCCGTCCGAGTTGTCGCCCGCATCGCCGGCCATGAAGCCGCCCATGAGCGAGGGCAGGAAGTTGGAGACGCCAGACGCGACGGGAGCCGCCGCGCGCTTCCGCGGCCGCTTCTCCACCTCGCTCTCGCTGCTGTACTCTTCTTCTTCGTCTTCAGACTCGTCGTCGTCTTCAGACTCGTCTTCTTCAGACTCGTCCTCCTCGTCGTCAGAGTCGCCCCCGCTGAACCCGTCAAAGTCGTCCTCGCCGTCCTCCTCGCCGCTGTAGTCGTCGCGCGCATCGTCGGCAATAAGGCCCTTGGCCAGGGCGCGCTTGTACTTTGCGCGCAGCTTGGCAATCTCGGCGTCTTCGTTCTCGCCGTCGTCGTCGCTCTCCTCCGCTTCGTCGCCATCGTCGCTGCCCTTGTCGTCGCCGCCGAGCATGGCGTCAAACTTGGCCAGCTCGCGCTCAATCTCGTCGTCATCGTCGGCGTTGTAGTTGATTCCGCCCTCATCGTCGTCGTCCGAGTCGTCTTCAATCTTCTTTTTCTCCTTCTTCTCCTTCTTCTCCTTCTCCTTCTTTTCCTTCTCCTCCTTCTTCTTCTTGAGCGGCTCCTTCTTGTCGGACACGCCAATCAGCTGGCACATTTCCTTGACGGCTTTTGCGACGGCATCGCGCACAAACGGCTTGTTGTACAGCGAGCTGGTAACGTTGTGCGTGTCTTCGGTGCGCGACGACTTGGAGCGCGTGGCCAGCACCTCGGCGATCTGCAAGTGTGCCGGCAGCGGGCCGGGAGCGTCGACGAGGCCCTTGACGCGCGACATGGCATGGGCCAGGTGCACGCGCGCCGTGATCTCCATGTCGAGCGTCTTGATGACGGCGAGTTCGCGCTCGAGACGGGCAATCAGGTCAGTGTTGAGCACGGGTCCGGTGGACTCGCCGTCGGCATTGGCGTTGATGCCGGTGGCATTGGCGCCGGTGGCCTGGGGTTTCCGTCTCGGCTTGCCTTTCCGCTTTCCCTTGACCTTGTCTGGCTCCTTTTCCTCCTGGATCTTCTTGACGAGGCGCTGCTGGTCAAAGACGCGGGCCTTTTTGATGGCGCGCATGACCTCGGCATGGCTGGCCTCGAACTTTTCAATGGCCTTTTCCGGCTGTGGCTGGCTGGGCGGGTATCTCGAGGCAGAGGCAGAGGCATAGGACGGCGGAGGCCGCATTTCGGGGCGTTTTCGTTTCAACATTGTGTGTATGTGGTGGTGGTGGTGGCTGGCAGTTGTAGTTGTTGTAGACATGGGATTTAGATTGGAGTCGTTTCTTTGCTTGGATAATCTTTTTTTCTGAAAAAAACTTATCGTTATCGGTTCTTATCTTATCATTTTACTGTTTAATTTACGATTAAATAAAAGTTACAGTTGCTAATGCAGGCACTATACGCGTTGCGGGGGACAATGGAAAATACAGCGCTGTTTTGGGTCTAGAGCACTGTAGTCCAGCCAGGCCAACGGTGGATGCCGCGTCAGAACCAGAAGCAACAAAAAAACGGGACGCGTCAAGCTCAGCACCAGCATCCGAACCCTCGACCGGCGATACCACGATCGACACTCGACACCCTACACCCTACACTCTACAACTACTTGAACCCGACAGTCAGTATGATGGCATCTCGGACAGCCGGCAAGGAACCGGGCTACCAGCAGCCGTCGCGCGACGAGTTCCACCGCCTCACGGAAGACCAGCGCAACCAGATCACCGAGGCGTTTACCGTGTTCGACGCGGACAAGGATGCGCGCATCGACTACCACGAGTTCCGGTTCAGCCTGCGCGCGCTCGGGTTCGACCTGCCCAAGCAGGAGACGTTCCCGTACCTGACCAAGTTTGCGCAGCCGCCGACGGCGTGGCCGCGCGAGAAGGAGTGCGCGCCGATCTGGCGCGAGTTCTCGCTGCCGGTGTTCCAGGGCATTGCGGGCAAGCTGATGGCGGAGCGCGACCCGGACGCGGAGTGCCGGCGGGCGTACCGGCTGTTTGACACGGAGGGCAAGGGCATGATCACGGTGGAGGATCTGCGGCGGGTGATGAAGGAGATTGGGCAGTCGATGGAGGAGACGGAGCTGGCGGCGATGATCCGCGAGTTTGACGCCGAAGGCAAAGGGTGAGTTTTTTTTCTTTTTTTCTTTTTTTCTTTCTTTTCTTTCTTTCTAACAACTAACAAAACAGCGGCGTCAACGAGGACGAGTTTGTCAAGATCATGATGGCCAAGCGGCAAGCCTAGGCCGACGACTTGCTTGCCGAGGAGTCTGGTTGTTTTGCATTTATTGTTGGCGTCTCTCACGACATGTTGCATGGGTTGCATGGCGGCGACGGCCGTTCTTTGTCTTTTTATTCTTCGTCTTTTTATTCTTCGTGTCCGTCATTCTTCTCTGTGTTGATGTTGTTTTGTTGCTTTGTTGCTTTGTTGCTCTGTTGCTCTGTTGCTTTCTATTCTCTCTTTGCTCTCTTTGCTCTACATCTTTGGGTTGCTTTCCTTTCTTTAGAATACCCAGCTACAAGACTAACGACTTTGATATTACCTTGTTATCGTGATATCCATGCACAAGCAGAATAGCATGTCTCGGCCATCGTCCAGCCATACCGATGGTTTTGCCGACCGGCGGCCGTTGAGCCACGCACGACCTCTCATTGGACAGCACGCGGCCTGTCTGCCGAAACGGCAAACGGCTTACGCTGTCCTGAGTGGGGAGGGAGCCCAGGGGTAGCAATACGCCCGTGGCCGTACGTACACACAGAGTGGCCGTTCCCGAAACCTCGGAAGCATATCCGCCCATTGTTCGGTAGAAGTCGGAGGAGCGGTGCAAGCAGAGAGTGGCAAGGCAGGTAATACTACTGTGACTATGTATGTGCATAGGGATTAGGGAAATATAACGGGCGTGCGAGTGGGGTGGGCAACTGCTGCTGCTGCTACTACATCATAGACAGTATGTACAGCCCCAAAGACGCCCGTAGTGATCAGCCCGGGCTTGGACGGCTAGCGGCCGAGCGGAAGTGTGCAAGCCGGGTGGACGTCGAGTAGCATTTTGTGGGGAAGCAGGCTGTAGTACCAGGAGAAGGCTGACGGTATGATAGAGACTTGGAGAGGTGTTCCGGGTTGTTTTCGTAAGGGCCGACTACCTGACGCAACGTGCATCTGGCTGCATACGGCAGGTACTGGGGACATGCTCTGTGTAGGTGCAGGCATCTCCAGTTTCATGAATTCATGTTCAGGAACAATAATGGGCACTCGGGTTATTACACCGTACATAGTAGTTCTCAGTCCTCGGTATTCCAGGTTTCGGGTTTTCCAGTTCGCCCTCTTGTCCTCTGGGGTTGTTCCGTATTCTCAGACTAGGACGTCGGACTGCTTTTCCGTGCAGCAGTTCCGACTCTACTCGCGAGTGTTGCCATTAGATCTAGACGACAGACAAGCCGGGTCGTCCCGTAGAGAAGACCGTCTCAGGGGTAAATCACGAGAAAGCTGTGTGCTAAAGGCGGTGTAATTCGAAGCATAGAGCACATCGAGATGCATCGGATCTCTGGCTGTGGCCGCTTTGCCCAGCCTTGGGTTTGTAGACATGTATTTTTTATGTTATTATGTTTTGTTTATTCCTTTTGGCTCTCACTCTAATCGTTTGCTTTGGTCACGCTGGCTGTGACTCTTCTCTGCTGTCGATTCAATTCCTATTAGAATTATTAGAAATAATTAGAAATAATTAGAAATAATTAGAAAATTAAGAAAACTACCCCTGGCTGGCCGTCACATGCCCATCGCATTCTTCATTACAGTGTCAACACTAAACATAAATATACTACACTCACCGTCTTTGATTGTGCTCGTGGTCTATTTTGAGCCAGCCTCTCCCCCACAAAGCGCCCTATTCCCCAGCATTTCTCTTTTCATTACGGGCTATTAATCGATTTCTCCTCAATTCGAGGTCACGATGGGGGGTGTAGCTCCTTCCGTATGGAGCAGGCATGGCTCTGTACGCCGTACTAGACTGTATATTATCTAATAAAGACCACCTGCACACAACTAGCGAGCATGCATTGCTGGACTGGAATTGCATTGAAGTTCGGGTAACTTCGGGCGCTTTCACAGTCTCTAACTCTTTACTCTTTTCTTTTTTCTTTTTTCTTTTATTTTCCTAGCATCGTCAAGTCAAAGGACGGTACATACTTGTAAGGAGTCGGAGCCAAGCCAGAGACGCCCCACACTCCGCAGCTCAGTAGCCGGTGGGGCAGGCAGACAGGGGGAAGGAGGCGACTTCCAGTCGGGCAAGAGGCAGGAGGCAGTCACGCCGGCACGCACAATTCGTGGGGAAACGGTCTGGGCAGGTCTTTATGCTGTATGAAGCATGTCGGCCGAGGATGTCCTCAGTGCGTCGTCTTTTTCTTTGTTGCTGGATTTCCTTTTAAGCGTCTTCATGTGAAATGCAGAGACGTGTTTGCCAGTGTGCCAGTGTTTCAGTGAGTCGGCCGCTAGAGGCAGGCGCACCGAGGCAGCAGCAGCAACCAGTCGCTCCTTCTTTATCGTGAATTCAGGCCAGGCTGCTTCCATCTGCTGAGGACAGACGACACTGCCAAGACGACAACGGCAACCCTACCCAACCACGTCTCTCGCTGTTCTCTTACATCACATACAACCACGCTATCGCTTTCTGCATGATAACACATGCTCGCTCTGACAGCTCTGATACTGATGTGCCAAGTCGACTGCTGATGTGCTATGTCTGTGTGCAGCTTGACGCGCCCGACTTGTTCCTATCTTCGGGTCAAGCTGGGGTAGAGTTTATTCTACTCGTATCAGCTCAAGTACTATGCTATTATTGTATTATTGCGGTGCTAAGTGACAGAAACGGAACGCAAACTAGAATACAGACGGGGAATGGTTACCCTGCTAGTCGTTGATGCTCCGTTTGGCCACCAGAGTGGGAGGGGTGTGTTGAAGAGGGGAAGGTTCCCGCACGAGATCTTGGCAACTGTCGCATGGCACGCCGTCACAATTCATATTCGTGTGTGAGTGTGTATGCATGTCTGGTTCTGGTTCTCGTGTAAGTCGTTGCTTGTGGTTGTTAAATAAAGCAGGTGAAAGCAGGTAAATTCAACTAAAACCAAACACAAATCAGGCAAAAACAACGAAGTCTCAACTCGTAAAGGACACACAAAAGCAGCAGACACAAGCACAGTAATCCCATATCCTACGTATGTACTATGTAATGACAAGATGAACCCGGCAATAAACCGTACCCCAAACCATCGCGTGGACACGACGATCACCCAACCAAGAATGCAGACACCCTGATTTGCTGCAGCAGACGTCACCGATAAGTGTGACTAATGTCTTTGTCTGGGCATTCTATGTATGTCTTATTTATGGGCCAGAAATATACCACTGTCGGGACATAGCAACGGGTGTCTTTGTACATGCTTGTATATCGTTTTCTATTTTACCATAATGTTCCGTTCTTACAACTACTGTTCTGGGTTACTAAAATCTTTGGGCTGTTATTACTCAATACGAGTCAATGGCCACCGGGGCAAAGGCAGTTGTCAGACACTTGTTTTTTAACAAAATAACTTGACGATGCTATGTCAACAACCACGGCAATAAAAACAAAAATAAAACAAAACAAAACAAAAACAAACAAAATAAAATAAAACTCTGCCGGCACGGACAAGCATGGACCACCGAGGCCCGGTTCCGCATCGTCCTCGCCGGTGCCAGACCACAAAACGAGAACTAGAGTCTACACGAAATGCCCAGATGCGGTCCCGAAGTGGAGGTCCCGCGGGCATCGCCATAGCTGATGACTGCCGTGGCTATTACTGGTTAAGCTGGTTAGTGCTAGTGCTGGTTAAGACTGGTTAATGCTGGTTAGTACTGGCTAATGCGCTGCTACTGGCTACTACAGCCAGGCTGTTCCGACATGTTATCGTCCCTTGACCTCGACTCACTCACAGCCTCTGTCTTTTAATAGTACAGCCTCTTCAACTGCCCGTCTTGTTCCGAAAAGTCCTCGTGGCTGGCAAGATACGCTTCGACGAGACAGGCAGCGCCCGGGTTCTTCCTCCCTGGGTTAGCCCAAGCGTACATGTACATACATGCTCCGTACATAGCTCAACCCCAGCTTTGTTTCTGTTAGATCCGGCCTTGTCTCCATTTGGAGACTTTGGTATACATCCTCCACACCCTCTGCCACAAAGAAATACGTGAGCGCCAAAGTACCCCCAGGTACCCCAAGTACGCTCTGGATCGATCTACCGTGTATTTACTAGTATTCCATTACGTTTGCAAGTATCCAAGTCGCAGTGAATCGAAGGCGACGACGAAAGAGGAGGAGAAGGAGGAGGAGGGGAATGTCGTCGTCGGCACAAAGTACAGGATACGACTGACGGACCAAAGGCAGCTGTGTGAATCCAAATCAACTCCTATAAAGGTTGTCCATGGCCCGGTTCTTTTCCATTGATTTGCCCTCGTCGTCACCCTTCCTGACTTCATTGACTCCACGATCAAGATTGATTTTCCCTAATAAACCATCTACACCTAATCAAGAAAGAGCCATTGCACCTCTTTCCAACTCTCCACTCTTCCATCTCGACATCCTCGCCACAGCTTGCGTTTCCGTTTGGCCTCGTTTGCTAGCTGCTACCGTCTTCCGTTATCTATCACATCAGCCTCTGACCAGTACGTGCCTGTTAACCTCGTCTCTCTCTTCTTTTCTTAATCACACACCCTCACTTGCACTATTGCCCCGTTGGTCTCCGTCCTGCAGATGACACCCCTTGCTCCTTGCAACTGCTAGATACGGAAGGACCTGAGGATCTCCTTCCGTTGCTCTTGCCGAGAATCAGCACACGCCTAACCGACCCGATACTGATACTGACATTTCCGCAGCCTCTCTGTCTGCCCTCACGCACACACATATATCTATATATACCCTTCTTCCCAACATAAACATACATCATGGATCCCGTCCAACGCACCGCTTCTCCCTACATCGACCCGACTGTCAAAGGCCCTCAATCCAAGATTCTCTCCCGCAACACCCCCATCATTCAAAAGAGTATGTCTCGCTCTGTGCTGTCTTTGCCTTTGCATTTCTGTATTTCTGCATTTCTACATTATTGCAACTCTACACATCTCTCTGCCCTGTTCTCTTCCTGTACTGACCAGCAGTGGCTACTACCGTCAACAAGACAAACCTCCACCCGACCGGTGTCGCGCCCCATGAGGAGTCGCACACCGAGATCGAGGAGGAGCTCCACAAGCAGGCGCACATCGACTACAACCGCGTCGCCATCATCTCCCACCCCTCCGTCCCGTCGCTCTACGAAGACGCCCTCGTCTACGAGCCGGGCTCTGGCATCTCCTCCACCGGTGCCCTGACGGCCTACTCGGGCAAGAAGACGGGCCGTTCGCCCTCCGACAAGCGCATCGTCCAGGAGCCATCATCAGAAAAGGACATCTGGTGGGGACCCGTCAACAAGCCCATGTCGCCAGAGGTCAGTTTTCTTCTTTTTCTCTTTCTTTTTCGGGTTCACTGTATTCCTCTGAATGCTGCTTTTACATGCACTGCATTCGCGTGCCCCACTGGCGTACAGCCGAGCTAGTGGTGCTGACCCATGCATTGCCTTTGTCCCGATTGCCTACCTGCCCCATGTCTCCGCACTGATTACTCATTCACATGCTTTCCATGTGGCCCACCCCCTCTGTCACTTACACGGTCACGCGACCAATTGCATCCACAAAAACTAACCATCACAGGTCTGGAAGATCAACCGCGAGCGTGCTATCGACTACCTCAACACCCGCAGCCGCCTGTACGTCATTGACGGCTACGCCGGCTGGGATGAGCGCTACCGCATCCGAGTGCGTGTCATCTGCGCCCGCGCCTACCATGCGCTCTTCATGCGCAACATGCTCATCCGCCCTCCCCCCGAGGAGCTCGAGCACTTCCACCCCGACTACACCATCTACAATGCCGGCACGTTCCCCGCCAACCGCTACACTGAGGGCATGACGTCGGGCACGTCGGTGGCCATCAACTTTATCGAGAAGGAGATGGTCATTCTGGGCACCGAGTACGCGGGCGAGATGAAGAAGGGCGTGTTCACGGTCCTGTACTACGAGATGCCCATCAAGCACAACGTGCTGACGCTGCACTCGTCTGCCAACGAGGGCAAGGACGGCGACGTCACGCTGTTCTTTGGCCTGTCGGGCACGGGCAAGACGACGCTGTCGGCGGACCCCAGCCGCGCGCTGATTGGCGACGACGAGCACTGCTGGAGCGACCGCGGCGTGTTCAACATCGAGGGCGGCTGCTACGCCAAGTGCATTGGCCTGTCGGCGGAGAAGGAGCCGGATATTTTCGGCGCCATCCGCTTCGGCTCTGTGCTGGAGAATGTCGTGTTCAACCCGGAGACGCGCGTTGTGGACTACGACGACGCGACGCTGACGGAGAACACGCGCTGCGCCTACCCCATCGAGTACATTGCCAACGCCAAGATCCCGTGCGTGTCGCTCAACCACCCGACCAACATCATCCTGCTGACGTGCGACGCGCGCGGCGTGCTGCCGCCCATCTCCAAGCTGTCGAGCGCGCAGACCATGTTCCACTTCATCTCGGGCTACACGTCCAAGATGGCGGGCACCGAGGACGGCGTCACGGAGCCGCAGGCGACGTTCTCGTCGTGCTTTGCGCAGCCGTTCCTGGCGCTGCACCCCATGCGCTACGCGCAGATGCTCGCGGACAAGATCGAGCAGCACAAGGCCAACGCCTGGCTGCTCAACACGGGCTGGGTGGGCGCGGGCTTTGCGCAGGGCGGCAAGCGCTGCCCGCTCAAGTACACGCGCGCGATCCTCGACGCGATCCACTCGGGCGAGCTGGCGCAGGTCGGGTACGAGACGTACGACGTGTTCAACCTGGAGGTGCCCAAGACGTGCCCCGGCGTGCCGTCGGAGCTGCTCAACCCCAAGGCCGCGTGGACGGCCGGCGCCGACAGCTTCAACACAGAGGTGCGCAAGCTGGGCGGCCTGTTCCTGGAGAACTTCCAAAAGTACGCGTCCGAGGCGACAGCCGATGTTGTGCAGGCCGGGCCGGTGCTGTAGATATGGGTTTGGGCTGTTTTGAACGGGTTGCACTTGCTGTTTGATTTTTGCTAGTGGATTTGTCTACACGAGTACATGCCATTGTTTTGGTTCTTTTCTTTTCTTCTGTTTATTTACTTTGGTACATCTGATCTTATCTTTGATGGATAAAATGTGTCTCTGGTCTACGCCAGATAGATGATTTGGATAGTTTACAGGAGCAGCACGCTGCCTAATACATTTACAACACTTTTATGTCAATGTCAAACTGAGTGAACAAGAGACTCTACATAGTAGGGTAAGGAAAGCATTATTGATACACCGGCCAAAACAAAATCTACCAAAAAAAATCTACAAAACGTACAGCAGAGGGTATTCGCTGGTCGTCACCGACCCAACTACTAATCCGCCGATCACTGGTTTAACTAGGGGAGAGCGGACGGGATCCCGTGCTTTCCAGTATCTATGGCCGTACGTGGAAGGAGGACAGTAAGAAGGGTATATGTTTGTAAATAGTAATAATAATAATAATAAATAAAAGTAAAAGTAAGTAAAAAGTAAGAAAAAAGTAAGAAAAAAGTAAGAAAAAAAGTAAAAGACAAGCCACCACACCACCAGCTAATGTCTCGTCCACAGATCGCTGCCAAAGACAACAGGACTCGGCGGCGGCGGTGCCGGGACGGTGTAGTCGTGGTCGCGGATGGCAAACTGCGGCGGCGGCAGCGCGGTGAAGTGCGGCATGTCGAGCGAGGGCGTGAGGATGTGGAGGGTGTTTTTGGCGCGCGGCGCGACGGGCATTGGGGCGTAGACCTGGCCGGGCATTTTGCTTGTTTTGTCTGTCTGTTGTCTGCTGTTAGATGTGTAGATAGAGGTGCAGGTAGGGTGTAGTGGCGGAAGCTTACAGACGGCGATGGTGAAGACGATAGAACTAGGAGGGTAGATGTCGACGTGGCCAGCTGCTGGGCTGTTGTTGTGCTTTGATGAGACGGTGATAGTAAGATGTGATAGTTGATGAGGTGAATTGCTCGAGTAAATGTTGACGGTAGATGGTATCAAGTGTTATTAAAAAGAGACGATGATGAAGAGAGACGAAGACGAAAAGAAGAAGCAGGGGATGCCACTTATTTGTATGCGAGCATTTCTCTTTTATAATATTTTATATTCTATATTTTATATTTTATATATTATATTATCCATTTATCTATTCTCTCCATGTTCTCCCGTCCTCAGGAGCGATCCCCAGGATCATCTCGGGCCTGCATGCACTCTGTTGAGAAACGGGGCTGCTCGCAAGTTGCAGGTATTACAGCATTGCATACATAGAATAAGACAGCAAAGCTAGAGTCACTGGTTTCAAAAAGGCCAGGGTCGCAAACGGCAGCAGACACAGACAGCAGAAAGACGTGCTGGACGGCGGATATCACAGCCAGCTTCCGCATGAGTGCAGGGCGTCTGGTGTGGTGTCTTGTATCTGGAGCAGTCTGGGGAATCTGGGGAGTGCAAACGTACATATGTACATAACAGCAGCGTGGATGAAATGCGGACAAGGCAGAAAGGCAGAAGAGGTGAGACCAACGTGCGTCGTATGGCCGACGTGTCGAATGGGAGCTGGGAGCTGGGGTAGCTTGGACAGGGCTGGATATGCTTTGATTGGACCGGTGATTTAATCTAATAAAATATAAAATATAAAATATAAAATAAATCCATAATTAATACCTGCCGTGAACACGAGGAATGGAGAGCCGCCGAGAAATTGGACCAGGAGGTTTACAATGGATATGGCTCGGTTGAGATGAAACCGAGAGGAAGAGAAATAGACATGACGGGAAGAATAGAAAAGAGGAAAACAATCAAAAGAATAGAAAATAAAGCGAATAAAAATATTAAATAAAATAAAAAACAAACGAAGGTGGGAGACGATGACGGGACGGCAACAAACGACAGGGAACAGGGTGTGAGGATGTAGATATTAAGATAACTGTCTTGTATGACTGCCACGTAGGATGCAAACAGCCGTTGTTGTCTTCTGCTGTCTGTTGTCTGTTGTCAAGCTTGTTATCTTGTTCTATGTCTCCTTCTTCTCCCTTCTTTCTCCTTCTTCCAGAAGGAAGAATACTACATAGTACATGCTACATGCTACATGCTACACTACAACGACGCTAGGCTGTGGAGACTGCCGTAGCTGCCGTTGTATTTCGTGTCCTTGGGTCTCTGGTCTGGGGTAATTAACAACTAAACAGGAGTAACAGAGGGGGTGGAGAGCCCCTTTTCGGATTCTGGGGTTTCTTTTTCTACAGAGTACAGGGCACTGCTGTGATGCTTGTGGGTTTCTTTTCACTAATCTTCTATGTAAGGAGCAGATCAATACGGAGTAGATGGCCAGCCGGTTGGAAGAATAACACGAGAATAGCAGACGGGCGACAGAAGAGTGAGAGCAGGGGACGAAGAGGAAGCCAGCGGATGATGGCAGGCAATCGAGATGCGTTCTTTGAGCTTGATGCAGAATGTCTCTTCCAGTCAAGCCGGCGGGGATAATCACAATCAGAGACGGGGGCAAGGGATGTCGAGCCAGCGTTGAGACAGAGAGACGCCAGTCGGTGGCACCCAGAGGCGGTGGCGGAGGAATGGTGGTCCGGATGCCTTTCGTCACGATCTCTTTTTCTTTTTTCTTCGATTCTCTTTGCTCTCACCTTGGCTGGCCAGTCTCGTCGTCGGTCTCTTACTACGGCGATACAGCTGTGATGGATGCATCGCATAGCCAGTCAAGTTGGTAGATAGACAGACGACACAGACGACACAGACGACAACCGACGGGACAACAAGCGGTCTGACGACGGACGACGGACGACGGACGAAAACGGCTTCGTGCCTGGCACAGCACAGCACTGCCACTGATGGACGCGAGCGATTGGAGTAGCTGCCGAAAGCCCCAACGCCGTGTCACAAAGGGGGTAGAGGGAACAGAGGCAACAGAGGGAACACATAATACAGTAAAGCTACCGTCACACAAGACGGACACGCACACACCTTGTGCTCTTGCGCCCCCACGGCCTCACTCTCTGTTCTTCTCTGTCGTCTCCGGCTCGGGCACAAACGCGGGCAGCGGTGTGCTGAGCAACACGAGATCGGTGAACAAGACGTCTTTGTGGAATGTTTTGTCTTTGTTTATATTCTGTGTTTTGTTGTCTGTCTGTCGTTATGAGATGTCTGAGTCTTTGTCGTGTCTGTCTCTGTCGTTTGCGAGACACAATAGACGCCAGACTTGGCAGATACAGAGTATTACGTAATGCTGGGAGCGGAACAGCAAGAACAGCAGAACCCTTATATCAAGGAATGCTGAACACTAAACACCGAACACTTCATACTCAATACCAATGAGACCTTAACAAGTACACTGCTAGCGAGCACTTTTGTCTGCCGTCTATTTTACCCCGGATTTCCCGTAGAGCCGTCCTGTTGGAACGTGGGCAGTCCTTTCTTTTTCCTTTTCTTCTTTTTCTTTTTTTTCTTTTTCTTTTCTTATGCCAGCACACAGTAGAGTAGAGTAAAAGAAGAAGCTATAAACAGCAGACAAACGAGAAGACAATGAGAAGACACGAAGAGGCAATGCTGGGTGAGCCAGCGATGCCGCGTAGTCCAAACAATACCAGCACATCCAACATCAACTCCTTGTCAATACTTTCAATCACCAAATCAGCAGAATATATTTAGCAATTTCTACACGCAATAGCGTGCTCGTGGTATCACACAATCCTCCTTGATCCGTCGCCCTTCATCTTCGTCTCTCCCATCCGTCTCTCGCATCTACTTCTTATCGAGACCGTACGCCTTGACCGCTGTGCCGCCCCAGAGCATCGCCTCGTCCTCATCACTCAGCGTCGCCATGTACCCGAGGTACGCCACAATCCGCCGCCACTTGTCCCACGCCCCCACCTCGCCCGCCGTCCGCGCCGGCGTCGCCTCGCCCGCCTCGATCTTGTTCGCATACGGAATCGTGCACACCGGCCAGTCGCTGCCAAACATCAGCCGCGGCGCCCCAAACGTCGCCAGCAGCACCGCCAGCCACGCAAACGACGCCTGGAAAAACTCCGCGTGCTCCTGGTCCCGCAGCGCCGCCGGCATCTCCGAAAACAGCCCCGACACCTTGATGAAGATGTGCTCCGGGCTCGCCTTGGCCAGCGTAAACATCGTGTCGCGCCACGACGCAAACCCCCGGTCCGAGTGCGGCGTCAGCACCGTAATGTCCGGCTTCGCCATGTGGTTGATCACCAGCACCACCTTCTCCGCGTCCGGCGTCTCCGGCGTGTGCACCCGCTCCACCAGCGACACCGTCTCCGCCATCTGCGTCCGCCCGCGCCGGTGCTGGTCAACCCCCAGGTCGAACGAGAACCCGCGCCGGCCCAGCAGCCGCAGGCTGTCTACAAACTCGTCCGTCAGCATCGTGCCGTGCGGCTTGTCCTGCACCAGGTACCGGAACCCCCGCACCCGCGGCCACACAACCGGGCCGGCCGTCGCCTCCGCCTCGTCGAGGTACTTGGCCAGCACCTCGGGGCCCTTGTGCACCGGCGCCCACGGCACAATCGCCAGGCACCGCGCCTGCGACGACGTCTCGGACGTCGCGGCCTCGGCCTCGGCCTCGACGACCTTGCGCAGGTACGCCACCTCCTCGAGCGGGCCGGTCCAGTCGTCGTCGTCGTCGCCGGTCTTGCGGGCCGACTCGATAAAGATGTAGCCCACGCGGGGCCCCGTTGCACCGTCTGCAGCGGCCGAGTCCGGCTGGTTGTTCACGGCCTTGACATAGTCGGCCACGGTCGCCGGGCGGTACAGCTCATGGCCCGGCGTGAGCCACGACAGCTTGTCCAGGGCATCGGCATCCCACAGGTGGATGTGCGAGTCCACAATAAACGGCGGTGAGTCGGTCGATGACATTTTATTGTGTTTGTCTGTGAATTGTGTTTTGTTGTGTGTATGGTGAGTTGGAGAGTAGTAAAGTGTGTTGAAGTAGATAGCTACAGTATGCATGCACTATTGCTCTCCTACTCACTATAACTACGGGGCAGATGCGCGGGGTTGGCACCGGCACCCCTGTCTCCTTCCCCGTCTCCCCTATTTTCCCCTATTCTGGTTCGAGATACGTACAGAGTACACAGCATAGACCCCGCGGTCATACAGTTTGCTTTGCAGTAAACCGTTCTCTTTGTTCTTGTTTTCTTGTTTTCTTTCCTTTTGAATTCATTCCACTGCATGATTGATTACTTATACATGCAACAAGACTGTATTTACACCGAAACCGAGCTAGCCTCTAGGCACAAGAGGAAAGACCTTTCTACACTAACAAGACCCCTGTCTTCCATCAACAGGACCATCCGATATGGTGTAATGGTCAACATCCGACGCTCTCACCGTCGAGCTCGGGGTTCGATTCCCCGTATCGGAGCATATACTCTTTTTTTTTGTCTTTTTGTCTTTTGTCTTTTTAATTATTCATCAAATGGTTAGAAAATCATTTTTTTTTGTTCATCGCAATGCCTAATTATTCTTAATAATACACCTCTACATCCACATCGCCAGCGCCATGCCCACAAACAGCACCATCGACACACCGCAGCGACTGCATCCAGACTGGAGTCGTGCTGTAAAGCCACAACATGTTCCGTTGTACGCCACGCCGTTCAGCGCCGCCGCCACGTGAAACACCGACCCGGGCGGCGTGCCGTGGTTGTAGTAGTCTACATTCAGCACCAGCGGCGGCCGGCCCCATGCCTTCTGGCAGTTCTGCGCCGCCGCCCCGAGGCTGTTGTCGCCCGTCGCCGCATTCGTCTGGTTCGCCAGCGCCACCGCCGGCACAGAGAACTTGCTGCCCATCAGCGCAACCTCGACATTGAGATTGTGGTTCATCAGGTACAGCCCGTTGCGCGCGTTGTCGTCCCCAAGGTCGGGCGGCCGCTGCACGGCACACGAGAAGCTCGCGGCGATGGTGCCCGCGTCGGGCGTGCCTTCTTTGGCTGCCTTGGCTGCTGCCTTGGCGTCAAAGCCGAGGACCGGGTCAAACGGCGTCTCCCACAGGTACGAAAACTCGTCAAGCAGCCATGGGTAGGCGCTCTCGTCGGCCTGGTAGTCCATCAGGATCACAACGCGCTTGTTCGTCCGGATCATCTCGCCGAGCGTCGGCCAGTCCTCCAGCTGCATGCGCCCGCCCGTCGGCGGCACATGCGGCACATATGCATACTTGGTAATGCCCGTCGACTCGATGAAGCGTGCGTACTTGTCGGCGGTCGAGTAGCCGCCGTTGCCCAGCAGGATCGTGACGACATCGTTGGGGTGCCGCTCTACCCACTGCCGGACCTCGCCAAGCCACGTCGTGATGGGGCCGGCATCGAGCAGCTTGCACGACGTGTGGCAAAAGTGCGGCACGCTGCTGCCCTGGGGAAAGTGCATCTGGCCCTGCACGAACCGGATGCCGTCGTCCAGCTGCTGCGTCACATGGAAGGCCTGGTTGGCAGCGAGGTTCTTGGCCAGCACAAACGGCGAGTTGTGCGCGCCCACCATCGACACGTTGCTGTACCGCCGGTTGCACAGCTCCGCGTAGCCATTGCAGAGTCTGGCCTTCGGAGTCGACTTGGCTGCCGGGCTGGGTAGCGCGTCCGGGTCGGGCTGTGATACTGGGGGCCCGGTGATCGTCGTCGTCTGAACCGTCGGGTCCGACAATGGCGCTGAGACGGTGTTCCACTGGCCCAAGGCGTCTTTTGTCCAAAAGAGAGCAGATGGTGCACGGGTTGTCTCCGTTTTCTCCGTGGCAACGCCGTCGTCAGCTCGGGGCACATGAGAAGGGCCTTGCTCATCTGGGATGGCGATGGGATATGGCGACTCTGCTCTCAAAGGATACGGTCGTGGTCGGTCGGCAACGCCCCGCGCCTGCGTGGAAGTCAATGCCGAGAGGAGCAGGAGGAGATGAGGCAACATTGTAGGATGGCGTGATAACAATACTGTAGAGATATAAGAATGCTGGTGCTGAGGTGAGATAACAATATGTTGGTAGTGGCTGCAAAGAGGAAGATGCGGTGCTCGGCTCTACGTGTCGATGTCATGTGTTTATGCCGTATGGAATAGGAAGGCACAGCCAATGCCATTGACAGAAGGGGCGACGGCATCTGCCTCCCTCGCTGGGTGCCAACCTGGCAACCACTACACGCCCCGGGGGCCTCCTCTTCAGAGGCACATCTCCGAGCCCGAGATATGGCTTGTGCAGCATATTCTCTATCGTCCTCCGCCTCAGTATTATTTATATCTATTATTATCACCACGGACACCTACGACCTTTCTCTCCTCAGCATGGGCGGTCGAGTTTGCTACTCGCCACCTTCCTACTCTACACAGCATCCATTGATACGCACGACATGGAGCACTTTGGCCTCGGCGACGACCGTCCCGGCTTGGACGCCATGAGCAGCTCGAGCAGTGACTCTTTTGTCTGGCCGAATTTCGGCAACGCCGCTGCCGACCCTGCGAGTCTTTCTGCGAACCACGAGCAGCAACTACAGGATACCGAGTCCGAGTCCGAGTCCCAGCTCGGTCCGCCGCCGCCTCTGCCGGCAAGACAAATCCAGCAGGGTTTCGAAGAGGACAGCAGGCTTGACGACAGTCGGCCAGGCGGAGGACAGCACGACGGTCAAGGCCAGGAGACACTCGAAACGCGTGAAGAATTTGCGCCAGAGCAGCCGTGGACTGCTGCCGGCAAGATGGAGGCCGCGACGGCTACACGGCAGGAGATCTGGGCCACGACGCTGCCCCGGCGCGTCGCCATCGGCATCTGTTGCGCCATGTGCCTCGTCGCGACCGTCTTCCTCGCTGTCGCCCACTCGGGCAGCACGCGCGCCTCCAAGACGTCCATGAACATTTACTTTTTCCGCATGGACGTGTCCGCCTTGTTTGCCGCCAACGGCACGTCGTCCAACGCCATCTCGCAGAGCATCGGACTGCACGACTACTACCAGGCCGGCCTCTGGGGGTTCTGCCAGGGCTTCTACGCATCAGGCCTCTCTGCGTGCTCGCCGCCGCAAGCCTTTTACTGGTTCAACCCGATCGGCATCCTGCTGGACGAGCTGCTGCGGCAGAGCACCCCTGACATTCCGCCGCAGGCCCAGGCCGTGCTCCGGGCCGTGCGCGTGCTGTCGCAGGTCATGTTTGGGCTGTACTTTGTCGGCGCCATGCTGGCGTTTGTGCTGCTGCTGGCGTCGCCGCTCGTGCTGTTCTCGCGCTGGTTCAGTCTGCCGGTGGCCGTGCTGGCGGGTGCGACGGCGGCGCCGCTAGTGCTGGCATCGTCGATTGCGACATTCCTGGCAGTGGCGTACCGCGTCGTGGCGACGTCGATTACGCAGCTGCATGTAGTCGTCACGGTGGGCCCGGCCATGTTTGTGCTGGTGTGGGCGGCCACGGGGCTGAGCGCGGCGACGTTTGTGGCGCATGCGATTCTCGGATGCTGCGCGACGTCGGTGCGCGATATCAAGTCGGGGTACCGGCCATATGTGCGACTGCCGCCTCCGAGGCCCGCCGCATCGGACGAGGCGGGCATAGAGGAAAAGGCCGGCCTTGTCTCGTTTGTGCCGTGGCCCGCTGCCCGTCTTTGGAAGCTGAAAGAGAAGATGGAAAGCAAAATAAAAAAGAAGAACGAGCCGACAGCACCGACAATAACAGCACCCATGATGGCAGCACCGACGCCGCCACCACGGCCGGCGCCTGCACCGTATCTGTCACCGCTGGCTCTACATCCGATCATCCCGAGCAGAAGGCAGGACCTCGAGCTCGAAATGCCGCCGTCCCATTCAATACTTGCAAGAGAATATCCAGGGTAGGAGGGCCGACGGTAGACCCGTTTAGATGCATCATATTATAATTGGGTATCAATTTCCAACATAGGTAGTAATATAACTAGTGTTTGTCCAGCTCTGTATTTTCAAAGGTGAATGTACCTTCTACCGGTAATACAATCCAACCACCTGCTGCTGCCCTTTGCCACACTTACTTGCCAGTGTACTTGCGCTCGGCCCAGCGCGCAGGGATGTAGACAGCCAGCGTGAAGAGGAATGACAGCTCGTTGCCAATGTCTCCGCCGGCAATCTTGTCGGCCAGCACGCCAACGTACCAGGTCTCGCTCATGCCCAGAACGCAGCCGGCGATACCGGCGGCAAAGGCCAGGCCACCTGCGTAGCCGGCCGGCATCAGCGCCGGCGTGTTCCAGGCCTCGAGGTTGTAGTTGTCGAAGCCCTCGGTGGCGCCCTTGCGGAACAGGTAGTGCTCGACAAACAGGATGATAAAGAAGGACGTGTTCCAGTAGCCCAGCAGGGACAAGAAGTTCTCGAGGAACGTCAGCAGCTGGTCACGGCCGACCAGCGCCAGCAGGATCACGGCAACAAACATGAGCGCGGTCCAGATGAAACGCGGCACGGCGCCGAGGGGGCGGGCAAACTGCTGCACCGACAGGCCGGCACTGTACAGGGCAACGGCGTTCATGGCAATGCCCGACAGGGCCAGCAGCACCAGCAGGAACTTGGCAAAGCCCAGCGGGTGCATCATGGTCTGGATGAGGAAGCCAATGCCCTCGTCGTAGGACGCGGCCCAGTCCTCCTTGGTGTTGAGCGCCGAGCCGACGGCAGCGCCCAGGCACATGCCGAAGCAGGTGGGCAGGCAGATGCCGGCCGTGGTGAGCAGAAACACCTTGACCTTGGAGGTGTTGACGGGGTACTCGACGTAGTAGTCGGCGACAATCGAGCACCATGACGCCGACGAGCCGTAGACGACCGCAAACAGCGTCAGCGCAGTGCCCGACAGCGTGACGCCGCTCAGCTCCGTCTTAATGCTGGCGTCGCCAAAGCCGGCCGTCTCGCCGTACATGATGATAAACACAATGAACAGCACGAGGCCGGCAAACTTCTCGTACGTAAACACGGCGCGCAGGCCGACAAACGAGATGACAAAACCGAGGACGGCGGCAATCACGACACCCAGCGCGGAGCCGACCTTGCCGTCAGACACGGCCGACAGCGCCAAGCCGCCGGTGATGGAGCCGACAGACGACCAGCCGACCTGCTCGACGACGTTGAGCGCAGCAATGACCTTGGACGGCCACCAGCCCATGGAGTAGCGCGAGATGGAGACCTGGCGCAGGCCCATGCCGGGGCCCATGGTGGCGCACCAGCCGGTGACGGCGCTGCCGAGCAGCGTGGCAAAGACAATGATGGCGACGCTGCGGCTCAGGTCGAGGCCAAACTCCCAGCCGAGGAAGCCGGTGGCGAAGCAGCTGATGTTCATGGTGGTGCTCATCCACAGCAGGTACATGACGGCCTGGTTGGACCAGCGGGCGTAGGTCGGGTCGCGCTCCTCGGGGCGGCGGCGCGAGATGCCGGCGGACTCGACGCCGATCTTGCGGTCGAGGGCCTCCTCATAGTGGCGGAGGCGGGCAAAGAAGCGCGCAACGGGGTTTGTAGAGCGCATGTAGGGCGGCACGACCTCGGAGTCGGTTGAGGTGTTGTCGGCAGCGGCAGCAGCCTTGTCGGCGCCGGGGGTGGCGGTGGCAGAGACGCCGACGGTCTTCTCCTCCTCGGCAGCAGCTTCAAAGTTGGCCATGATGGATGATGACTGTTTGAAGTTGGTGAGGAGGGGGGAGTGGGGGAGGGGGGAGGAAAGGAAGAAGGGAGAGGGAAGAAAGAGAAGAGAAGAAGAGAAGAGAAGAGAGGAAAAGAAAAAGAGATCTTCTGTGGAGGGCCGCACCACTTTAATAAGAGCAGCGGTGGGAAGAGGAAAAACTACCAAAGTGGAAAGAGTGGGAGGATAGCGATACAGAATAGATAGCGAGGGGCTGAGAGTACTGTGTAATACTGAGTACGGGGAGATAAATGATAGGAGAATTACGCAGTTGGAAGAGATAAATAACAGGAATTAATAGATAGGAGGAAGGAAGGGGAAAAGGGACTGGGAGCTCCTTCCTTTCACAGCTGACGGGGAGTTCAGTTTCTTTTTCAGGAGAGATCTAGACAACATAGCTGAGACAGGCAGTTACGATTAAGTAATCAATGGAGACGAGATGTTGTAGATGTCTGGTTCATGAGAGACACGCAGATACAGGCAGAAAGAGAACACACAATGGACGAGATAACAAGAGCAAGGGAGCAGAGCAAGGGTCGCAGCAAGACAATGAGATACTGTATGCACGTACATGCGGATAAGATATCTCGCTGGGCTGGAGAATGGAAATGAAAGGAAAAGTGGAGGGAAGAAGAAATATTCTACAGTAATGCGAAATGCAAATGTAGGAAATGCAGGAAATGCAGGAAAATACAGGTAGAGAAAAGGGAAGGGAACGGAAAAGGAAAAGGGAAAAGGGCAGAGGCAAAGATGGGGGACGACCGAGACGGGGACTAACGCGGCCCAAGGACGAGATCGGCAGCACCGAAGGCCTCAGTGCGACATTATTACGTTGCGACGACTTGAAGTAGAGAGTAGAGATCAGAGATCAGTGCAGTTACCAAGCACATTTGATATCTATTAGAGCCGTTGACAATATCGAAGAAGAGAAGCACAAATAAATAAATAAAAAGGAAGAAAAAACAACGCTGCGATTATTGACAACATGAGCGACAGGCTGGTAGAATAGGCGCGGCACAGAACTGAGTGCGCAGTCCAAGCGAGTCATGCGTATGTACTTTGTATAGACCGAGTCTCTATCTACGGAGCATGTGAAGCATCACCAGGTTGCCGTCGCCGTGTAAATCGGCAGATGTGCCCGATGCAGTCGGTTCGTGTGCTCCGTCGAGAGGGAAGGAGCGACCGGTTGCAACAAAATGGAAGGCTCCCAGCATGGAAAGAGCGATGCAGCCCGTCGCAAATTCTGTAGACGCGCAAAAGGCAAAAGCAAACGGCCAAAAAAAATCTCGAGAATGGACGATAAAAACCTACTCTCTACTATGTATTACATGGTAAAAAAGAATAACAAATATGGGCCTGCCGCAACTGCAACAAAGCATTAGTGCATCGCAGGCCGACGCGCAGCAGGCACTAGAGACGCAAAACCCACTATCGTCTAACAGGAAGGCAGTCGCTGTATTTCCCAAATAGGCAGTTGCTTAAGGCTGTTTGCTGTTCGCTATGTTTATTGGTCTCAGTGCTTGCGCCTGTGTGCCAGCGGCGTCTTCACTGCCGACAAAGCTTATCTCACAGGCTAACAGGAGCAAGACTGCATCAGTCTCCAGCGGACGAGTGAGCAGCAATCGTCCACGTCCATCGGACTCCGTCGCAAGATACGATAGTCCGTAGTGGAAGTCGATAGAGTACATAACGGTCGACTCGCTGGCGTGTTCAAAAGCCGCGCTGAATAAGCCAGAGATTAGTCATTCGATGCAGCTATGAATTATTCGTTGTTTCGGATAATATTCTCAGATGCACAGCCAGTTGACAAGGTCTCTTTATATTTATTTATTTAGATACATTTATATATTAAATGGTGTTAATCGATTCGTTCGTTGTCTCAATCGCCAACTCCTACTGCAATGATCACCAGCAACACATCGCGACATCCAGATCACGACATCACGGCATCACAGCAGACACCACGCAACGACTACCGCAGCTTTCACAGTTCTGGCACGTCCCATTTTATGACACAAACATGCTCAACTGCTACTGATTCAGTCAAGAAATGCCATTGAACGTCGTGGAAGCCAAGACCTGGCAGCCGGGACGAGACGAGCCAAGAGAGTCGAGCCAAGAGACAGGAACAATCGCCCGGCTTGGCTGGGATCTGTTTCTCTAGAGGTGCTGTCTTGATTATTAGCGGGCACGCACTATTCTCCCTGTAACAGCGCGCCCAAACGCCAAAGTGCCGAGGCACAGCGTTTCTCCGCTTTACTGATAACATAATCTGGGGAACTGATTGACATCACCATCGGGCAGCTGTTGGCATCTGTTGACAACTTTGACAATCCTTTTCTATTTCTTGACATACACTGGCTGAATGGCCACTTTTCAGTCCGCATCATGTCTTCCACAACACCTCTAATCACCTTCTACCACTATGCGTACTCGCCGTATGCGCGCCGCATCCAGTGGTACCTGGCCCTCCGCGGACTCCCCTATTCCGAATGTGTAAGTTTATATATGGCAGATTTGATATAACTGTTTACTGATTGCATGAACAGATCCAACCGCCGACAATGCCGCGCCCCGATCTGGCCCGTCTCGGCATGCGCCACCGCCGCATCCCCGTCCTGGCCATTGGCCGCGACGTCTACCTCGACACGCGCCTCATCCTGCGCAAGCTCGAGGCCATCCCTGGCTCGGACACGGTGAAGCCGCCCCTGGGCGTGGACTCTGCGGGCCCGCCGGAGATGCTGGCTCTCGAGCGCCTGCTCGATATCCTGACCGTCGACACCAATGTCTTTATGGACGCGGCCCGGCTGATCCCGGCCAATGTGCCCGCCATGAAGGACCCGGCGTTTGGCCGCGACAGAGCCGACTTTTTCGGCACGCCCATGGGCGCTTCCTCGTCCAAACCCGAATCCAAGTCGCCGGCCCCGCCTGCCTCCAGGGTGCTGGTCCGCGCCGAGTCGCTCGCCGAGATCCGCCATGCCGCAGCCATCCTCGAGACGTCGCTGCTGGCCGACGGCCGCAGCTGGATCCTCAACACGCCCGCCCCGTCGCTCGCCGACATCGAGTCCATCTGGCCCTTCCACTGGCTGACCACCATGCCCGGCGCCTTTGAGGACGGCGCGTCGCCGCAGCCAGCACTCGCGCCCGAGCAGTTCCCGCGCCTGTTTGCCTGGATCGAGCGCTTCAATGCCGCGCTCAAGGCGACACGCACCTCTCAGAAATCTCTAAAGAAGCGCGTCGACGGCGCACAGGCCGCCGAGGCCATCTGGGCGGCCAAGGCCAACGACAGCGCGGAGGGCGTTGACGGCAGCGACCCGGTTGCACGTGCGGCGGGGCTCGAGGTTGGGCAGCAGTGCGTGGTGTGGCCCATTGACACGGGCACGCTGCACAAGGACGTGGGCCGGCTGGTGCGGCTGGCGGGCGACGAGGTTGTAGTGGAGGTGTCGGCGGCGAAGCCTGCGTCGGAGTCTGCGCGGTCGGTGTTTCTGCACGCGCCGCGGCACATGTTCCGGGTGCGGCCGCAAGCCGAGGCCGCGGCCAAGGAGAGCAAGCTGTAGCGTTATGCATGGTAGATAGTGCAGTAGAGTATAGTTGTTTTATACAAGATATACGAAACGAAACAACTCGTCTAGTCGCCTGGCCATGACTGGTTGGCTGGTGCAACAGACCAACAGCTTTCCGCGATAGCGCAGAGCCAGGCAATATATGGCTGCTCTGGCTGTGGGCGCAGATGCCACCTTGCCATGAAGCCATCACGTCGTCGTGTCGTCGGCCTGTCTGCCACAGATCGCAGGTCGTCGAAGGCGATTATGTCATCACAGCCGCCACCACTACAACCACCTCAGATCTACCAGCCACGCTGCAAAGAGCACTGTCGGCCAATTGCCGTTTTCTCTTTTTTTATTCTTTTTCATTTTCTTAATATCTTTCATCTTTCTTCTCCAGATCGCAGCCAGCCTCGATGCCAAGGGGTTCTTGGGTGTCTTTGTCCTCTCCCCGTTGGTCTCTCTATCCTCCTCATCCTCTACTCTGCAATTGCTCTGTAGTTGCTCAGCGGTCGGCCAGTCCGATGGCCCGGTCGTATCCTTCTCTGTAGAGGCCAGAACACTTCTAGAACAAATGTGTGGTAGCATGCATAACTAGCGTACGGAGCAGCAGGGCAGTTTGCTTAAAATGGCAGAGATTTTAGGCTGACGGCTTTTGAGATCTTTTGCTAGTATTTCCTTTGCCTACTATGTACAGTTTAGTGCGCTAGTACTGTATATGAATATATTGAACGCACTGTGCTATATTTTTGACAGCCGTGTCTTGACAGTGATGTACAAAACAAAGCAAACGGCATGTATTTGCTCCTGCAGCATGTAAATATAATTCTCCGTCGAGATTCTTCATGCTGCAGATTTCTTTCTAAAAAAGGCCGACAGTTGTGCTGCAATTAATACGAGCAACAAAAAGGAGCACTACTCCAAGCCTGCCGGCAAAGCCGTGCACAGTGTGAAAGACGCTTGTACGACTGTGCTCTCTGCAGACCTAGATCGACTTTGTCTTTTCTTCATTTCTTCTCTCATCTTTTGTCTTTCTTTATTTCTTCTCATGTTCTTTTGTTCTTGTCTCTTGTTCTTGTCTCTTGTTCTTGTTCTTGTTCTTGTCTCTTCTTCTTGTTCTTGTCTCTTCTTCTTGTTCTTGTCTCTTCTTCTTGTTCTTGTCTCTTCTTCTTGTTCTTGTCTCTTCTTCTTGTTCTTGTCTCTTGTTCTTTTGTTCTTTTCTTGTTCGTTGGCTTGTCTGCCGTTTATCCTTTTTTTGCTGGAGTCTCCACGCGTCCCAAAAGGACGGCGGAGAGGTACGCGAGTACTGAATACTGGGTACCTTACTGAGTACCTTGGTACATAGTACACACAGTATCTTCTCAAAAGCCGCAAGTGACTCTTTTGGGACTATTGTGTAAGTCTAGAACGCAGCGGAGGAAAGAAGTACTGGGTAGAGAGGCAGAAAGAGAAGATACTCTGGATACTTTTGACACTTTTGATACTTTAGGAAGGCGCGGAGAGGGGCTGTTTTAATAGGGAAAGGGCGAGTCTCGTCATTCGCTTGTATAGCAAAAGGACGGGCATTTTGGCGGAAGGGCTGCTCGCCTTTGTTTGCTGCTCCTCTTCTCCTCTGCTCTGCTCTGTTGGTCCAGTCCTATCGTCTGTTCTTTCTTTTATTCCTCTTCTCTTGCCCCGTTCCACTCTTCCTCTGCGTCTTTCGTCCGTTCTTCAACCATCCCATCTGTCTTCCCCAGACTTTCTCTTACATCGTCACCCTCCACATCGCCATCGACCCGACCTCAATCTCACCCTCACCTCGACCATCTGCGCTTACCCATGCGCGACCACCCATAAAGGCCTCACGCACAACGTCTTTAATCGCCCGACACACATACGTAATACACAAATACACACTCACCAGCCGCAATGTCGATAAGAGAACGCATAAGCCGCATCCTGCGCAAGTCCAACGCCTCGACGTCGTCCGCCAGCGACAGCGACCGCAAGACGTCCAAGAAGAGCCTCGGCCGCATGCTCTCGCGCCGCAGCAAGCCCTCCAAGTCGACACTCGGCTCAAAGCCCAACTCCAATCCCAACTCCAATCCCAACGCAAACTCCAATCCCAACTCAAGCCATCACTCGCCCACCACGCCCCGGTCCACCTCCGGGAACACGGCCTGCACCAGCATCGCCAGCAACCACAGCTACCCCGTTCCCGAGAACGTCGAGGGCCTCCGCTGGGAGGACATGACGCCGTCGCAGCGCATCACCGCCAACTTCAATGCCTACGAGATGCGCTTTGGCTCGTCGCGCCGCATCAGCATGGAGAGGGAGCTGGAGGGCATCAGTCCGTGCAACACCCGGGCGATGCCGATGGCGATGCCGCCGTCCTCCGGCAACGACTGAAGAGTCTCGTTTGAATGAAATCTGCAAACATTAGCTGCCTTACTTGCGATGCATTCGATAACATACTGCACAGTCGGCGTATGCCATGCAACATGCTATGCGACGCCGCTTATTCCGAACAAGTCGGCCACCAAATCTCCGAAGCCGAGAACAAAGCCAATCATCAACTATCAATTGTCAGTTGTCGGTTGTCATTGGAAATCAACCTGCTCGACTCGACCTTCCCCGGCCATCGCTTCTGCGCCATCGGTCTTGTCAGCATGAACAAGCGAGCCGGGGCAGACACCCGGTCAAGCCCGCCGAGCCACGGCTTCTATGCTCTCGCTGCTCTCCGCTTCTATGCAAATCACACAGGATAGGCCACAGGCTGTCAAAAATGAGCATATAAGATACTCCAGCCGGCCAACAGCCCCATCTTGATGGATGCACGAGTCGCGCATCGCTGGGATAACCCATTGATTGCTGCGCCGTGCAACCTAGCGTGTTTCTGCAATACCTATCTCTATTTAGTTATATCCAAAAAATACCAATTCAATGGCCTTTGATCATGGTTGCTGCGGCTGTGACGTCAAATATGGGTTTGCCGGCTCAACGCGGTGCGTGTACGCTGCCTACGTAATGGATCCGGCTTGGTTGGATGAGTAAGCTTGGTGCATTTTGGTGTAGTATTGGCGCCACTTTGAACCGCCTTCCTTCCTACTTTGTACTCTAGACTGCCACCACCAATCATGCTGTCGCTGCTTGCTCGCTCGGCATCGCGCACCCTCCGACCGGCAACCTTTACATCTCATCCTCGCCTGACCAGATCTCTCCTCGTCGTCCCCACTACCGCCAATACCGCCAATACCGCCACTACGATGGACTACTCGTCAGTGCCCACCCCGGCCGCCTGCTATGCCGACTTTTGCCTGATCCCCGTCGGCACCGGCAGCGTCTCCGTCGCCGAGGACGTCGCCGAGGTGCAGCGCCTGCTTGACGCGTCCGGCCTCGTCGTCACCATGCACTCCGCCGGCACCACCGTCGAGGGCCCGTGGGACGACGTCATGCGCGTCATTGGCCAGGCGCACACCGTCGTGCACCAGCGCGGGGTCCTGCGCGTGCAGAGCTCCATGCGCGTCGGCACGCGCACCGACAAGAAGCAGACGGCCGCCGACAAGGTCCAGCGGGTAAAGGACATTCTAGCGAGTTCCCAGTAGTAGTTATATTATTTTAGTTACTCTAGTTACTTTGGTCACTTCAATAAAAAATCTATTGCTATATCCTGCCTTGCCACCTGCTGCTCTCTGCCAATCCGCCCGTCAACTTCCACAACTACGCCCGCATCGTCTGTTTCTTGGAGGCCTTGCGGACCTCCTTTTCGCGCTCGCGCTCGAGGTACTTCTTCTGCGCCTTGGGGTCCAGCGCGTTCAGCTCCGCATCGCGCTTCGCCTTGCGCTGCTTCTCGCGCTCAATCGCACGCTCCTCCGCCTTGAGGTCCTCGTCCGCCTTCTTGATGCCCTTGACAACCTCGTCGCGCGTCGCCTTGATCTTGCGCAGCACCTCGGGCCGCAGCCGCCCGTGCTGCACCAGCACGTCCGCCACGCGCACAAAGTACGAGAAGATGGGCAGCAGCGACTCGTACGCCGCCGCGCTGTTGTCCGACGGCAGGTGGTACTTGAGGAACACGCGCTTGCGCGGCGCCGTCTCGTCCAGCGTCAGCGGCTTCTCGATCGGCTGGTCCGAGATGATCAGGTAGTCCAGGCTCTCGCCGGCCGCCGTCGCAGCCGCCACCAGCTCGGGCGTCAGCAGCGTCTCGGTGATCTCGGCGCTCTCGCTCATCACCGTCAGCCACGGCGGCAGCTTGGCATTGTCCTTGGTAAACGTCAGCGACACGTCGAAGCGGTCGTCGCGCACAGCCCGCATGCGGTCCTTGTTCACAATCGCCCACACAAAGCCGTCGTACGTGCTCTTGCCCGCGCCCGCAGGCGGGCCGCCCGACACCGTCAGCGTCTCCTTGCCGTCGAAGGGGTACAGCGTCGCCTCCAGCGTGTCCGACGGGCCGGCCATGCTCTCGACAAAGAAGCCCAGCACGGTCTCGGCCAGGATGACAATGGGGTTGAAGCGCTTGACGAGCTTGAGCTTGATGTCGACAAAGGCCACGTTCTGGCGGCCGGTCGCGTACGACGCAAACTCAAACAGCGAGTTCTCCTTCAGCAGCGTCTTGGGGTCGGCCGCCTTGGCGCTGTTGGCCAGGCCCTCGAGCACGGTGGCGTCGCTGGTCTCGACACCCTCGATGCGCTTGGGCACGCGACCAAAGCCGACCAGGGCAAACTCGCTGGCCAGCAGGCCGACGTGCGCCTTGACCCAGCCGTGCGCCTTGCTGCGGTTGAGGCGCGTGCCAATCACGTGCACGACCAGCACCACGGCCATCATGCCAAAGATGATGAACTCAATCTTGAAGTCGTTGAGCGAGTAGCGCTCGTGGATGTTGTACCACTTGGTGTACGCGGGCGCGTCCGAGGTGGCAGCGGCAGCAGCAGCAGCAGCTGCGCCGGTCGATGCAAAGTCGGCAAAGTCTGTGGTGTTAGGTTATTGTTTAGAGTGCAATGGCATCCTCGGGTCGGAAGGGTCATCTTCCTCCTCCTCCTCCTCGTCGTGACCTCACTCACCAGCATCGTCAATTGGCTTTTCGGCAGCCTTGCCACCTCCAAAGAGGCTGTTGAGAACCTGCGCCATGATGATTTGCAGAGATGGCGATCAAGCTGGGGTTCGGGTTGATGAAAGGGGATGGGGGAAAGGGGAGAAGAAGGAAGGGAGAGGAAAAGAGAAGAAGAACGAATAGCTTGCGTGACTTGCTGGGGAAGCAGGCACCGTAGCGCAGCACAGCAAGGACAGGGGGGCAGCCACTGATTGGCTACGCATGGTCAGCGTGCTCCGTAATTGTCGAGACCCAGCTTCTAGCAATTTCTTTGTGCCACTACCCACTGAAGAGCTCTGTTTTGTAATTTTACTAGTCATAATACAGCGCTGCTAAGGCACTATTGCAGAGCGAGTATCCACCACCAGCCTATCTTGCCCCTATCGAAAGGATTGCATCACATAATAAGCTTTGATACTTGCCTGATTTGGTTGCTGACTAATATGTCATACTGACCTTGACATCAGGCAGTCTTTAGAAGAGCATCAAAGAACAGCTATCATCTGTAAGTAGTATCTGTAGGATGACTATGAGTAGCTTCTCACAGATATCAACTATTCACCACATCGTAAAGGTAGCCAGCATACAAGCTTCTGTCTCGCAAACTGCTGTTCTACCAAGTTTGATGTTGAGAGTGCTATGCTACGAATGGATGGAAACTGCAGATAAAGGAGCTTGGTTTTATTTGTTAATTTTCTCAGAAATACAAACTGTGGTAAACGCTTATTTCTTTTCGAATATATTATATTGCATTTGTTTCTTTATTTAATTACCATTTTGCTGCTTTTTAATATCGAAATCACCACCCCATAGTCACAAACACCACATTAACCTTTTGCTACACCAAACAATATAGAAAATATAGCTAAAATTCATTGTTTGCCTGAAAATAACGATCATTCCCAACTAAAAACAGAGCAATGACTACTCGGTAGGATAACAAAGCTTGATGCTCACAGCGAGCCTGAGCCAGGGTGCTCTGCAAGAGTGGAGAAAGTGGAGAGCTGGCCAGTTCTGTATGGTACGGCACCTTTATTTTTCTAGCAGGGAAGGAGCGATGACAACAAGCTAGTTAGTGCACAAGCCAGGTCACTCCTATCTCGAAGATTACATACACACAAGACGACATCGAGACGACACACGACAGCTTCGTCCACGACACCACGACGACGTCCACGCAGCCTACAAAGCCACCTATTATTTATTATTTATATTCGACCCAAGGCCGACGCCACTGCCCTAACACATCATTCATTGCCAGCCTCGTATCCTACATCCCAACCACGTCGTCACCGTCGACAACGCCCTCGGACGTCTTTCAAGCGTCTTTCGACCGTCTCCCTGACACCTCCCTCGACGCCCATCCACTCCCACCGCCATGATCCACTCCACCCAGATCTCGCGCCTGGACGGCCTCATGCTGTGTGCGTCGGTCGACGACGAGGCCGGCAGCGCCGTCTCCACCCAGGCCCTCACCGAAGTCAAAGCCCAGATCAAGCAGATCCTGCGCCGCCTCAACCGCAACGCAGAGCCCCAGGCCTCGATTGAGACGTCGTCGTCGCTGTCTGTCCACTACCTCATCCAGGACGAGATTGTCTACCTGTGCGTCTGCGACCGCACCTACCCGCGCAAGCTCGCCTTCACCTACCTCGCCGACATCGCCGCCGAGTTTGCCAACACGTACCCGCGCCAGCAGCTGCTCGGCGGCGGCATGCGGCCCTACGCCTTTATGGAGTTTGACACCTTTATCCAGCGCACCAAGGCGACGTACAGCGACGCGCGCGCCTCGCAGAACCTGGACAAGCTGAACAACGAGCTGCGCGACGTCACGCAGGTCATGACCAAGAACATCGAGGACCTGCTGTACCGCGGCGACAGCCTCGAGCGCATGGGCGAGCTGAGCTCGCGGCTGCGCGACGACAGCAAAAAGTACCGGCGCGCGGCGGCCAAGATCAACTGGGAGCTGCTGCTGAAGCAGTACGGGCCGTTTGGCGGGCTGGGCTTTATCATTATCGTCTTTCTCTGGTGGCGGTTCTTTTGAGTGTCTGGGTTTGGCTTGGAGGGGGGGATGGGAAGTCTAGGGTACTCTGTAGAGTCTAGGGCAATCCAAAGTAAATCTGGAGCAATAATTCTAGGACAGATCTGGAGGGACAGACGGCGTATAGCGTTTACATCTTAGCACTGGCGTTTTTTATTATTATTACTTAATTGTTATTTTATTATTTCATTTCCGTATGCCTCGTTTTATGTTATGCAGTCATTGCTTGCCTTCTGCGTCATGGCTCATGCCGTCATTGTATAATAATGCCGCACAAAAGTGAACACATTAACTGTCTACTGTAGCATGCATCGTGAGTATATTCTCTCGAAATAGAAACAAAATAGAAACAAAAAGAAACAGTCCAACGTATAAAAGTACAAAATGTATGAGGAAACCCGAAACGCCTCGGCCAAAATGTGTTCCCAAGTCATCAATAGTCAACAGTGCGCGCTGTCATGATATCGTAGACCCAAAGGTCAGAGAGTAAACAGTTAAGAACATGAAAAAGAAGAAAAAAAGAAAAGAAAAAAGTGAACGCACGCCTACATGACGACGCAGCTGTTGGATGTAGGCATTGCCGGCAAGACCGGTACTGGAAGCGCTGTATGGTGCCACTCGAGATGCGCCTGGAAATCGTCCAGCGAATGGAACCCGCCCTCTTCTTGTGCGTACTTGGTCTGGTCGCCCTCGGCGCTGTCGTAGTACATGTACTCGTCGCAGTACGGACACCACAGCCGCGCCTCCCAGTCCCCGGCCATGGGCGGCAGGTGGTTGGCAATCGCCAGCGGCGCAAACACGACTGTCCGCTGCGTCGCTGCGTCCGAGACGGCCACGGTCGTTGCTTGCCAGCGGGGGTATTCGTTGTCGCCCGCCTCGGGTGGGAGGTATGTCGACGACGAGCGCGCCGACGGTGAGGTCGAGGCCGAAGCCGAAGCCGAGTGCTGTCGCAAGCCGGCTGGCGACCGCCCGCGAAACGGCGTTGGCGACGGCGACAGACTGTTTTGTAGCAGAAGGGGTACCGGTGTCGTTGATGCAGACCCGCCTCTTGCGGACGCCATGGCTGGCGACAAGGATGACGTCGGCAATGGTGATGCGTTTGCATAGGCTGGCGAGACTGCTATGGACGGCGGCAGACGGGCGGCAAGATGTGCATCGGCAGACGATATGGCTGCTGGTGGCACGCGCATGGTGGGCAGCCGCTGAACGTCCTCCCAGACGATGTGGCCGTCACAAAAGTCGCAGATAAAGGCAATGTCGCGGTCGCCAAAGCGCTCAAACGTGCCCACCTTTCTGCACTCTGGCACAAGGTCTTCGAGGGTAGGTGCCCGCGGCGGCGGTGTTGGCGGCTCGTCGGGGCGCAGCGGGATGGTCGTGTGCACTTCGGTATTGGTAACAGTGACGGGCGATTTCTGAGGCTGTAAATGAGACGGGGTATATGGCGAATGCGGTGCGTATGACGGGTGTGAGTTTTGCTGAGGGGGGTATCTGAAAGGGACTGTCTGGGATGTTGCGTGTGTTGCTTGTGCTGTTTGTTTAGAGTGTTTAGAGGCATGGCCGTTTGCCGTAAGATTCTTTGTGCCGTTCTGGGGCGTCATCTCCATGGATATGGTGTTGTCGGGCTCGTCTTCAGGGTAACCGCTGCGACTGCGGAACTGCTCTTGTCCGGTAAACCGGCGCTGTTCTCGAGCATGCAGCTGCGGCTGTTGCTGCTTCCACGCCGGCGTCTGCTGAGGTGTTGTCGTTACTGTCGTTGCTGTCTTTACTGTCTGTGCAGAGTCTCGTGGGCTGTGAGCATGCCCCTTGCTCTGGCTGTAGGGCCCGTATTCGCCCCGCGCATACCGTTTCCGCTGCTCCTCGTGCTCGCGGAAGCGTCTGTACACAAGAAATGCACCCAGGCACCGCGTGCCGCTGCCGCTGCCGTCGCCTGTCTCGTGCTCCGAGTTGAAGATGCGCCTTGCTGCTCGGCATTGCGCGCGGTGCAGCTGCCGCCGTAGGGCGACAGTCTCGCGCACCCAGAGGGAGTTGATAGGGCCGCCCGTGCGGATCCAGTCGCGGAAGAGTTGCGTGTGGTCCTCAAACATTTCGCGCAGTGCCTGTAGTTCCCGCAAGGACTCGACCCTCCGGTCGTTTTCGTAGTAGAACTGCCCGTGCACGAGCGGCCCGAGGGCCTGGAAGTCTCGCTTCGCCTCGTCCAGCGCATCGTCGACAGCGCGCACCTGCTCAAACTCGTCCGGGCCCCATCCGCGCTTGTCGGCAAACATGAGGATACGCTGGGCGTCTTGCAGTGACGTCGCAATGGCCGCCAGAAGAGACCCGACTGTGTCGGGCGACCTCTCGGCGGTGGCACCGATGGCAGCAGCAGCAGCGACCGCGGCCGAGGCCCTGGAGGCTGCTGTTGCCGCTTCGGCGTCGGCCATCTTCGGTCGTCCCGCTCAACTGAAATGCTGATTCCAGTCAGGTCGGTCGTTTGTGGTGGTTTGTGGTCGTGGTTGTGATTGTGGCTATCGTCACTATAGTCGTAGTCGTGGTTGGTGCGTGTCTCGTTTGTTCTCGTTCGTCCTTGTTCTGATCTGTTCTCGTCTTGTTGTCTGTATCTTCGATGGCGTCCACATCTGGTTGCGACACTGGTTGCGACAAGCGGTTATTGGTCGACAGGCTCCGTGATAGCTGTGCAACTGAGCAGTGTCCAATTCCCGTCGGCGTCCCTGCGTCCTGGTCGTAAACTGTGTCTGCCTTCGTTTAGGAGCGTTTAGTTGCTGCTTGGCCGAGACGGTCGGTGCGAATCTCGAAACGAAACGTCGGGGTGTGGGTGGCCGTTAAGAGCAAGTCGAAAATCAGACTCTGAAAGTCGAAAATAACAGCGAGTCCTCAGTCGACGCAGAGCAAGATAACGGCTTGGCGGCGTCGTGCTTGCTGACTCTGTGCCATGTACGGAGTACTCGTTTGCACAAGGATACAAGGCACAGTACGGGGTACTTTCAAGGTCCCCTAGATCCCTAGTTTCGTCGTCCCGGTCCTTCTGGGATCGTGTCTTGTTCACAGTAGCCGTCTAGCAGTCTGCTTGGTCGCCCTCTTCCTTCTTCCTCTTTCTTCTCCGTAATTTGTTCCTTCGTATTCGCCCTCTCGTGGGAATGGGATCTGCCAATGCTACACTGGTGTGCCAAGGGCTTCTGTCTGTGTCCTCTCTCTGCTGTATTGCTTGTCGGCGCTGGGCCACTGCCACTGTTTGGCGTTTTGGCGTTTGCGGCTGCTGTGGGCTGGGCTGTGGACTGCTGTGTGGGCAGTGTGGAGAGGTATCAGAGTGACATGCTCCGTACCGTTTCCGAGGTGTGTGCAGTGAGCTACTGAGTATCTGCAAGTCGACAATCAACCCGACAGTCAAAGCCTTTGTTGCGATTGTTGATCTCTGGATGATCTCAAACACGAGGGAGAAATGCCAAGTATTCAGATGCTTATCTAAGTTATCCTGTTGGCGTCCTTCGCTCTTTCTTATTTTGTTTCCTTTTCCCTTCTCTGCTCCTCTTTCCTTTTCCTTTTCCTTTTCAAATTCTCTACGTACAACAATCTGCCCCAAAAGAGGCAGCCTACACCCGTGCCACAAATGACACCGTATTACTGAGCCTCGCCTCGGGCAGGAGGGGATACTACAGACACTAGATAGGGAAGGAGCAGGCCTGGTCAAGGTTACAGCAGACACAGAGCCAGTGCCCAAAGTAGGCAAGTATGGGAAGGGTGACCACCGCGCTTGCCGGCGTATATAGGGACTACATGACAAAAATAGAGCCTGAAGGACGCCAAGGGACGGCTACTGGTGTAATAGGGCATAATAACCAAGGGTGAGCGAGATGAAATGGAAAGTGCTAGTTGTTAGCTCTTTCTATTCTCGGTAACACAAATTAACATCATTGCATAATACGATGCAGCTCCTTCCGAATACAGTAAAAGTGACCAATGCACTTTAAATCGTGCTGTTGAGGAATGGAAGTCAATACAAAAAGGCAGGAAGGCACGACTGGCACAGCAGGAGAGAACATGCAGCGTGCTCGTGAAACAGTGGGGGGCACCTGCACCTTACGAGCAGTCTCACACGCGACTTGCATTCCTTATTCACTCTGCACTGCTCTCTACCAAGTACTGCAAACACTGATGTTACACAAGCCAATCAATAGGACTATCATTTATGATGGCTCGAGTTTACGACATACCACCAATACATAGGTCGACTACTTTGTTTTCGCATATATTTTGGACGAGAAAACGCCTTGCTGGTGGGCCGTGATGACGTTGCTTTTAACGGATAACAGAATATGGAGAATGGCGTATCAGGTACAGTTGCAAAGTTTAGCGACGGCATGCGGAGAATATTTGTTGATGCATCTAAGAGAAGACAATAGAGAATATCTGCAGAGAGAAGACAATAAAAAATAAAAAATACCTGCATCTATCACATGCGAGATGCTCTTTCCCGAAACGACTTCTGCCGAGACCCTGTTTTCTCGCGTTTCTGGCAGCTCACTAAAACTGCTGGATACAGCAAAAACAGCCCCTGGCACCTTCCCCATTCTGCCACAGGAGTGCAAGCAAGCTGCCCCTTCCAGCCACTCAGCCTTGTGAAACACCAACACAGCACCGGCAAGGACTCCAGGCACCAGCAAACCACTGCCGCTAGTGTCAAAACGGTACGGAGTAGAATTACCAAGTAACAGAAGATAATACACCACAACTACGCACCTTTACGCACCCTTGTTGATGCCCCGTCTGCCCTTGTCGCTCTTCTGGCGCGCCCGCCGTGTGTCCCCCGGCGCCGCGCTCTTGCTGCCCGTCTGCCGCGACCTGGCATCGGCCCGGCTCGAGCTCAGCTGGATCAAGCAGCACGTCCAGAGCGAGGCGAGGCATGGACTGAGGCAGACAAGCAGGGCCGACGACCGCGTGCTGCATCTGTGCCGCCGCCGGGGCCGCGGTGAGCCGCTGCAGTATGTCTTGGGGACACAGCCCTTTGGGCCTCTCGACCTGCTGTGTCGACGGGGTGTACTGATACCAAGGTACTGCTCCGTGCATATTTTAGATGTATATTAGTCTAGTTATCGAGCAAGCTGACCGGCAGACCCGAGCCCGAGGCGTACTCTCTGTACCTGGCTGAAAAGCTTGTAAAAGAAGCAAGAGGCAAGACGGCTACAGCGAAGCCCGGTATCACGATACTGGATGCATGCACGGGCACAGGCTGCATCGCACTGCTTTTGTTTGCGCAGCTCAGGAAACGACGTGTTGGCGTGCACGTTGTCGGCGCTGATATTGCCAGCGAAGCCGTCAAGCTTGCACAGGACAATGCGGCCAGGAATGGTCTTCTCGGCGACAGCGCTGGCCATGAGCAAGCAAGCCTGTCGTTTGTGCAGTGCAACCTCTTTTCAGACGACTGGCTGTCCCATCCCGCAGTGCAGCGTCTGGTCAGAAAGGAGAAAGAGAAGGAGAAAGAAAAAGAACAAGGCCTGGACGTGCTCGTGTCCAACCCGCCGTACATTTCGTCAGACGGATTTGCGCGCGACACGGCTCGGTCGGTGCGCATATTCGAGCCCAAGCTGGCCCAGGTCCCGCTGGACGGCGGGGAGGATGTGTTTTACCATAGACTGCTCGAGCTGGCAGTCCATCTGAATGCACGCATCGTGCTGTGCGAGGTGGGCGACCTGGCCCAGGCAGAGCGAGTCGTGGCGGCAGCCTTGGCCTTGAGCAGTAGTCGCCAAGGCAGCGAGACGCGGCTGCTCGAGGTCGAGATCTGGGCAGACAGCCCCGACATACCTGCACCAGAAGAGCGGTCCGTTTTTGTGCAAGGCCAAAGCATACCCATCCGTGGCAGCGGTCGCGGCCGATCCGTGTTTCTACGACGGAGGTAGCACGCCATATAAGACGTAAACAACATAAAAGTTAAAGATATCAAAAATATAGTCAAATTGAGATGCCCGTAATTTACAATATATACAATATACAACAGCGTCCAACTACTACATCTAGAATACAAAATTGATGAGCTTGCCGCCCTTGACGACAATCGCCTTCTTGGCCTCCTTGATGTTCTTGTTGCCGGCTGCGAGCCGGGCACGGCCCTCGTCCGTAGCAAGAACGGCATCCGTCAGCCAGGCGCTCAGGTTGTCGCCCTTGAGGTCGGCCGGCGGCAGGGGGATGTCGACGGCGCACCGCAGCTTGCCGTTAATCTGGACGGCACAGTTTTGCAGCCGCGGCTTGAGCCACGCCAGCGACCCGTCGACGCCCGGGAAGATGCTAGTGTTGGAGCTGTCGCCGCGACTAAACAGAGGCGCGGCAGCGGGCGACAGCGTGGCCCAGCACTCCTCGGCAAACGCAGGCGCGATGGGAGCCAGCAGGCGGACAAGCACCGAGAGCGACTCGCGCATGACAAGGGGCGACAGGGTCTTGGCCGACGACTGCAGCGTGTTGGTCAGGCGCATGAGGTCGGACACCACCGTGTTGACGGCGTAGATGCGGGCATACGAGGCTTCGACCGAGGCGATGGTCGTCTGCACCTCGCGCCAGACATCTGCGTCCGTATGTGATGGGCTTGTCTTTAGGAAATCGGCGACACTTTGGGACGACGACGACGACGACGGCGAAACGGCAGCGACGAGATCGTGGACGCGGCCGAGCCAGCGCGTGACGCCCGAGATCTTTTCTTCATCCCAGTTCAGGACATCGGCGACAGGCGCCTGGAAGAGCATGTGGGCGCGCGTGGCATCGGCGCCGTACTGCGAGATCATGTCGATGGGGTCGACGCCATTGTGCTTGGACTTGCTCATCTTCTCGTACGACGTGGCGGCGGGCTTGCCCGTGGCCTTGACGAGGGGCGCATTCGGGTCCGCGAGGTCGACCTCGTCGGGCATCAGGAAGCGGCCCGTGTCGGGATCGACCAGGGTCTTGCCGTGCACCATGCCCTGGGTAATGAGGCGCGTGAATGGCTCGTGGATTATCCTGGCAGACTCGGTCTCGGTCTCGGTCTCGGGGACGGTCCCGGAGACGGTCTCACCGTTGCCTTCGCCAACAGGCTTCACCAGCTCCGACTGCATCAAGAACTTGTAGATGAAGCGGGCGTACAGCAGGTGCAGAATGGCATGCTCGATGCCGCCCATGTAGATGTCCACCGGCAGGTTCTCGCTGGCAGCGGCCGAGAAGGGCGCGTCCGGGTTGTTCACATCCACAAAGCGCATGTAGTACCAGCTGGAGTCGACAAATGTGTCCATGGTATCCGTGTCGCGCTTGGCCGGCTTGTGGCACGAAGGGCACGGCGTGTTGACCCAGTCGTCGGCCGAGGCCAGCAGGTTGCCGACGCCAAAGTGCTCGATGTGGGGCAGCTCGACGGGCAGGTCCGCCTCGGGCACGGGCACGGCGCCGCAGTCGTCGCAGTGCACAATGGGGATGGGCGCGCCCCAGTACCGCTGGCGGCTGACGAGCCAGTCGCGCAGGCGCCAGCGCTCGGTGCCCGTGGCCAGGCCGGCGGCCTCGAGCATGGACAGCAGCATGGCGGCCGCGTCCTGCGACGTGCGGCCCTTGAAGGGCCCGCTGTGCGCCGTCATGTAGCCGTGGCCGACAAAGGGCACGGCCGCCGGCGTAGCGGGCGGCGTGAAAGCCGATGCGGCCGCGCCCGGCTTGGGGATTTCCACAGCGCTGCCTTCGCCCTTGACCTGGATCTTGATGCCGCCGGCATCCTTCATCTCGAGGACGGTCGTGGCCTCGTCCTCGGTGGCGGCCAGTACGACGCGCACGGGGTCGCTGGCGCGGTGCTGCTTCCAGAACGCATGGTCGCGCACGTCGTGGCCGGGCACGCCCATGACAGCGCCCTCGCCGTAGTCGCCCAGCACGTAGGGCGCGACATAGACGGGCAGCGACTGCTTGGCCTCGGGGGGAGTGGCGTCGTGGTACGCGAGCGGGTTGATGGCGCGCAGGGTGGGCAGCATGTAGCCGACCTTGGAGTCTGGCGGCAGGCCCGGCAGCGTGTCGAGAAATGCGCGCAGCTCGGGGTCGGTCTCGGCCAGCGCCTGCACGATCTTGTGCGACGCGGCGAGGGCGACGTACTGCACGCCAAGCAGCGTGTCGATGCGCGTCGTGTAGACCTCGATGTGGGCCGGGGCGGCGTGGCCAAAAGCAAGGAGCGGGAACTTGACGAGCGCGCCGGTCGACTTGCCGAGCCAGTTGCGCTGCATGGCAATGACGCGCTCGGGCCAGGCGTCGTTCTTCTCGAGCTCGGCCAGGTCGTCGAGCAGGGCGTCGCGGTAGGCCGAGATGCGCAGGAACCACTGCTTCAGCAGGCGCTTCTCGACCACGGCGCCCGACCGCCACGAGCGCCCCTGGGCGTCGACCTGCTCGTTGGCCAGGACGGTCTGGTCGACGGGGTCGTAGTTGACCTCGGCCTCGGCCTGGTAGGCAAGGCCTTGCTTGTGGAGGAGCAGGAAGAGGCGCTGGGTGTGCTTGTAGAACTCGGGTTCGCAGGTGGAGATCTGCCGCGACCAGTCCCACGAGCCGTTCATGCGGTCGAGCTGGGCGCGCATCTTTTTGATGTTCTCGCGCGTCCAGGTGGCCGGGTGGATGCCGCGCTGGATGGCGGCGTTCTCGGCGGGCAAGCCAAAGGAGTCCCAGCCCATGGGCAGAAGGACATCGTGGCCCTGGAGACGGAAGAAGCGGGCCGTGACATCGGCGATTGTGTAGACGCGGAGATGGCCGAGATGGAGGTTGCCCGAGGGGTATGGGAACATGGGCAGGACATAGTGAAGACGGGATGTATCTGTAGGTGAGGAGGAGGACGAGGAGGAGGGGGATGTTGAAGTGGATTCAGCCCACTTGGCCTGCCACTTTTTGTCAATCCCTAGCAAGTCGAGTTTTGTACGCGTCATTTCGGCATAGAGCCGCTTTTGAGAGAAGCTGAACCGCAGAGGAGTGATGTGAGATATCCGCGGTGAGGATGAGGATGAAGAGGTAAAGTGAGAGGAGGATGACGAGGAGGACGACGAGAAGGCTGCTCGGGACAGTGGTGTTCGCAGGGTGTGTGGGGAGGCTGTTTGCCGTATAGACAGGCACCGGCCTGCTAGCCGTGAATTTAAAAGAGCCATCTTGGCCTACCTTTCCAACCCTGTAATTCTGCAATATCTCAGCCGACTGAACGTAAGATCGTGATGTCAAGAGGTGAGGTTGAGATAAGTGGGTCTATGGTCAATTATTCCTTATCACGATAAGCCACCGCTGCAGCGGGATTTACAGTGGGGCATCCGGCAACGGGCCAGCACTTACACCATGCCGCTGACTGCATCGATGACGTGACGAATGATAACTTAAGGTGCTTATTGTGAGAAACATTGAATATGATGCACTTCTCATGTTTTGGCCCTGTGCTCCTTGGGATACGTGTTGTAGAAAACATCTGGATACCAGCATCCTTCACTCGGTGACGTCGACGACGAGGCCATGTCGATGAGAACGACAGCATGCATGAAGCAGACTGAATGAGTTTCTGTGTGGCTATCCGCAATGGCACCGGCTGCAGAGACAGAAAGACTGCTTCGAAAGAGTCCCTCCTGGGCCAGCTTGCCTCGACGCCGTTTGCCTGCGCGTCTCTCGAGCTGACGGACGGCGCGACCAACGCTGTCTTTTGCGGGCGGTTGCAGAGGCCGTGCAGAGTCCACTAAGCGACTTCCAGCCCAGCGTTTATTGTTGTCTCTCCATGTTTCGATCTCTTGCAGTCCTATTGACACCGGAAAACAGACAGAAGCACTCTGAAGAGATACAAAGACGGGATGAAGCTGAACCTGACTGGACAAAGAACCTGCACTCAAGTTTGAGAGCTTGGACTTATCGACAACACAATGCATCTCTGCATGTTTGAATAAGAATCTTCAGGGACCATGAAAGGGGTTCTAGGTTTGAAAAGGGGCTGTAGTCAGCGGTTACCCGCACATAGTGTATATAATAGAAGCGCAACTGAAAGAGCTATTAACACTACATATAAAAAAATGGTCTCATGGCATCGTCAGAGCGCGCCAAACACACGTGACTGATCCACCATAATAGGACTAGCGTAATCGTGATTTAAAGCCGTGCCCGTCTCCACCCTGCGTTAAAGTTTAATTTTCGGTTTATTTTGTTATTTTTTGATTTAATTTTGTGATACATTTAGTGCTAATACTGCTGTATGCGCTAGCAGCAATGCTCCGAAAACGTCACTGCCTACAGCGCATATAGAGGTACTAGGTACAGCTAGCACCTGAATAAGAGTACTGTACTAAACAACCCCCGATCTGGCAGGCCTAGCGGTTGGAGCGATCTCCTTACATCACCAGCCAAGATTGCCGTTTCATGCTGCACTGACATCTCTCACCACGTCTCCCCAGTGCCGGCTGCTTGCTTCTTTTCATATTGATAGTGTTTGGGGATTCTATACACCTTATTTCTTGGTCCATCACGCCGATTACGCTACCACGGTTCTTACGCTATTCCTGCCATCTCTTGATACCCCTGACGAGGCATCCATCTCGCGACGACGACGACGACGACGAGGGCACGGCGACAACGACATCTACGATACTTGCGACAGTCTAGACGACTCGGTACTCTGGCAGTCTCGCACGCGAAAACTCAAAAACACAAAACTCAATCCCCAGCTGTGCACAGTACTCTACGCTCGTCGACTTCGACATGCCCGGAGCTCCTTGACACGCTCTACCTCACGACCTCCCTCATAACCCTACACACACACGCGCACATACACAATGGCTCCGTATGCAAACTTGCAGCCAGACGCGCGCGACTCGCTAGAACTCGCGTCCCTCGCCAGCTCCAGCCAGCTCGACGTCGCTTCCAATGCCGGCGCCCACAGCAAACACCGCCTCGGCGACAGCGGCGACGACAACGACTCCGACCTCTCCTCACGACCAAGCTTCTCGTCGTCGCGCAAAGCATCGCTCGAGCGCGAAGACCCGCTCGACTTTGACAACCCCGCCGCTGCCGGCGCACACGACGAAGAGTACGGCCGCCCATTACGATACGGCCACGGCCGCACCTTTTCCGTCTCCTCGGGCTTTGACCTCGCCGCCAACCTGTTCCCCTTGTCGTCCACAGCAGGCGCCGACGGGTATGCGCCACTGGGTGCGTCCGCGTCAGGCGGTGCTCCGGGGGCAGGCCGCGGCGGCATTGGCGCATCGGCGGGCGGCGGCGGCGGCGGCGGGCTGCTGGGCGCGGGCTCGCTGGAGCGGCACAAGACGCTGACGTACATGAACGGCCTGTCGCTGGTGGTCGGGCTGATTATCGGCTCGGGCATTTTCTCGTCGCCGAGCCTGGTGAACACCAACGTGGGCTCGCCCGGCGCGGCGCTGATCGTGTGGGTGATTGCGGGCATTCTGGCCTGGACCGGCGCGTCGAGCTATGCCGAGCTGGGCGGCGCCATTCCGCTGAACGGCGGCTCGCAGGCGTACCTGGCCAAGATCCTGGGCGAGGTGTTTGGCTTTCTGTTTACGTGGGTGGCCGTGCTCGTGCTCAAGCCCGGCAGCGCGGCCATCATCTCGCTGATCATGGGCGAGTACCTGGTGCGTGCCGTCGTCGGCGCCGACCCGGCCGCCGTCAACCCGTGGGTGAACAAGACGGTCGCGCTCGCCGGCGTGATTGCCGTGACGGTGATGAACTGCGTGTCGACGAAGCTGGGCACGCGCGTCAACGACCTGCTCATGTTCCTCAAGTTTGTCGCGCTCGTCGGCGTCACTATTACGGGCATTGTGGTCGCGGCCACGGGCTACTCGTACGCGGGCACGCCCAGCCTGGACTGGAAGACGCACCCCTGGTTCGACAACACCAACCTGGACGCGTCGGCGTGGGCCGTTGCGCTGTATGCCGGCCTCTGGGCCTTTGACGGCTGGGACAACACCAACTACGTCGTGGGCGAGTTCCGCAACCCGCGCCGCGACCTGCCGCGCGTCATCCACACGGCCATGCCGCTCGTCATTGTGTGCTATGTGCTGGCCAACGTGGCCTACTTCCTCGTGCTGTCGCTCGACGCCATCAACTCGACCAACACGGTCGCGGTCGTGTTTGGCGCCAAGGTCTTTGGCCCCGTCGGCTCGCTCGTGTTTGCGCTGATTGTCAGCGCCTCGTGCTTCGGCGCCCTCAACAGCTCGACCTTTACCAGCAGCCGGCTTGTGTACGTCGCCGGCCGCGAGGGCTACTTTCCCGAAGTCTTTGGCCGGATCGGCCTGGGCGGCTCCGGCACGGGCGCCCGAAGCGGCGGCCGCCTGTTTTCGCGCCTCGTCGCCGACGAGGGCACCGGCCTGTTCTTCACGCCCATCTACGCGCTCGCGCTCAACTGCGCGCTCACGTGCGCCTACGTCATGGTGGGCGAGTTCAGCACGCTGCTGACCTTTTACGGCGTCGCCGGCTACACGTTTTACTTTTTGACGGTGCTGGGCCTCATTATCCTGCGCGTGCGCGAGCCCGACCTGGAGCGGCCCTACAAGGCGTGGATCTCGACACCCATCATCTTTTGCTGCGTGTCGCTCTTTTTGCTGAGCCGCGCCGTGTTTGCACAGCCGCTGGAGACGCTGGTGGTCGTCGGCTTCATCCTCGCGGGCGTGCCTGTCTATTACTGGCGCGTGCGCAAACAGCGGCGCAGCGGCGACAAGCACCGGGAGCTCGGCGAGACGCCGTGGTGGAAGTTTTGGAAGCGGCGGTAGTCTGATTCGTCTGTTTTTTTTTTGTGCACAGTCTTGTATGACTTTCTTGCTTGATTGGTAGAGGTTGGTCTTTGGCGGTAGACTAGATTTGCATAGCGAAGAAAAAGACATCAAACGTCTAATGGATTTATTTTCAAACATATTTTTATAACCGCACAATCCGTCGGTCTGGACTGATGGCGCCGCGGAAGTGGTCGGTGACGACCCGGCCGTCCACCACCGTCTCCTTGACAATGCCCTCGACGTGCTGCGGCTCGATGCGGCCGTACCATATGCCGTAGCCAGCCAGCGGGTGTGCACTCCCGTCGGCTTGGGCAAGGGTCGGCGGCAGGTAGATGATCACATTGCCTGCAAACTTGTGCCCGCCAATGTGCGAGATCATGCCGATGCGCGCCGTCCGTTCATTGCCCAGGACCACCGCCGACTGCTGCTGCTGCTCAGTGTCGTGTTTGCCGGACCCGTCGACCAGCCGTGCCGCGCCCGGCCCGACCTCGATGGGCCCGCGCTGCACAGCGACGCCGACGCGCTCGAGCTGGCCCTCAAACGCCGTCTGCAATACCGGACCCAGAATGCCGCAGCGTGCGTCTCGCCCGCCGTGGCCGCAGATGAGCACGAGAATGTCCGTGACCGGCCGCACGTGCGGCAGCAGGCCCTGGAACGGCACCTTGCGCGTCAGCCTGTCTCTGTGCACGGGCGACAGCAGCCCGTCGTGGGCCCTGTGCAGCTTCTCGGGCAGCAGGAAGCCCTTGGCCAGGGCCTCGACGGCGTCAAACGACACGCGCGGCAGCAGGGGCACATAGGTGAAGCTGGGCAGCAGGTAGACGGACGACGACTGCAGGCCGGGGTACAGCGGCGGCGACGCCGGGAACGACGAGTTCAGGACGGACACGTTGTGGAAGGGGTCCGAGTACTTGCCGCCGCGGCCAAAGAGCTCCTTGAGGTCGGCCGCGAGGTTGTCGCCGCTGTTCTCCTCTTCGATCTTGGACGGCCAGTCGGCGTGGCCCGTACACACGAGGACCTGCTCGTTGTATGCAGAAATGAGGCCGTTCAGGGGCGCCTTGTAGTCGATGGGCAGGCCCTCAGGCAGCTCGGGCATGGGCTCGCAGGCGCATGTCGGCGACGGACAGGCGGCAACCGTGGGGAACGGTGGCGGCGGCGGCGGCGGGCGTTTTGACGCAGGCGACGCCTTGGCCGATGCCCGGCGCACTGTCTGTGCTACTCTGCCTGCTAATAAAGTATGTGATGGTGGTGACAAGGCTGAGGCTGAGGCTGGTGATGATGAGAGGTGAGATGAGAAAGAGTGCCGAAGAGCGCGCGCAGCCATCGAGGCCGGCCGGGCAGAGGACATATTAGGGAAATAAGTGGGTGCCAAAGAGTGTATAACCTTTTAGGAAATAAAATCGTAATAAGACGCCGGTGTTACTATCGTGGTATCCAATATCTAATGGCCGGCTCGCGATTGGGAGCTCAACTCCTCCGTCATTGCGCAGCTGTGGGGCCTTGCACTGTGCAAGTAGTCGTCGTATATGTGGCTTACAGTGCGCACTAGCTATCGGTTGGCACTGTGGGGTCGCTGATTGTCCCAGGGATTTTCGGCACGCGATCGCGCCCTGCGACGACGACACCTCTCGAGTATAACTCGAACAACAACACATCCATGAGACCGTTGCTTGCACTAAACTGCCTGGGCTCCCCAGCAAGGTCTCTGGCGTCGCTGACAGCTGCCGTGCCGTGCCGTGTCCAGCCTCGTCTTCGTCGTCCTCCTCCACCCTCAGCCTCGTCACGTCACCCAGCCCGCCGTCAATTCTCAACATCACACCCGAGATGCTCAGAGCACAAAGAAGTCGGCTCCCGGAAGGATGGGCCCGAGCCTAAAGAGGAAGAGGAACAGACGCCGCCCAAGAGCAAGAGCCGCCGCGGCGTCTGGACCGCCTCCACGGCGCTGCTTGTCGCCGGCTACTACTGGGCAGCGTCAGACTCGGCGTCCACCGCCCAGCTGCCCGACGACGGCTCCAGCATCCACCGCGCCGGCAGCAGCCTCAACAGGGAGACCTTTGTGCCGTTCCAGGTAGTCGCGCGCGAGACCGTGTCGCCCACGGCGTTTGTGCTGACGCTGCGGCTGCCGCGCGTGGCGACGCCCGAGAGCCGTGCAGCAACGCGGCAGCTCATCGACAAGGCGTGGCAGCACGGCCTGTGGTCGATTGAGGTCAAGCAGCCGCAGCTGCAGATTGCGCGCGACTACACGCCGCTCCCGGATGTAGACCCCGAAAAGGTGTCCGCCGACGACGTCGAGATCCGCATCTTTGTGCGGACGGTCCCGGGCGGCGAGGTGTCGCGGTACCTGTCGCAGCGCGTCGTCGGGTCGACCATCGATGTGCGCGGGCCGCGGCTGAGCTTTGACGTCGCGTCACGACTTGCCTGCCGTGCGACCCCGTCTGGCGTCGAGACAAAGACCGACCATGGCAAAAACATCAACAACCAAAAGGTCGTCGTCCTCGCGGGCGGCACGGGCATCGCCACGGCTCTCCAGGCAGCATCGTCCGTGCTCTCTACAGCGCCGCCAACCAACCAACTGCCGGTGACCATCCTGTGGGCCAACCGCCTGGGCCAGGACAGTGTCGGCCTCGACGGCGGCGACGCATCGCTGGCAAACCCTGTCGTGCGGGACCTGCGCGCCCTGCAGACACGCTACGGCGCCGACCGCGTGCGCATCCTGAGCTACGTCGACGCAGTCCAGACGTTTATCACCGAGGGCGACGTGCACGCGCTTGTCAGTGGCGCCCGGCAACAGCACGGCTGGATGTCATATCTATGGCCGTTTGGGTCGTCTTCCTCTTCTTCTCCTTCAGTGTCACCATCACCACCTCCACCTCCACCTCCACCATCGGCATCGGCTGTGGCGTCGGCACAGCCCTGTGTGTACCACTCCAAAAAGACGCTCGAGAGACTCGAATCTGATCCAGAGTACGGCTCAGCAAGGGCCTACTGCCTGTGCAAGACCGTCGCAGACCCCGACTCAGACAAGACTGCTGCTGCTGCTGCGCTCTCACCGCTAGGCTCGAGCCTGGTCCTCGTGTCTGGGCCGGATGGCTTCGTGTCGGCCTGGGCAGGCCCCAAGACGTGGGCAGCCGGGCTGGAGCGACAAGGACCCGTCGGCGGCACCCTCGGAAAGATGGCAGCAACAGCAACAGCAAAGGATGCAAAGCTGTCGGACTGGCAGGTCCTCAAGCTGTAGATGGCATGCGACAGTCGCGGTGTCACGACATGCAATGAATATCAGGATCAACAAGAACAAACAATGGATGACAAGACATGCTATGTAGATATATTATAGAGAATAACCATACAACTGCTGGAACATGATGCGCCGCTACCCAGAAACATGTAGAAATAAAAAGAAAAGCAAACACAGCTAACATAAAAATAAAAATAAAACAAAACAAAACAAACAAACAGTGCCCTCTAGCTCTGCACCTTGCGGTAGGACGGCGGCTTCATGGTGCGCCGGATCAGCTTGCCGGCGTACGGCGGCACCAGCGAGATCGCGCTGATGGCCGCGACGCGCCACACAAAGCCCAGCGTGATGATGAACTGCAGGTCAAAGTAGCCGCCCAGGAAGGGCACCGACACCACATACACCAGGAACGTGCCCACAATCGACGCAATCATCACCGGGTGCCACGTCGTAATCTCAATCGCCACCATCAGCAGCTCGTTGAGCACCAGCGCCGTGTAGCTCACCGCCACCATGCGCGGGCCGTCCACCTCGGTCAGGATCTGCGACAGGCCCTGGATCATGCAGCCCTGGTAGATGCTCACAAACACCCACACGAAAAACGTCCGGTACGACAGCGACCGGCCCTCTGTCAGCTCCTTGTACAGCTCCGGGTACAGGTTGGCCAGGTTCTCGTCCACGTCCTTGTCCAGCACCAGCGACAGCACCGGCATTGCCGTGTACACCGTCGCATAGCCCACCATCAGCCAGTCCTTGTACAGGCCCTCGGGCTCAAAGTTGATCGCGATGCTGTACATGGTCTGGCACACCGCAATAATCAGCCCGCGGTGGATCACAAACTGCGCCAGCTTCGCGCTGCGCTTGTAGCTGTTGCGCCCGTGCCACACCAGCAGCTTCGTCAGGTGGCAGAACTGCTCGATGCTGAAATCGGCCGCCAGCGACGCCTGCCGGCCCTCCTTGCCCACAATGCCCACGCCCACATCCGCCGCCTGGATCATCGACACGTCGTTGCCGCCGTCGCCAATGCAGCACACCCGCTTGCGCGTGTACGCCTTGATCAGCTTGGCCACCTCCGCCTTTTGCGTCGGCGAGCACCGGCACGCCACCACCGTCGGCAGCTTGACCGCGACGGCAATGAACTCGGTGCGGTACGAGCCGCCCAGGAAGCACGCCAGGCTCTCGCCGTCGATCAGCAGGCACGCGTCCGTCTTGCTCCGCAGAAAGTCCAGGTGCTGCTCCTGCGTCGCCGCGTTGTTGCGCATCTTGGCCACCGTGTAGATGTACTGGCCGCGCGCCACCAGCTTGGCGCTGATCGCCACACACCGCGCCGTCTCCACCTTGTCGCCCGTCAGCATCCAGATCTTGATGCCCGCGTTGCGCAGCAGCTCCAGCGACGGCTTGACGTCGCGCTGCAGCTTGTCCTCCACTCCCGTCACGCCAATCAGCTCCAGGTCCGTCTCCAGGTAGCTGCTCACAACGCGCTGCATGCCCGCGTCGCGCCCGGAAATCGCCAGCGCCGCGTCCTGGTACTTGCTCGTAAAGTCGCGGTACTGCGCCGCCGACAGCCGCTTGCGGCCCACGACCAGCGTGCGCAGACCCTCGCGGGCCATGTTGGCCGTCTCCTCATCGAGCCAGTCGTTGGCCGCCACGATGGAGCTCATGACCGTATCGGCACCCTTTTGGTAGAACCAGATCTCGCTGTCCTCCAGCGGCAGCGCCGCCGCCGCTGCCGCACTGCCGGGGGCCGGCCGGCTGGTGTAGAACTGCACCACAATGCCCATGCGCTTGCCCTCGGACGTAAATGGGAAAATGTCCAGAATGCGCACCTGCACCACAACCTTGCCCGTGTCGACAGACTCGAGCGTGATGCTCGTGCGGTCGCGGTTGGCCAGGCGCAGGCCCACCGCCTCGGTCCAGCGCACAATCGCAATCTCGTCGGGCGACGACGCCTGGTACGAGATCACCGTCTCGCCCGTCACCTCGTCCTCGTCCGTCGTCGGCGTCACGTTGTGGCACAGTGCAAGCGCCAGCACAATGTCGCGCACACGCGACCCGATCTCGCGCCGCGTGCGCGTCGCTGCATTGCCGGCGGCCGAGGGCAGCGTGGACGACGGCGTCACCAGCGTGTCGGCCGGCGGGCTAATGGCCGACGAGAGCGTCGCGGCCGGAGCAAAGCTCTGCCGCACGTACTCGGCAACCTCGTCCATGGCCTCGTTGGCGTACGACACGGTGCCGACGTGGATCTTCTTCATCTCCATCTCGTTCTGCGTGAGCGTGCCCGTCTTGTCGCTCAAGAGGTACTCGATGCGGCCCAGGTCCTCGGGGATGGTGCTTGTGCGCACGACCGCGCCGGGGATGCCGGGGTCGCGCTGGATGAACCACGAGTACACGCTCTTGCCCAGGTCCAGGTTGACACGCAGACTGATGGGCACAATGGTCGAGAACAGCACAAGGAAGCGCATGATCTTGACGTACCAGATCACGTTTTCGGCTCCCTTGCCGCCGTTCTTCTTCTCAAAGATCTCCTCGAGCGCGACGAGGATGATGGACAGTGCGAGAGTCAGCGCACAGAGGATCTTGGTTAGCGAGTTCATTTCAAACTCGAGCAGGCCCGTCTTGGACCGCGACGGTGCCGTCGACAGAGCCGAGCGCGTCTGGGGGCCGGTGTAGACGATAACTGCCAGGGTTGTGGCGTGCGATGCAATCACCGTGTTGGCCCAGGCCGTGTTGTCAATGGACAGGGCCGCCGATGTCTTGGCCTTTTTTGTGGAGCCGCTGTCCCCATTGTCGTCGTCTTCGTCGTCGTCGACAACGGCGATGCTGCTCGCAGTGTTGCCCATGGCGCCGTCGCGCGACGGCAGCAGCTCGAGAGTGCCGACAAACTCGTTGACCTTCTTATCAGGCTTGCCGCCCGTCACGCGCAGGCGCACGAGCTCCTCAGAGGGCAGGTTTTGCGACAGCGGCGAGGCGAGACGCAGCTTCCAGTCGGTCTCACCGTCGAGCTGGTCTGTGCGAATAAACGTCTCGCCGCCAGCACCGCCAGCACTGCTTTCTTCAGTTTTGACAGCAGCAGGTGCAGCCTGAACAGCCGAAGCAGAACCTTCGCCGGCATCGTCGTCGTCGTCGTCAACATTCAAAAGGTTGGCCTCGACTGGTGCTGATGCCTGGGCCGGCTGGTCGTCTTCGCCGTCGGTTTCGTCGTCGCTGTCGGCTGCTGCCTCGGGCGACAGGCACTTGAGGATCACCACATCAGCCGGTACGCGCTGGCCCTTGGTGAGCTTGAGTACATCGCCCACCTTGAGGTCGCGTGACCTTTTGGGGACCTCGACGACGTGCGATGCCGGCAGCTTGCGGCCGCCTCGGCCGCGGCCCTCGAGCTGCTCCTCCTCCTCCTGGATGTCGGACAGCCGTTCGCGCTCGGCCTGGGTCACGGCGAGCAGGCGCCGGCGCTGGGCCTTGGTAGACGAGTCGGAGCGCAGCGTCTTGCGCTTCTTGCTGCCGGCTCCACTGCCGCCGCCAAAGCCGCTCGCGTCCAGGCCGCCGTGGACCGGGTCGACAAACTGCAGCGTCATGTATTCTTCCGAGTTGGCCTCGTTGTCGCGCCGCCGCCGCTCGACGTCGTCGTATGCCTCCTTGCCCAGGGTGATCATGAGCACAAAGGCAAGCGGTGCAATGTACGTGCTGAGGTAGCCGATGCGCAGCTGTGGGATGGCCTGGGACAGGGCCACCAGCAAGAAGTACATGTTGAAAAAGAAGGAGAACTCGTTGTACAGAGTCACCGGGAGGAACGACCAGGCGGTGTACTTGGCGTTGGAGATGAGGTTAGGAGGGAAGCGCGTCGTCTGTGCCGAGCCGACGGCCACAAGGCGCGCTGTCGAAGGGTCGTCGTCGTCTTGCTGGTCGTCTTCGTCGTCGTCGTTGTTGGCCTCTTCTTCGGGGGCCAGGCCGCCTCTGCCGCCGTTGTTCTGGCCGAGGCTGCTCGTGGACATGAAGCTCGGCAGGCGTAGTCGCCCAGCAAAGCTCTGGATGGTGTCCTGTGCAAAGGAGGAGCGTCGCCGCCGGTGCGAGCGCGACGACCCCGAGAGCAGGCCGTCGTCCTCGTCGTGGGCGTCCGAGTCCCGCCGTGCCATGGGGTCTGCATGGTCGAGCAGGCCCCGTCCATCGTCGTCGTAGTCGGCGCGGCCAGCTGCCATGCTGCCGTCGCCATAGCCCCGGCCGCGAGTGCTGGCGCGTCGTAGGCCACCCATCCGAAGCTTGCGAAGAGCAATGTTTGCGGGACGGCCAAAGTTTGTATTGTTGCTGCTGCTGCTGTTGCTGTTGCTGCCGCCGTTGTTGCTGCTGTTCTGGCCGTTGGAGGTGCTCGCACCGCCGCCCGAGGACACGCCCGAGGTCTTGGGGTCGAGTTCCTCAAGATCAAGCTCGAGCTCAGAGTCGGAATCTTCAGACGGGGAATCGGGAGGCTCGGTTGGATGGTATGCAGGTGAGGGAGGCATGCCGCATGGGGGGTCGCCGGGGCGTAGGGAGAAAGGAGAAGCGGTGGTGATGGAGGGATGAAGCGGGATAAGCGCTATTGACGGCGACGGGCTGGAAAGCTAGCGACTTTTGCAGAGCTGATCTCGATGGCGTTCTGCGGGCGAACCCTGATTACTCAGCCGGGTAGGGAGAGGGCGGACGGCTCGAATCGGGGGCTGTATAGGTTGAAATGAGTGTGTAGATGGCCGTAGGTGATGTTGGGATGGCTGTTTTGCGTAAAGAATGTGTTGTGAGCGTGCAGCCGCGCGGATGGTGATGATGGTTGGAGATGCTGAAAAGGACAGTCGGTATAGAAGCCAGAAATGTGTATTATGTAATTCGTTTTATTCGGCCGCCTAGTAGACTCCGCTATTGCATGTGCCACAGGTGCCGCCAAATCGTGCCAATTTTACTGCCTGCGTCATCCTCGGGGCGCACAGTGTGGACAGCGCCTCGAGCTAGTTTATGCAGTGTGGCCCGACTATTCAGACTGCAGCGAGACACGGTAACAGGTGTCAGGGGCAAGTAAGATACCTCGCCACTACGAACGCGTCTGTGGGTACTTGAGCCATGTACTCTTGCCTTTACAGTACTCCGTAGTCTTAGCGGGCTCTAGGTGTTTGACACTCTGTCTGACACGCTGGCACGCTGCACACTGACGGAACATGCCCGAACCGTGCCTTCCTGTTTCGATTGCTTCGATGAGGACAACTGGCTACTGGGAGCTCTTGCGCAACCTGCAACCTGTTATCCACTTTGCCTTTGGAAACAGGCCCTAGCACGCCCACTCGCTCCTGCCTGCAGCATTCCATCATCGTGGCATGTCCCTCTATTCTCTCCCTCAGGCAGGCACGACCAAACGACACCTTGCCATCTTTCCATTTTCTATTCCGCTGTCCATCGTGCCTTCCTTTTCCATCTCGCCACACACAAACAGCCGGCATCCTCACGATCGACGTCCAGCGGCCAATTCCAAGCCTCAAAAAACAATCGCCACCACTGCACCCAGAAACAGCCCCATCGCCACCGACGCGCAGCTGGGTCGTCTCTTCGGAATCTCGCGATGACGTGCGCTCTTTAGAGCTGGTCTATTCAACTGCCCCTATTCAACCCTTGAGTAAGCTTCTCCTTTTGCTGTTAGCTTCAATTTTTGCTATTTTGCTTTTTACTATTTTGCTGTTTTTGCTTTTTCTTGCTATTTTTGCTTTTTGCTTCCCTTGTCTTCTTCGTGTTCATGACTCCGGGGCATCCTTCCACGCAGCTCATTTAACTTGCTGTCCACTTTTACCCTCATCTTATTTGCTTATGTTTTATTTTACATTTTTATTGTCCCCTATCACGCTCCACAACCCCTGCTACGGCTCGCGACCGTTCTGGCTCGAGTGCTCCTTTTCTGGCGTTCATCTTTCGATCTGGATCTTTTTGGATTCTCGGATTCTGCATTGTGACTTTTGCATCGTCGTTTGTTCGCATTACCTCTGCATGCTGTCGTGATGGCATATTGCTGACGCTCTTTACAGCTTGACCGACCTCGACCTCATCGATTCTTCCTCCTCTTCTTCTTCTTCTTGTTCTTTACTTGTCCTACTACGACCTTTAATACCCCTACCACATTTTAATCCGACATACACGCGCCGCAATGTCGTCCGACAGCTCGACCGCGTCGTGGAACCCGGCCTTCAAGCCGCACCACGACGCAAGACCGGCATCGATAGAGACTCCGGCAGAGACACAGCCAACTGCCGAGCCAGCTGCTGAGCCAGCCGAGCCCGTCGCAAAAGAGTCTGGGACGCCATTGACGATCGGCCTGACTGTTGACACACTCGACGAATCTGTGGCCGACGCCTGGTTCCCCGAGTACGATGCCGCAAGCCCCTGGGCTGACAAGGCCCCTTCAGACGCCTTTGACTCCAAAGCACCAACACCCTTCACATCAAAAGACGCGCCCGAGGCTGCACCAGCAGAGCTAGAGCCATCAGAACAGCCAGAACAGCCAAATCCAACCCAAGCAGACAACTCTGTCGCAGAAGACCCCCAGACGGCGCATACATTCACACCACAGACGCCCGATCTCTCCGAAGACGCCGTGCCCGAGCACACCGAAACCACCCCCATCGCATCTCCCGCCGACTCGACTCGCAACTCTGCCGCCAACAAGCACTACAGCACCCTCTCGTTCACGCGCACCGTCCCCAACGACGTCAACTGGGACGCCGAGGACGAGGAGGCCGACTGGAGCATCTCGCGCTCTGACACAGACCCCTTCCAGTTCATGTCTCCCTCGGACCGCACAAACTCGTTCCCCGTGGTTCCTCCCCTGTCGGAATCAGAGCCAGCCCCCGCTCACGAGCAGCTTCTGGCGTCTTCCAAGGCGATGGATATCATCCAGGAGGTCGACGGCGAGGTTCGGAAGGACGCCCTGGAAGACGAGAGACCAACTACGGCTAAATCGATCGAGGCCCCGGAGCTGACGAAGACCCAGGTCGACGCTGCTATTGACGCGTGGGACATGGATGCCGCCGACAGCCCGGAGGAGGCTTCGTTCTTTGGGGGGGCCACAGCAGAAGGTGTTGCGACCGAACCTGAGCAGGACTCGTGGGGTGCCCCCAGCGCCAGATACGAGGAGGGCGTCCCTCTGATTCCCAACGAGCAGAGCACCGAGACTGTTGAGCCTGTTGCGGAACCCATCGCAGAACCTGCCAGCCAGCCCGAGGCCAAGGATCCTTTTGACGAGACCGACGGCGGCGAGGATGACGACTTTTTCAACAACGCCGGTGCATCCATCAGCGAGCCCCCGGCTTCCTTCTCGCCGCCCACAATCGAGCGCAAGTCGACAATGCAGGTTCTGCAGTCTATGAATGTTGGCAGCGTGTCGCGCGAGGAGTCGCAGCTGGTCGACAGCCCCATCCAGTCGCCTGTCAAGGAGGACACCGCCATTCCAGAAGAGGCAGAGCCTGAGGAGACCGCCGAGAAGCCGACTGGTGATCTGGCCGCCAAGTGGGCCGAGGTCTTTGACGACGAGGACGAGCTGCTGGACGAGTCGGTCCTCGAGACAGACGGAACCGAGGCAGCAGCGCCAACAGAGACCAAGGAGCTGGATCCGGCAGCATTTTTCGGTGACGATGACGAGGGCTTCCTCGAAGACGACGTCGATGTCCCCGCAGCCGCCGCTGGTACTCCTGCCGCTCCTGCCGCTCCCACCCCTGCAGGCACAGCGAACCGCTACCTGCCACAGGTTTCCCAGACGCCACCTCAGCAACCTCAACAGCAGGCAAACCCCTACATGCCTACTCCGTCATTCACCCCCGTGCCCCAGTCCGTCGTCCCCAGCCCATACTCGGTCCCCGGCGTCCCTCCCAACCAGTTCCCTCTCGCCTACGGTGCGCAGCCTTCCCCTCAGCAGCAGCGGCCCCGGCCTACCCTGCACAAGGCCCAGAGCTTTGCCGACAAGTCCAAGGGCGGCTACAGCTCTCCCTACGATCTTCCCATGGACGTTGTCAAGATGCCCCGCAAGCGCCAGAGTCTGCAGCAGCTGCCCAAGGCAATGGACTCTGCGTCTGCACCGCCCCATGGCCTTCCACCAAGAGGCTCGAGCTTGGCCAGGGAAGCCATGCCCCCTCCTCCTCCTCCCTCGGCAGGCTTTACGTCTCCGGCGGCGGCAGCAGCAGCAGTCAGCACCCCCCCGACCAAAAGCGACAGCTTCTTCGAGGATCTGCCTATCCTTCCCAAGGTACGCCCTGCATCCCGCCACAGCTTGCGCTCGCCTGCACAGCCGCAGTCAATGTACGGCCTGCCGCAGACTCCCAGCATGGCTCCTCCGCCACAGGCCCAGGGCCCGCCCCAAGCGTCGCCGTATGCACCTGCACAGTCACTGCCGCAAACCCCGGCCGTGCCACCACCAAGCTCCCACTATGCGCCACCGGTTGCACCGGCCCCGTCTGCCTCTGCTCCGCCCTCGCAGCCCTCCATCGCACAGTCTCCCTCCACTACCATGGCAGGCCTTGTCGCCCCCCCCAAGGCCAACCCCTACGCATCTCTTCAGCCGCCTCTCGGCGCACCAGGTCTCCCTGCCCCGGCTGGTAACTCACGCTACTCGTCCTCTCCGAGCCAGCTCGCGACACCCAATGGACCACCTCCGTCCAGCCGGTACTCGCCTGCCCCGCCTAACCGCGTTCCCTCGGCCGGCTACGTGCCTTCAGCGACACCTCCTATCCTGGCACACCAGCCCCGGACGTCCAGTCCTCTCGCCCATTTTGAGATCTCCTACGACAAGCCAAGAACTTTGTCTGCCGGTGGCCATGTTGTGATCCACGGAGAGGGACATGTCCCTGAGCGCCGCAGCAGCTCCTCCATGTTTGAGTCTCGCCTTAACCGTGTCCCCTCGCTTCCCCCTACCCGTGAGGAGGAGGAGGACCAGTCTGCAGTGTACAGCCGGCCCCCGTCTTCTGGAAGCTCGGGCCAGCCACAGCAGTTCCCCTCTGCCGCTCCTCCTTCCCAGGCTGCTGGCCAGTACTCTCCACTCAAGCAGAGACAAACCCCTCCTCCCCAGGGCAATGTCTACAGTCAAGCTACTCTTTCGCCGCCCAAGCGCATCCTCAACTATGCGCCCCAAGCTGAGTCGCAGCCTTCGCCGCCCCGGCGCACGCAGTCCCCAGGCTCCGTATACGGCAATAGAGGTGCCCCAGTATCAGATGCAGGCCGTCGAACCTCAGCCAGCAACCAGTCAATGCCGCTTCCCGTAGTCAGTCGGCCTAGAGCGCCTTCGCAGAGCCTGAACCTGGTTCCTCCCACTGACGGCACCGAGACAGATCCCCTGCAGAGATGGAAGGGCGCGCCTGTCTTCACATGGGGCGCAGGCGGTGCATTTCTCTCGTCCTTCCCACTGGACATTCCCCGCTACGGCATCAACCAGGCTCTGCCCATGATTTACCGTGGTCCTGGCGAGGTGCAGATCAAGCACATCAAGGAGCTTCAGCCCCTTGACGAGCGCCTTTCCAAGTTCCCCGGCCCGCTCAAGGGCAAGTCAAAGAAGAAGGAGGTCCTGGCATGGCTCACGGCCGGCATTGAGGGCCTGGAGCAGTCCCTGCCTCCTAGCTCCTTTGACCAGCGGGCGTCCCTCGACGACAAGCGCCTTGAAGAGAGAGTGCTTCTCTGGAAGATCCTGCGTCTGCTAGTCGAGCACGATGGCGTTCTTGAGGGTACCGAGGCTGTCGACAAGGCTGTCCGTAGCATCCTTGTCCCAAATGTTGTGGACGAAGCCACTGCTGACGGCACTGCCGACCCCAGCCTGGCCGGTGCCGCCGTTGCCGCCGGTTACGTTGGCTTCCAGAGCAACGGAACCGTGGGTGCCCAGGCCGATTCTGTCGACTCTGCCGTTGTCGAGAAGATCCGGAGACAGCTGCTGCTGGGCGACAAGGAGAAGGCTGTCTGGGACGCTGTTGACAAGCGTCTTTGGGGCCACGCTTTCCTTGTTGCTGGCGCCGCTTCGCGCGACCTGTTCAAGAAGGTTGCACAGGAGTTTGTGCGCAAGGAAGTCAACACGCCAGGTCTTAACAACGAGTCCCTGGCTGCTTTGTACGAGGTCCTGTCCGGCAACCACGAAGAGTGCGTGGACGAGCTTGTCCCCGCTCACGCCCGCGCCGGCCTGCAGCTCATGTCGACGCAGTCATTTGCAGCCCAGCCGCGGGACGACGGCCTGGCTGGTCTTGACAAGTGGTGTGAGACACTCAGTTTGATTCTGAGCAACCGCAGCGTGGATGATGTGCAGGCGATCCGCTCGCTGGGCAACCTCTTGGCAGGATATGGTCGTGCCGAAGCTGCCCACGTGTGCTACCTGTTCTCACGCAGCGTTACCGTCTTTGGCGGCCTCGACGACCCGGCCGCCAACATTGTGCTGCTGGGCGCCGACCACAAGGGCCAGGCCGACTCATTTGCCAAGGAGACCGACGCCGTGCTGCTTAGTGAAGTCTACGAGTACGGCCTGTCGTTATCGGCCAGCTCCGGCTCCGGCGCCAGCAGCAACATTCCTCACCTGGCTGCCTATAAGTTCCAACACGCAATGATGCTTGCCGAGTATGGCCTGCGCGATAGAGCTCTGCAGTACTGTGAGGCAATCGTGGCCGCCATGGGCAACCAGACGCGCCGGTCTCCGTACTACCACACCATGCTCGAGACTGCCGTCGAGGACCTGATGAAGCGCCTCAAGTCGTCGCCCAAGGAGGAGTCCAACTCGTGGATCCCCAAGCCTAGTATGAACATGGTGTCGGACACTATGTGGAACCGCTTTAACAAGTTTGTCGCGGGTGACGAGGTCGAGGGTGCTGGTGCCCCCGGCGCTGGTGTTGAGGGCAGCACCGAGAGCGGTCCGTTTGCTCGGATTGCTAGCGGCACCCCGACCATCAGCCGCCCCACGTCGTCCCACGGCATGGCTGGAGCTACGGGCATGGAGATGTTTGGTGGTGGCCACGGTTTGCCCGGTATGGCCGGCATGCCCTCGCCTTCCTATGGCTCCTTGAACGGCATTGCTGTCGCTCCCCCGCCCCTCTCGTCTACCGCTCCGCCGACGCGCGCCGGCTCTCGCTACGCGCCCGGTGCGGCTCCCGTGACACCCATCATGAACACGTACGACCCCAACGCCGGCTACACTCCCATGAGCATGGCCACTTCTTCGGGCATGGCTTCGCCGCCTTCTGTCACCAGCCCCTATGAGCCGGTTGCTGGCTACACGCCGCTGGGCATGGCTGCTCCTGTCATCACTGCACCTGCTGCCAGTCCATACGAGCCTTCGTCGGCCGCCCGTACCGTCTCGAACGGCACATCCTCGCCCTACGCACCATCGTCGCGCCGCGTATCTGCCGACAACAACTCGACCAACGGCGAGCCTGCACCGCAGCTGCCTCGTATCAGCTCTGAGCTGTCGCCTGCCTACAGCCCCTACGCTCCATTGGGTGGCGGCGCTAGCCTGAAGCCGAGCCTGTCGCGCAAGTCATCGTACACGCCCCTGTCCCAGGCCGAGCCTGCAGCGCCTGTGACGAGCTATGCCCCTGTGCAGACTCCTACTGAGCCGACTCCGGGATACAACCCGTACTCCCCGTCAAACGGGGCAACCAGCTCGCCTTATGAGCCAATGGCCACTACTGAGACAGCTGCCCAGCCTGAGCAAGAAAAGGCCGAGCCTGAGACTCAAGCTCAGGCGGAGACCGAGGGTCCTTCGTATGGCTACCAGGCCCCCTCGTATGGCTACGAGCCTCCCTCGCTGAACACGTCGTACGAGCCTGCCTCGGAAGAGCATGCCAAGACAGCCGAAGAGGGTGCGGATGCAGGTGCGGACGAGCATACCAACGGCAACTCCAACGGATACGGCGGTTACGAGCCCCCCTCGTTCCAGCCGTACAGCTACGAGCCACCATCGTACGAGCCCGATGAGCCCGATGCCGAGGGCGGTGCCAGTCTTGGAGACAGCGACGCTCCCAAGCCCAAGCCCAAGAGCTTTATGGATGATGACGACGATGACATCACGCCAATGAAGAGCGCTGCGGAGCAGTCGCGCGAGGCCAAGGACCGCGAGAACGCAGAAATGTTCCGCAAGATCGCGGAGGAAGAGGGTGAGTTTACACATTGCTGTTTTTCTGCCAAGCACCCAACACCTACTAACTGTTTAGAAAAACGCGCTGCTGCTGAAAAGGAGGCCAAGGCCAAGAAGGGCTGGGGCCTTACCTCGTGGTGGGCCAAGAAGGAAGCCGGCATGGACGGTGCCGGCGCTGGCGGGTCTGGCGGTGCCGAAGCCCCCAAGGCTGTGCGCGCCAAGCTGGGCGAGAAGAGCAGCTTCTACTTTGACCCGGAGCTCAAGCGCTGGGTCAACAAGAACGCCGGCCCCGAAGACCAGGCCGCCAAGTCGGCTGCGCCGCCGCCGCCGCCTCGCTCGATCCCCGGCTCGGCCCGGTCGACACCGCCGCCTCCCATGGGCGGACCTCACGCGCCTCCCCCGTCGTCGTCTTATGGCAGCACAATGGGTCCCCCTTCTGCTATGGGCGGAATGATGGGCGGCCGTCCGCAGTCATCGGGCGGCGCGCCTACGGGCCTGCCTACTCTTGCACCGCCCATGGGCCGGACGTCGTCGGCCGCCAGCACTGCCAGCGGCCCGCCGAGCCGTCCGACCACGAGCATGAGCGACGCCAATAGCATTGACGATCTTCTGGGAGCAGCTCCTGGCCCGCGCAAGGGCGGCAAGAAGAGCCGCAAGAGCGGTCGTTACGTCGATGTGATGGCCAAGTAGGTGTGCTGATGGCGATGTCTTTTGCATTGCCGTATGCATTGTTTTGTTGTTTCTGTTTTGTTTCTGTTCATTTCTGTTCATTTCTGTTCATTTCTGGTTTGTCTTATTACCATTCTCTATTGTATTTTGAGCGGATAACTTTTTAATAATGGGCTCTCTTTTCTGTTTCTGCTTTCATCTCACTGCTTGACTGCTCTCGCATCACTGGAGTTCGGCTTTCTGGCAGCCATTTACCTTTTGTAATATACATTGCAACTCTACAAATCACGAGCGATTCCTGCTCACTCTTTCTATTTTATACTGTTTAACGTTTGATTGTTTATATACTTTATATTTCATTACACATTGCGTATGGCGTTCTGCTGTACACCATCATCCTCGCACCAGGCCTGCCAAACCAGACATGCAGAGATCTACATCTACTTCTTCTCGCGCTGGCCGTATGCCTTGGTGGCATAGTCGCCGCCGTGGACAATCAGGTCCTGGGGACGGTAGTCGAAGCGGCCGCTCAGGTAGCTGTCCAGGATGGCCTTGGTGCCGTCGGCGTACCGCTTCTGGGCGTCCAGCGACGTGCCCGACATGTGGGGGACCATGGCGTTGCCGCCGCCAAAGGGGTTCTTTGCGTACCGCAGGGGGTGGTCCTGGGGCGCGGGCTGGGGGAACCACACATCGCCACCGTAGCCGCGGAGGTGGCCGCTCTTGAGGGCAGCGGCCACGTCCTCCTTGACGACAATGGCGCCGCGGGCGGTGTTGACGAGCCACGAGCCGGGCTTCATCTTGGAAATCAGCTCCTTGTTGAACAGGCCGCGGGTCTTCTCGTGCAGGGGGCAGTTGATGGTGACAACATCGCACTGGGCAACCAGCTCCTCCAGGGTGTCGACGCGACGGCAGCCAATCTCCTTCTCGACCTCGGCCGACAGGGGCTGGTAGTCGTAGTAGAGCAGCTCCTTGCAGTCAAAGGGCTTGAGGCGGCGTAGGACACGCTCGCCGATGCGGCCGACGGCGACGGTGCCGACAACCTTGCCCTCGAGATCAAACTCGTTCTTGGCGGCCTCGGCGACGTTCCAGTCACCGCGCTCAATCATCTCGTGTGCAGGGACAAAGTTGCGGACGAGCAGCAGGATGGTCATGACGACGTGCTCGGCGACGGAGACGACGTTGGAGCCGGTGACCTCGGCGACGGTGACACCGCCGTTGGTCTTGTTGGCGGCATTCAGGTCGACGTGGTCGGAACCAATACCGGCCGTGATGGCGAGCTTGAGCTTCTTGGCCTTTGCCAGGCGCTCAGCAGTCAGGTAGCCAGGGTGGAAGCTGTCTGTCAGTTTCGGTGTCCAAGATAGCTTCGATCGCTCATTGAGATCGTCTCTGTTTTCGAAATTCGAAATTACTCACGGAGTAGTGATGATGATCTCGGCATCGACGAGCTCCTTGTCAAAGGTAGAGCCCTCGCCCTCCTTGTCGGAGGTTGTCACCAGGGTGTGGCCCTGGTCCTCGAGCCACTTGCGGATGCCCAGCTCGTTCTCGGTCGTTCCGAGAAGCTCGGGGACCTGGAATAGTTGTTAGCTGTCGGTCTTGGATTTCTTATCACCTGAATTTGACTTGGGATGTCTGATAATAGATGTCTTGGCTTGTCTTATCGGGTGATAAGATGATCGGCCGTTGACCCGCACCAGCGCGGGAAGGGTGTAAGTGGGCATGGGGATGTTGACAAAGGTGCAATTCCGGGGTAACACGGTTTGCACCTTGCCGCAGAGGTATAATTATCTTGCGACCATTGAGCCTTGGTATGCAGAATAAAGGGTGCAAGCTCATCTCGAGGCAGACCAGCCGCCAAGACGGAAGATTCATACCCCGCATATGAGGAGGGGAGGAGGAGGAGGAGGGTGTCATGGTGATTTGTTTGTATAGCAAAAGCTCGGATGAGTGATATTACTTACTTCCTCGGCGTGCTTGCCGCCGTCGTAAAGAACCAGAAGAACCTTGACCTTTTCGGAGAGAGATGTCAGCATGCGAACGGGAGGAGACAGCGGAGCTGTGGTCGGTCGGATCCAAGAGGCTGGTTGCGAAAATCCCGTGGTAGCGGCAGAGGTAGCGGTAGCGGCAGGCAGTGAGCGGATGCTGGGTCGAGCCAAGGTTGAAGCCAAAGCCGGGGCCAGTGAGGGCGCGGCTGAAGAGAACATGCGCCGAGAACCAAGACCAGAACCAAAAACGGGACCAAAACCGGAACCAGAGAGTCGACGACCAGCCAGGGACCGAGACAGAGCACAAGGAGAGGGGGGAAAAGGTACCATTTTGAATGTGTGAGGCTGTATGTGTGTGATGGCAAAAGTGAAGCTTCAGATGAAGTGAAGAAGAGATCGCGATCGGATGCAGAGTATGAAATGACAAAAGAGGAAGGAGAGAGAAGAGGAAAGTAGAGAGAACGTAGAGGGGGGAGGGCGGGCGAATGCCTTTATACAAGAGGAAGGAACACACTGCCACACGTTGCGATCGTCAGAGGAAGGAGCTACGCGATGGAAGGTCTGCTCTCTACAGGTTGCCAGTGTGGACAAGATGGACAAGATGGGCAAGAGCTACCCGCTACGGAAGACTGTGTGGCCATTAACCTTCTCACGAGGCAAGGACGAAGGTCGGAGAAGTGGAGAACCCAGCCGTCGTTGGGGAGGGGAGGGAAGGAGCACAAGAAGGGTGAGGTGCGGGCGCGAGCGCGAGAGGAGGCGTAGCCGTAGAGAAGCGAAGCTAAGAAGCAGGAGCTATGGTGGAGGCAGTTATTTATTGCCAACAAAGGAAAGAACAGTCGGGCACGAAAGTGGTTCCTTCTATTTACAAAGTACAGGGAACGCAGACAACGTCTTGGGGGACCAGAAGAGAAGGAACGAGCAGCTGGCTATGGTGTGTATTATGTAATGATTGACGTCGTAGGTTGAATGCCAGCAGCTCCGTCGCAGTCTCGAGAAACCACACTGTATCGTATCCAAGGCCAGGAGAGAGGGGCAGCCCAGAGGGGCGTGCTATGTGGCTTCGGGACTCTCGACGCGAATTGGACGAGCCGCGCCAGAATGGTGCCGAGGGAGATGGGTGGCTTGATGGGATTGGAAGGGATGGGGATGGAGATGGATATCCAATATTGGGGCAACGGGGTATTGGAGACGAGCGAGCTCGCAGTGACGTCGGGCTGCCTATCATTGCATATGAGTATCCATGTACCTACGGAGTATGTATCTAAGTGTCTGCATCATCCGGCCACCCGGCAGCACAGGTCGCCACGGGCAGGGCGAAGGTCGGCGGTTAGGTCTTGGGGCAGGCTAAGACCATCCCATAGTCAGCAGGCTAGTCTATTAATCAACAGCTTCCCTTAAAGTACATAAATATATAAAACCAAGGCTAGCAAAACACCCGCGAGCCGTATGATGTTGTCGTCTGTTGTCGTGAGGCCCCACTTTCGGCGGAGATGTGTCGGTGGAGGCTCGGTATCCCACAGCAGGAGTGCTCGAAAATTATGGGGTAGAGGCGAGCATGACGGAGTGTGGGTAAACATAGTGGGGCATAGCTCCGACACGGCCAGGAGGCAGCGTATATACGTCGTGTCGATGATGTCTTTTCTTTTTTTCTTCTATTTATTTCAACTATATCCGAGTGTGAGAAGTAAGATGGCTCAGATCGATTGACGTTTGTCTAGTGAGTGCGTGTCTTTACATGATTCTGATGCGTTGCCATGCATGGTCGACGGCGAGACTTGCGAGAAGAGAAGAGAAGAAGTCATGAGACAAAAAGAAACAGAATACAGAATACAGATTATCTCACAGCAGTGGTAGTAATGCGCAAGTGAAACGCTATCTCCAAAGAGGGGAAAATGCCGTGTTTTGGTATAAGGGATCTGCTGGGGTAAGACTTGGGAGGGGAAGCGAAGAACGAGACGGCTGGAGGAGTTGTATTTATTGATTATATTAAATGTTTGTGGGTTTGTTCTGTGGCTTGTTTGGTGATTGTTCGGTGATTATTCTATGATTTATTCTATATTTTTGTTGCTACTAGAGAGTTTTATATAATTTCAGTCATTCCGAACTATATTTTCTATAAATTCGAATGTAATTCAAATCAAAAAGCTGCACAGAATGCGTAGAACAAGCTGCAAGCATTTCCATAGGGATTTTAAACTACCAGTCAGAATAGCGAATACGGCAGCATCGGAGTGCAGGCTCGGATGCCCGCGACGACTAGATCCAGACCAAGATGAACAGGTGAAACGTCGTCAGGGTCAGGCCAACGCGGACTTGGCTCGGAGAGCATAGTGCAGGCATGGCATTTATAGTCCATCAATTATATAATATATCATACATAGAATGTAGAGAATAGACAAAAGGTACCGCCTGAGCTAGCTAGCCGTGCTCCGATCTACGCACATGTCGTCGTATAGTCCTCAGCTCGGTCAAGGCGTGTCCATCATCGAGGTGCCCTTGGGCAGTCGACTTGTTGCATGTCTGCATGTCTGGTCGATCGCGCACTTGGTGCCCATCATGCACAGAATACATCGTACATAATATGCACGGCTGTCCGATCTAGCTGGCCCGATTCCCTTCTCAGTAGCACCTCGATCCCGAGTATAGTCCTTCCGAACACAGGGTCGTCACCCGAGTGCACCAGACAGCGGCAAGGGGGCCCGGCATAGCGCCAGCAATGCTCAAGCGCGTGCGGCAAGACTCGCGAGACTTGGGACCCGTCGACCTATCAGACTTCAGACTGCAGAGATGCGCGCTTGTCCCTGGCCCGCGAGGCGAGCTTCGGCTAGTCCTAGTCGGCCGTGGTTCGGGCCATGCTCGCCATGTCCTCGGTTGCATTCCTCACCACTTGAGCTGCAGTGCAGCGCAGTACACAGTAGACAGTAGACATTGATAGTCTGACAGTCTGATAGTCTGATAGTCTGGTGGCTGCGTCTGCGTCGGATGAGTCATGGACCGTGTGCACACCTCGACAAAGCCTGCGAGGCACCTCACAGCGCCTTCTGCACTAGCTCCACGACGTCAAAGTAGACTGCCTGCGCCTGCGCATCACTCTCGCTGCTGGCAGTACTGCTCGTCCGTGGGGGGTCCAGCCCCAGTCCGACCACAATGGTGCGCTGCTCGCCCGCGTCCCGCAGCGACACCAGACTGCCAATCTGTGCTGCCACTAGCTGGCCAAACGTCTCGCGCGTCTCGCCGCCTGCACCAAACAGCGTCCGCGGCGTGAGGTGTGTGCTGGGAAGCAGGCTAGTGGCCGAGTTGGCGCCACGGATGCCAGGCATCATGACGGCGTCCAGCGACGCAGCTGAGGGGGCAGACAGCGGCACTTGGATCTAGGCGGTTAGTTATTCTTTGTCCCTTTTTTGTCCCTTTTTCAGGCTGGGAATAAAAATGATGTACACACCCATTGGGCTAGCCTGCCACTCTGCGACACGAGCACCATGATCTTGTCCTTAAAGTAGGTCACCTCGGCCTCAGTCGCGATGCCGTTGATGATGCCGGTGGCCGTTTTGGTCTTGGCGGGGTACGGCGCAGGCTGTGCTGCAGATGCCGCTGGTGTTTGGACTGCTGCCTCCATTTGAATAGTAGTAAATACAGACTAATTATTGCATGTATTCAACAGAAAAGATAACTCCTTTGTCGTCGCCGCCTGGTGGAAAACGGTGATAGCTTGGCCGTCGTCGTGTGGCAGCTCCACCTAGGCATAATTGTGGGCCAACCATGTCTTATCGATAAGAGATAAGAAAAGCTGGATAAGAAAATTAAATATGAAGAATTCAAGCCGCCGATTGTTTGGAATATACACGAGACACCACCACTTGCTCGGCACCCTCCGACAAGAAGCGACAACGACACCGCAAGAGCTTGTCTACAAGCGAGCGTATTTATTCAACAAAACGAGGCCTGCAGCATTTGCCCAGTCTTATTGTTATAGTCTGCTTTCGTCTCCATCACGACATCGACGACGTCGACGATAACGACGATAACGACGACATCGATTGACCAATCCACGACTCTCATAGACTTCTACAGACCTCACAGACCTCTACACACACCATGCCGCCGGCCAAGAAGTTTGTGCCGCGCCAGCGCAAGCACAAGGTCCTCGCCCGTCTGGCGCGCGAGGCCAATGATGCCGCCGAAAAGACCGGCACCCTCGGCGATGTCCCCAACGACTACCCCGGCATGCCCGCCGTCAACTCCAACAGCGAACTCATCGTCCCCGAAGAGCAGCGCGCGCGCAACGAAAAGAAGGCCAAGCTGCGCGCCGAGCTGCGCGCCAACCAGGCGTCGCAGATGAGCGCGAAAAAGGCAAAGCGCCTCGAAAAGTACATTGAGACAAAGCTGCGCAAGGACGAGTCGCGCGAGCTCAACGACCGGCTGGGCGCCAAGGCCATGGAGAACACTGTCTTCGAGAGCAGCAAAGACCTAGGCAAGGGCAAGAAGCGGCGGCGCGCCGAAAAAGCCAAGCTGGACAGCATGGAGAAGCCGCTGGATGACGACATGGCGTCGGACAACACTGACGAGGAGGAGGAGGAGGAGGAGGAGGATGCCGCGGCAAAAGAGGCGCCCAAGATATCAAAGCGCGCGGCCAAGGCGGCAAGAGCGGCGGCGGCGGCACAGAGAGAGGCGACAAAGCCCGTCGTGGAGTCTGACGAGGAGGATACATCTGCATCTACAACGGCACCAGCACCAGCACCAGCAAGTGCTCCCACAACAACGGGCAGCTCATTATTTGGAAACATTGCCATTGCAGCCGGCTCTGGTCTGAAGCGGCCGCTCGAGCTCGGCGACGACGGCCGGCCCGTGCTGAAGAAGCGTGCCAAGCGCGGCGGTGTCAAGTCCAAGTACGAGGTCGAGACTGTCTACGAGAAGCCCTCCATGGTCGTGATCAAACCGCCGCCATTCGCCAACTTTGACGAGTCCGACGAGGAGGACGACATTGAAAAGGAGGACAGCGATGATGAGGACATGAACGACTTGACGGTCGGCCAGATTGCCAAGGCCAAGAAGCCGGAAGTCGAAGAGGAGGAGGAGGAGGAGGAGGATGCAGAAGACGACGAGGAGGAGGAGGAGGACGAAGACGAAGAGTCTGAATCCGAGTCCGAGTCGGAAGAAGAAGAAGAAGAAGAAGAGGAGGAAGAGCAGGAGAGAAAATCGGCATTCAAGGACTGGGCTACAAAGATGCGCAACGAGGCGCTCGGCCACCAGCCCAGCGCGGACGCCGAGGGCGGCGTGGCCTACGACATCCCCACCATTGAAAACTTTGAGCCGCGCGCTGTCGAGCAGGAGCCGCTGCCGGAATCCCTCAAGCCCACCACGCGTCTTGACCGCAAGGCGTTCCACGTCGACGTGCAGCGCCCGGCCGCGATCGAAGAGTCGCGCATGAACCTGCCCGTCGTCGCCGAGGAGCAGCAGATCATCGAGGCCGTCCACGAGCACGACGTCGTTGTCATCTCCGGTGGCACGGGTTCCGGCAAGACGACACAGGTGCCCCAGTTCCTGTACGAGGCGGGCTTCGGCAACCGCAACTCGGACGACCCCGGCATGATCGGCGTCACCCAGCCGCGCCGTGTCGCTGCCGTCAGCATGGCGCGCCGTGTCGCCGAGGAGCTGGGCCCCGAGCACGGCCGCGCCGTCGCCTACCAGATCCGCTACGAGAGCAGCGTGTCGAGCGAGACGGCCATCAAGTTCATGACGGACGGTGTGCTGCTGCGCGAGGTCAGCCAGGACATTGTGCTGGCCAAGTACTCGGTCATCATCATCGACGAGGCGCACGAGCGCAGCATCAACACGGACGTCCTCATCGGCGTGGCCAGCCGCGTCAACACCATGCGCAAGGAGGTCAACCGCATGCGCGAGGAGGAGCTGGCCGGCGGCACGGCCAAGACGGTCACCACGTACACGCCCCTGAAGCCCCTCAAGATCATCGTCATGTCGGCCACGCTGCAGGTCACCGAGTTCACGCAGAACCCGCGCCTGTTCGCCGAGCCGCCGCGCATCATCGACATCGAGGGCCGCCAGTACCCCGTCACGGTGCACTTTGCCCAAAAGACGCGCCACGACTACGTCGAGGAGGCATTCCGCAAGATTGTGCGCGGCCACCGCAAGCTGCCGCCCGGCGGTTTCCTGGTGTTCCTGACGGGCGAGGACGAGATCCAGCGCCTGGCCAAGCGGCTGCGGCTCGAGATCAACGGCGTGCACTCGTCGGCCGGCCCCAAGGTGCGCCTGCCCACCAACGAGGTGCCCTACGAGGCTGAGGACATTGAGTTTGGCGGCGGCCTCGAGGACGAGCAGGGCGGCGATGCGGCCTTTCTCGAGGGCGAAGAGGACATTGACCCGGAGGACGACGACTTTGACGAGGACGACGACGAGACCGAGTTTGTGCCCGACGAGGGCGAGACGGCCGGCTCGGGGCCCCAGGGCGTGCACGTGCTGCCGCTGTTCTCCAAGCTGCCCACCAAGGAGCAGCAGCGCGTCTTCCAGCCGGCCCCCGACAACATGCGCCAGATCATCCTGGCCACCAACGTCGCCGAGACCAGTCTGACCATCCCCGGCATCCGCTACGTCTTCGACTGTGGCCGTGCCAAGGCGCGCACCTACAACCGCCAGACGGGCGTGCAGAGCTTCGAGATTGGCTGGATCAGCAAGGCCAGCGCCAACCAGCGCAGCGGTCGTGCCGGCCGTACCGGCCCCGGCCACTGTTACCGCCTGTTCTCGTCTGCCGTGTTCGAGGAGAACTTTGCCGAGTTTGCCGACCCCGAGATCCTGCGCATGCCCATCGAGGGCGTCGTGCTGCAGCTCAAGGCCCTGGGCACGCCGCACATTGACGTCTTCCCCTTCCCCACGCCGCCCGACAGCGAGCGCCTGATCAAGGCCGAGGGCGTGCTGACGTACCTGTCGGCGCTGCACCCGCGCAAGGACACCAAGAGCGGCCCGGTCATATCCGAGTTTGGCCGCCTCATGTCCGTGTTCCCGCTGTCGCCGCGCTTTGCCAAGATCCTCATGGTCGGCCACCCTGCCAACTGCATCCACTATGTGATTGCCCTCGTGGCTGCCATGTCCACCGAGGAGATCTTTGTGCGCCCCAACAATGCCTTCCCGCCGCCGTCGGCTTCATCGGCCGAGGCCGCCGGTGATGATGATGATGACGACGACGACAGGGCCGGCGGCCGCAAGGCGAAGCCCATCCGCACGCCCGAGGATATCCGCCACGACGAGCTGCGCCGCCAAAAGATTGAGCTGTTCAAGAAGGTGCACCGCCAGTTTGCGTCGCTCGACGAAAAGTCGGACGCCCTCAAGCTGCTGCAGGTCGTCGGCGAGTTCTCGCACGAGCCCACCGAGGCCTGGTGCAAGGGCCACTTCGTGCACTACAAGGCGCTGCGCGAGGTGCAGAAGATGCGCCGCCAGATCACCAGCCTGCTGCGCACCAGCATGCCCGTCCACGCCGCCAGCAACCTGTCGTACCAGGAGCAGCTGCCGCGCCCGTCCGACGACCAGATCCGCCTCCTCAAGCAGATGCTGGCCGCCGGCTTCGTCGACAACGTCGCCATCCGTGCCGACCTGCTGCCGACGGCGCCCGAGTACGTCGCGCGCAAACCGCGCCGCGCCATCGAGGTGCCCTACAAGCCGCTGTTCCCCATCGGCTCGGGCAAGTCGTCTTCTAGCTCTTCTGGCTTTTCGACAGCCGCCAAGGACCCCAACGACGAGCTGGCCTTTATCCACCCGTCGTCGGTCATGGCCCACCTCACCGTCGCCGAGTGCCCGCCCTACGTCATCTTCTCGCACCTGCAGCGCGGTCAGCCTGCCGCCGGTGCTGTGGCTGTCGCCGACGACGAGACCTCGTCCAGCAGCAAGCCCGTGTCGCAGCCCAAGGTGCGCATGCGGGCGCTGACCGACGTCACGGGCCTGCAGCTGTCGAGTCTGCTGCAGGGCACGTCGCTGCTGCGCTACGGCAAGCCCATCAAGGAGACATGGCGGTCCGACACGGGCCGCGAGCGCGAGGTGTATGTGATCCCCGAGCTGAGGCCGGACACGGGCGCCACGAGCCAAGGCTGGCCGCTCCCGGCTGCCAAGGTGCGCCAGGTCAAGGACGCGAGCATCCGCGGCGGCTGGACTGTCGTGCCGCGGGCGAAGAAGTAGAAAAAAAGTGAAAGGAAAAGGAGAGAAAGAAAAGCGTTTGCATGAAAGCATTGTACATATTTGAGGCGCATAAAAGGTTTTTGCATATAGAAGATTATATCATGACTTGTTTTACACTGATTATACTAATCACTGATTTATTCGCACAATTATTCTGATTCTGATTCTGCTTCAAGTCTATGATATCGAATGATTAGTCATCATTTGACTTTTGCCGACGCCATTGTTTTTGATACAATAAACTCATATAATAACCCATATCCCGCTGCAACGCCAGTACGCCATCCATAAAATCAAACCAAACTCCCAAGATCATGCAGCTGATGGCCCTTTGCTCTTACGCCGCTTGGGCTTGGCCGGCGCTGTGGTCCCTGATTTGGCACCCGCCTTGCCGTCCTTGCCGTCCTTGCCAGCAGCGCCACTGACAGGCGTGCCCTTGGCGCCGCCCGCGTCCTTGGCCGATGCTAGGCTCTTGTCTGCTGCAGCCGCCGTGGCCGGGTCGGCTCCGAGTGCGCGCTTGCCGCCGCCAGCGAGGTTGAAGTGGAAATCGCCCGGCCGGCCGGAGATGGGCATCTCGTCCATGTACTCGTGGCCAAACATCTGGTGGATCTGGAAGGATTCCTCGGCCAGCTTGGGGTTGACTGTCGTGCCGTCATCGTCGTCCTCCTCCTCTGAAGAAGAAGAGCCGTCGCCTGCGGCCGCTTTGCCCGCGTCGACGTCCATAGCGTCGTCTGCTTCGTCCTCGCTCTCGCTCTCGCTGTCTTCGTCGTCGTCATCGTCCTCTTCGTCGTCGGTCTCGTACACATGTCCCTTGGCCGGCGACCACGTCAGCATGCTGTCCATTGCCGGAAAGGCCTTTCCCAACGCAACAGCCATGGATGTCTGTAGACTAGATTAGCATTGACCATCACAAGCAAAGCTGATAATAGCTAAAACTCACAATCCGCGAGGATAGGATATCTGCCAGATTGGGCGCCTGGTAGATGTTGTACCCCACGACAAAGTAGTCGGCATACACGGTGATGTCGTCGGGCCGGCCGTCGTTGCGCTTGCGCCGGAGCTGTTTCCGGATGACCCAGACTCCCGTGCCGGTGCCCGGGGCCATCTCCGCCGGCGCCTGGTGCACAATGTACTCAACGCCGGACATGCTCTTGAGGAACTCCTCAAAGCGCTCGCGCGTCTCCAGCACGGGGAACATGGTGTGGTTGTGCAGGGCCTGGTTGTAGATGGTGTTGTTGTTGCTCGTCTTGTCAAAGTAGGGCGAACGCATAAAGTAGAAGAGCACCGAGTTGGAGTGGATGCCCTGCATTTCTTCAGCCACCATGGGGTCGCTCCATTGCAGCTCGTCCAGTTTGATTGCAGCCATATTGGTGTGGTTGTGGTTGCAGCAATGGTGTTGATGCTGAGAGATGCAGCTTGTCGATTGCAGGTGAGGTTGGAGTGCAGTTGGAGTGTGGGGCGCCAGCAGCCTTGCCGATGCTGACTGTACATGGCCCACTTTTTCCTACACGCGAAAACAGCTGACAATGCGACAGCAAAGCACCAAGCACGGCTGCGCTTCGACCTCTTCCTGACTGCTCTCCTTTAACGCCCACGTCAACGACCGACAACAGTTTCAGCTTCTCAACAGCATCCTTACATTTCCTGATTGCATATCGACGACACCCATAGATAGCCACCTGACACGCATGGTGCGCAACAACTACTAGCAGCCCCAGGGCGCTTTTCCCTTCTCGACTCTCGACGACCATCCATCACGACCGGCCATCTATCTCACCCCCGACTATCCTTTCCCTCTCTCTTACCAAGACACTTCCACACATCTACACATCCACACAATGCCTTCGCCACCTCCAAAACCATCGCGGCCAGTGACGCTCAAGCTCAAGACTCCGGGCTCGTCTGCCGCCGCCGCATCCAACTCCATCACATCCGCACCGCTCGTGGCAACACCATCCGCCATGACGCCGCCGCCTGCTACCCCGAGTGGCGGTATGAAGATCATTCTGAAACGCTCGCAGCCGCCGACACCCGCTGTTGTCAATGCCCACGCAAGCGCAAACGACGGCAACCCCTACTTTGCCGGCGCGGCGTCAGCAGCTGCAGCCTCAGCCTCGATCACGGTCTCAACCCCCAAACCAACCAAGCCAAGAGTCGCCCTCCCCACCGGTGCGCCAACGGCCACGCCTGTCACAACGCAAAAGGGACGCGTGTCCAAACCGACGGCCAAGAAGCGCGCGCGTGACATGGACGACAGCGACGAAGAGACGATCAACGCCAACAACCGGCGAGCAGGCAACGGCAGCGAGTCGGCAGCCAAGCGGCCCAAGCTGATTGTGCGCAAGGGCGTGACCCTGAAAAACAAGACGGCCAGCATCGTGCTCAAGCAGGTGGCCAAGGAGGCGCCGCCGCGCAGCAAGGGCGAGGGCTACGATTCCGAAGAGGACGAGCGCGAGCCCGACCCGCTGATCGAGGAGGAGTTTGTGCTGCGCATGATGCCGGGCGAGCACTGCGACTACCTGCGGCGCATGGTCGAGGAGCGCAAGATTGGCGTGCCGGCCAAAGACGGCGGTGCCGATTTCCAGTTGAAATGGCTTGCGTCCGGGCCGTCGTCACACCATGCGCACGCGCACGCGCTAGGCAACGCGAACGGCACCGGCACCGGCGCAGACAGGCGTGCCCTGGTGACCGTCAAGGGCCAGCACTATGTCGGCGTGCTGGTGGACCTGCCGACCATCACCGAGGGCATGAAGTCGTGGGACAAGCGCAACTTTATGAAGTCGGCCGACATTTGCCAGATGCTGCTGGTGTTTGCGCGCGTCGCCGGCGAGGCCGAGGCGCGCACGGCGGCGCTGCCGGCCATGGTAACCAAGGACTACCGATGGCCGCACGGCCTGACACCGCCGATGCACGACTGTGTGCACCGGCGGTTCCGCAAGCGGCTGTCCAAGAAGGAGATCAAGGACAAGGAGGCCGAGCTGCAGCGGCTGCTCAACGAAGATAAGATTGCCGTTGAGAGCAAGTGGGAGCTGTTTGACGACGGACGCCCATCGTCGGACGAGGAGGAAGACGACGTGATTGAGGAAGAGGACGAGGATGCCGAGGGCGATGTAGATGCCGACATGATGGGCGAGGACGATGCGGACGGCGAGGCAGATCTCGACTACGCGGCGGGGGCGGCAGCAGCAGCAGAAAACGGCGACGCGGGCATGGCGGTGGATATTGACGAAGCAGAGCTGATGGCCGAGTTTATGGAGGACGGAGACGACGCCGGCGACGGCGACGGCGAGGGCGGTGCTGCCGGCGGTGGTGGCGCAGCCGAGGCCGAGACGCCTGCACGGGGCGCCGACGAGGAAGAGGACGACGACGACGACGATGACGACGACGACGACGACGACATGGACGAGGACGAGCAGGCGCGCGCGGAGCAGGCCAAGGGCGTGCGCGAGGACATCAACGACCTCAAGAAGAACCTGGAGAACCTGGACGCGCAGCTGGCGGGCACGACGAACGCGCTGCTGCGGAAGCGTATCGAGGCGACCAAGAAAAAGGTCATGTCGGAGCTGCGGCTCAAGCAGGCGTCTATTGGCGAGATCGACGAGGAGTAGCGGCCGGAAGAGCTGCTCTCTTAGTCGCTGTCAGTTGCTGTCATGGTCGTTGTCCAGGTTGCAGGTCAAGATATCCCGTTTGTTTTTGTTTTCTTTTGGCAGTGTTTGTTTTAGTGTAGGGACGGCGTCTGGCCAGGTTAGATTATATCATATTGCATCAGTTGTATCTTCGTTATGCATTGCAATCCAATTCCAGCTATTTCTCATCGTCGCTGCAGTACCACTTGTCTCCCTCGGCCGGCTTGGCTGGTGTCGCCTCTGCCTCCTTTATCGTTTCTTCTTTCCCTCCTTTTCCTCCTTTGTTGGCCGTCGGTACAGCCCGCGCTTCGATTTCCGCATCGGCCAGTGCCCGGATCAGCTCGACGACAATCACGCGCCCGGCCTCGACGCGCTCGGGCGACGCCGCGGCCGGCACATGTAGAAAGGCCACGCGGCTGCGCTGGTACCGCGCGTCCCCGCCCAGCTCCCTGCTCTTGCGGTACAGGTGCGCAAGCGACGAAAAGTAGATAAAGTCGCACAGGTACCGCCCGGCGTCGAGCGAGATGCGCAGGTCGCTCTCCTTGGGTGCCGTTGCGCGCCACTTTTCCAGCACGCAGTCAAGGTCAATGTCGGACTCGAGGGCTGCGGGCACGCCAAACCATGCCCAGCTGGGATCGGTGCGGTCTTTGGGCGTGTCGCCGAGGTACTGGTCGTCGACATCGGGCAGGGCATAGCCGTCGCGGCGGCCAATCTTTTCGAGGGCATAGTGGATGCGCGGGCCGGCCATGCCGATGTGGAGGACGAGATCGATGCGGGGCGGTGGCGTAAATGGTGAATCTGGCGACTTGAGGCCGTCCCAGAGGGTCGGGATAAGCTTCCGGACGACCTGGTAGTTGACGCGCACGGGCTCTGGGTAGACGACGATGCGGACGCGCGTGCTTGTGCTGGACGCGGCAGATGCCGGCAGGATCTCGGGCAGCAGCTTGGCAATCTCCCAAGAGGGGTTCTGGGGGTACTCGTCACGGAATGCCTTTCATGTTAGCAGTTTTCTTCTGCTTCAGCTACCAGACTAGGAGAAGAAGAGGAGGAGGAGAGAAGAAGAACTCACGTCGAAGCCGGTCACAAGGACGACAAACTCGTCGTTGGGGTCGGCAATAGAGCCCATTGTAGTCGATGAGTATGATGTGGTATCAGTATGGCTGTGGCTGATTATAGCAGCAGGAGAAGACCAAGAGAATATCGAGAGAACAGGAGACCGAGAGGAGATGGGTATCGAGCACCCGACAAGACGGAAGCGGTGTTAGTCGGGCCTTACCCCACGCCCAATCAATTAAAGTGGATCTGTTGCGATTGCAGGCGTGTGACGTATCTAATCTAGTGCTACGTCGCGGCTACCGGGACGACATGATTAGTGCAGCCACTCTGTGCAGTAAGCCAGAAATCAAGATAAAAAATCCAATGTTATATCAAAATAAGGTTTTAATTTGTAGACCAGGCTATGCAATGCAATATACCAATCCTGGGTGCTCAACTGCTGTGCAGGATCGATCCAGGAAGAAGACAAAAGGCAGGAAACAGGAAACCCAGAAAAGAAAAGAAAAGAACAGCAGCAATGAAAGAATCAACTCCGAGAATGCTTTGACCCAAAACCCAAAAGGCAGAACGAAAGAATATATGCGTGAGTGAATGCTATGCTGATACAAAGGAAACAAAAGGAGAGCAATAAAGGTGAGTGAAAGGGGCAAGTGAAAGTAGAAAGAAGGAAAGCAACGCTTCCCATGACCGTGCGCCGTGCCGTAATTCAGAAAAGGAAAACAAATAGAAAAGACTTTAAAGTAAAGGAATGGCACACCACGCAGACTATGCGGACAGGCCCAGGCCGCTATCCTTGGAGGACGAGGACGTAGGCGCCGAGCGGTCGAGCACCGTCACGGTCTTGGGCGTCGAGATGGCAGACACGCTCTTGGCGCTCATGGAGCTCTCAGTAATCGTGTTCTCCTTGGTGCTCGTGTTGGAGCTCAGGATCGTCTCGAGCTTGGGGGAAGAAGAGGGTGCGTTGGTCGAGTGTTGTGCATTTTGCGCAGAGTGGCTCGCGGTCGTGTCGTGGAGAATCTGGGTAGTGTTGGAAGGGAAGCGCTGCGTCGCGGGCCGCAGCATGCCGTCCTCGTCGGACCAGCTACTGCCCAGGCTGCCAATAACACCAGCACCGGCATTCGGCACGGGCATGGGCTCCTCGACTGACGAGGCCAGGCTGTCGCTGCGGCTGCGGCTGCGGGCACCGCTGAGCGAGTTCGAGTTAAGACGCTGAGCAGACGACGTCGCACGTGGCCGCTTGACCGTGGCGCCGCTGTTAGACGAGTCGACGCGGCGCATGCGAGCCTCGATGGCCATGCGGCGGGTCAGGGACAGCTCGGAGGCGGCAGTCGACTTACGGCCGACGCCCAGAGACAGCTCGGAGCCCGACTTGCGGCCCGCGTACGAGCTGGCAACGCTGGTGCTGCGGCTCACGGGCACCTTGCCCTCCATCACCTTTGCGGGCGGCGGTGGCTGCAGCATCCAGTGCAGACCGTCCTTGTGGGCAGGCTTGCTCGAGACGACGGGCGGGTGGTAGTCGTTGAGCGGCGGGTGGATAAAGGTCGGCGAGTAAAAGTTGGCGCGGTCCCGGTCCGTGACGGTGTTGGCGCCTGGCCCCAGCGGCGGGCTGCCCATTCTCAGCTCCTTGGTGCCGAGACGTGCGCTCTCAATGAGACGGCCAGCCGACGAGCTTGCCTTGGCAATAGCATCACGGAGCTTGTTTGTGCGCGACATTGTGTCGGTACCCCAAAGCTCCTCGTCCTCGCGCTGGTACCGCTTGTGGTTCCAGTTCTCGGACAGGGTATCGCTGCCGACGGTCATGGAGGGCGTGGCCTCGAGTGCGCTCATGCTGGTGTTGGGCATGCTGGGAGTGTCGTCTTCAGGGACGAGTGTCGGACTGACTGTAGCCTGTGGTGCCGACGGTGCCTGCTCCTCAGTCTGTGCCTGTGCCTGTGCCCGTGTCCCCGTTTGTGAGGCCCGGGGTTCGTCCTGTAATACTGCCGTGGCCTTGCTTTCCGTCTTGCGGTCGATGCTTGTGGATGTGTTGTTCCCTGACAGGGCAGGTCTGGCTGTTGGTAGTGGCACGTCCGGGATCGGCTCCGACAATACACCTCCCAACGGCCCGCTGGCGGCACTATCACCACGGCTTCGCGCCCTTCCTCTCTCGCCCTGGCTACTGAATGTGCTGTCTTGGCCGGCGCTGGTGAGATTTCGTTGGCTCGAGTTTTGCATATGTTGCTGTTTCTCGCGCTGCTTTATCTGCTGTCTGGCGGATCGGCGGTTTTTGGGTAGACTGGGGCCCATGCGCATCTCCTCTTCCCAGTAGGGGTTCATGTTGAACGGGCTGGGATGGCGATACCGGTTTGGCTCCTCTATTTCCAGTGCGGCGCGTTCTTTGCGCTCCTTGTCAAACTGTTTTTTTGTGCGGTATCGATTCCGTGCCGACATGCATGGCGTGCATGCCATGAAATAGAAAATGGCCGACTGGACGGCGACTGGAAACGCCATTGTGCTGTATTTTAGGTATTTCTGTTGATCTTTTATAAAAAAAGGAAATAATACAAAGAAAGGACGATACAGCGCCTCCACAGAGAGCAAACGTCCCCGTACGTCAATCGACTGTCAATCAGCCAGCGCGGTAGAACGAGTGGTGGACGCGGTCTGTGTTGTGTATCTTTGAAAAATGAAAGTGAGGTTGGACTATCAACACCCGTCGCTGAATCGTTAATATATAGGCGGGTATCGGTCAACGGAGGTGTCGGACAGTCAGAGTCGAGGCTGACATAGATGTGCAGAGTAATACGCAATGCGCAGTCGGATGGATGCTTGTTGCTGGCGCAGGATGCTGTGCTGTCCAATATGCAAGATGTCCGATTGGCGCGTGCAGTGATGTGCTGTGCGTGCAGTGCTGTTGTTTATTGCTGCTGCCTTGTGTGATGATGTATTGCGTAGCGGTTGCAGTAGATGATACGTTGCTATTTGTATCGTAGCCCCCGTGTCAATTGTCGTGATGTCGTCGCGGGGTGTCTGTTTGAGGCGAGAACGACGGCGAGAGAGGAACGGAAGAAGAACGAGAAAGAGACGAAGGAGACCAGAAGAAAGACGCTGAGAGACGAATGATATGCTGTCGGTAGAATGATGCTGGCGAGACAAGACGAAAGACGAGACAAAGAAAGAGCCTTGGAGTGGTACGCAATCAAGAAAGTCGACTCGGTCGAGGAGGCCAAAGTCTCGGGGGCGAATTGGAATGCTGTCGGTTAAGAAAATGGCGGGCGTGTACTATGTAGAAGTGAGTGTCGACTCACGGCGTAATACATAGTAGAGCACAAAGGAGGAAAGGAATGCCATGTAGAAAGGGGTATCGTGTGGGAGGAGAGCAAGCGGCTACAGGGAGAGTGGAAGAAGAGGAGTGCAGAATACGCCAGAAAGAGCGCTAAATAGAGAGGGACCGACAGGGGGCAGGGTGGGAGTGAGCAGGCCGAGTCCTAATCAAGTCTAGGCTTGCCGGGGGTTTGACACATACAGTACAAAGGTGGGGATGAGGAAAGAGGGAGAGTACTCGTAGGAAGCGGGCTGTCGTAATATAGTAGGCAAGAGGCGAGATGAAGAAGGACCTATAATGTTGGGAATATTTCGACACAACTAGAAAGAGCGACCGAGAAAGTGATAAAAGAGGCAAGACCATACGCACAAAGAAAGGACAACTAAAGAAAGAACGACCGACATAAATGCGCCAGAAAGAAAAGAAAGAGGAATACTAACAGCTTAACAACAAACTCGCGTTAAACAAGGCACTGTAAAGACGGAGAGGCCAGCCCGGCAGTCAGGCACATTCGTTAATTTCTTAATTGCGGCGGCTCTTTCCCTCTGTGCAAGCTACTGCCAAGAGGTTTCATACACAGGCAGACAGGGAAGGAGACACAAGGACAAGGAAACAAGAAGAGAAGGAAAATCGCAAATATCGTAAAACAGGGAGCGAAACAGCAGATCCGGGCGATCAGAGATCCGCAGTGCAAAGTAGAGGTCAGCAAAGGAAGGCACGCTTACATAGTGAAGCTGCATAGACGCAGCACACTACAATAGTACATGCATAGTGCAGGCAAATTGGTGATTGTTGGTAGTGTGCAGCCCTTGGAATTAGCGTGGGGGGTGTCAAAGGTGCCTGGGTGTGTGTCTACTCTGCCTCTCAGTCTCTTGCCTACATAGTAAGCAGCCTCCACTCAGCCCAAGCATCCTCAGCATAAGCCCGTGCACAAACTGGCAATGTTTTCGACTGCGCCTTGTTTGCTGCACCAGACAGCCGAATATAAGATACTTATGGCAGATTGCAGATCGAATACCGCAAGGAATATGGCTGCAGAATGTAGAACGCCTAGCCGTGTTGCACGTTTCCAAAAGAGTCTAATTTGATGGCTGGCGGTCCGTGTCCTGTGGCTCAGGCTGTTTGAGGTGTAGATTAAATATGGAATCTACTCCATACATCCAGAAGGGATCGTCGCGCAGGGGTTGGAAGCCAACGGCTTTCTTAAAGTGCACGGTACTATGTAGAAAGCAAGTGTGGAATAGCAGAGCAGCAATAGAAGAAACAGAAGAGACTCGTTAGTGGTTTACAGCTTCAAAGACGGCCGAGACTGGACACAGGCGGTTGCGATGATTGCTTGGTGGTGATCTTATTTAACACATAGAAGTAGAAGTAGAAGTAGAGAGAAAGATAAAGGATGAAGATGAAGGATGAAGATAACGGATGAAAGATAAAGGATGAAAGATAACGGATGAAAGATGGAAGATGGAAGATGAAAGGTAAAGGATAAAGGATAAGGGATGAAAGACAAAGACTAAACACGACTTGTGCACCGTCGAAATGCAACATGACTGCAACACGTGTCGGTGGAAAGACACGGAGTAATACTATATGCAGTTTTGTCGACTGAGAGTGGTGGTTGATTCGGGCTCGACTATTGGATTGACGTTGGATGGGACATGACCAGCTGAATATGCAGCATGCATGCAGTGCAATATATAGCAGTGTACTTGGGGGATGCAGTGTGGTGTATCTGGGAGATGGTGTGAAGCAAGTGGAAAAAGGAAAATACCGAAAGAAGAAGAAGACGGAACGAAACATCGAAAGACCGGACTACTACAAGTACAAAGATCTGTCATCGATCTGGCCATGCCTCGAGACGACAACGCATCATTCGCTCTGCAAGCAATGAAAAAATATTGAGAGAATGGGAGAAAGTCACGAATAGCAGCACAGCATCGACGGGACGATCTGCAGGATCGATGCACCGCGATAAGATTGCATGCACTCGATGCACACAATCGGCGGCACATCTACGGAGTGCAGAGCACCCTGCTTGGCATCTACAACTGCGTCACAATGGCTGATAGTCTATATTTCATATTTCACATCACATTATTGTTTATTGTTTAATGTTTAATGTTTAATGTTTTAGATTTGGCTTTTGCGGAGCGCGCTCGCTGCGCGATGCGACAAGACTCTCAACAGGAGATGTAACTGGTAATGATGACTGGCAAACAAAAAGACAAACAGACAAACAACAACAACAGAAGACAACACTGCAACTGGACTGAATATATAATAATGATAGAAGAGGCGGGGCCAACAAACAGAGACGGAGCACTGCGGCCCGGTCGACAGGATGAAATGGCAATGGCAAGATAAGATGATACTCGGGAACAGAACAAGTAGATAAAACGTGGGATAACAGCTGGTTTTTTGTTTGCAACGCGTCCAACAGTGAAAAGGAACATTTTGAAAGAGAAGCATGCAGTAAACGGATAAATAAATAATGGGGAAAAAATTGGAAAATTGAGAAAAAAGTGAAGAGAAAAGGTCAGCTGGTGTGACGACACAACACGGCAGAGACCGAAAGGCGTAATAAATTGGTACAGTACAATAAAACAGGTCGAGTGACATCGAAATGAACAAGAAAGAGCCGCTCGCATACAGAGTAGAGTATAAACGCGGGGCAGACGACAGGCCGCAACTGTCGCAGTTGGTATCAAAGTCGGGCTTGCGACTTTGTGGCTTTGGTTTTGACGCGGCTCATTGCCCCTGTGATAGTAGGGGAGGCCGCTCAAGGCTCAAGGCTAAGGCTAAAGGCTGATGTGATGGGCTTTGCCGATCAACACAAACACGCTTAGACGTCCCACTCAGTCTCCTCCTGGTCGTCGGTGCTGTCGACCTTGAGCACGTCAAACGACGACTTGGTGGCAACGGCAGGGCGCGCCTTGGGAGCGGCCAGAGTGGCAGGAGCGGCAGGAGCCTCGGCCTCGACCTTGGCGGGAGTGGCAGCGGCAGCGGGGGCGGGGGTGGCCTCGACAGCGGAGCTCTCCTTGTCCTGCTTCTTGCCCTTGCGAGCCTTGGTCTTGACAGTGCTCCACGACTCCTCGTCGCGGATCATCTGGATCTGCTCCTCTTCTGAAGGCAGCGACGAAACCCACTCCTCCTTCTTGTCAAATGCAGCCGAAACGGGCTTGGGTGCTGCGACGGCCGTGGACTCGGGCGTAGAGGCGACAAAGGTGTCGAGGGGCTGGGCGACGGCGGGTGTGCCGTTGCTGCCGTTGGACTCGGTCCAGGCGCTGTTCTTCTGAGCCTGGGCGGCCATGAATGCGGAGCCATCCTTGGCAGCGCGGCCCTCAGACAGGCGAGCCAGGCGGCGCTGGGCCTCCAGCTTCACCTTGCGCTCCTTCTCGGCCTCCTCGCGCTGCACCTTGGCGAGCTCGGCCTTCTGGCGGTTCTGGCGCTGCTTCTTGCTCTCAACGGGCTCGGCCGCAGCCTTGGGCTTCTGGTTCTTGGCGGGCGCCTTGTCCTCAGTGCCGACCAGGCGCAGAACAGAAGGGCCAGGGGCGGCCTTCTCCAGCATGTCGTCGACGTTGCCGGCCTCAGTGGGGCCCAGGGTGGGCGAGGCGGCGGCCGAAGAGCGGTCGTCATCGGCGTCATCGGCGTCCATGCCGTCAGTCGAAGAGGGGGGCGACACAATGCGGTCCTCGTCAGCGCGCGACTGCTTGACTGTCTTCTGGCGCTGCTCGTTCTTGGCCTTGCCAGCAAACTTGGTGCCCTGCTTCACAATGGCCAGCTGGCGCGCAAACTCGAGGTCGCTTGCCCGCTCATCGTCCGAGTTGGGCTCCTTGTAGGCCTTGGCCTTTGTTGCAGCCGCAGCCACTGGTTCAGCGGCAGGAGCAGCAGCGGCGGCCGGAGCGGCGGCGGCCTTGGCCTGCTTCTTTGCCTTGGGCTTCTGCTCCTTGGGCTTGGTCTCTTTCTCTTTCGGCTTGCTGTCCTTGGGCTTTGTCTCCTTGGGCTTGGGGGCCTTCTCAACCGGCCGCTCCTGGCGACCCCGGGGTGCTTCTACTCGTGCGGGCTGGGCTGTGCGAGATTTTTGCCAGTTACTCCGTGCAACGAATGCGATAAGGCCGATGACGACGACCCAGCCGGCAAGAGTCGATTGGTAGGCACCCATTGTGGCTGTGGTTGTGGTTGTGTAGATTTGAAGAAAAGGGTTGTTCGGGTCTTTTTGACACGTGTAACAGATGTGCAGGAATGCAAATCAGCAGCGTGCTTGACGAGGGTCGAGTGATGGCGACAGCGACGATGATGATGACGGCTGCCGATCGAGAATCAAAAGTCGAAAAGGAAAGCTGGCCTTGTGCGCGTGGATGCGCAAAGCTGTGTAGAAGGGGCTGGCTGCAGACGACGTCAGGACCGGCAGAAGTAAAAGTAGAAGTAGAAGTAGAAAGAAAAGCAGATGAAGAAAGTAGAAATTAAAGAGAGTGATGGATGATGAAGCAAAATATTGCAGAGTTGGTAGATGGGAGAGTTTGGAGACGTGTCGAAAGGTGAGTAGAAGGTAGAAGGCAAAGGCAGAAGGCAAAGGTACAGAGTAGAAAGGGGGTTGAAAGTGGACAAAAGGAGTGTGTGGCAGTGGCGGAGAGGTGGAGTTGAAGATGGGGAGCAAAAAAGAGCAAAAAGGCACAAAATGCCAATAGAAAATTACCAATCAAGTCAGCCAAAAGGATTATGTCAGCAGTACAGCCGGTATTATTATCTATTATCACTATCACAGGCATGGCAACAAAGAGATACTAATGGAAATGTCTGTAGAGGGAAAGCGCGTGGCAGCACGAGGCATCAAGACATTAAGCATCAAGACACAATGAAACTGCCAGGACGTGCATACATAGTAGAGTCATTACTAATTAATAAGGGAGAAAGGCGCGAACAGCAACTACGAAATTGTGGCTTGGGAAGGAAAGAGAGATAATACAAAGAAAATACTCAAACGGAAAGAGAAGAGGACAGCTCTTCTGTTACGACTAAGTACTCTACAAAGCATTCTGGCCTCTTGGGGTTTCGGGGAAAGAGCTCTCCTGTCCCCCTGTCCCTTTTTGGATTTCCTTCTGGACTGGACAGCTGTTCTTAGAGCAAGAGGGTTTCCATTTTTGCAGGGGTGTGCAGTTGTGGATAATAGTGGATACAGCTGTGCAAAAGAGGAAGGAAGAGGGAACGCGAGAAATGATGGAAGGAAGGCTCAGGTACAGGCAGACGAGCCGACAAGTCAAAAGTCAATAACAAGCCAAACGGAAAGAACGACTGGTTATTGCTATTATTTATGTATTTATATTCTCTCTAATACTCCGTACTCTCTCTAATATCTCTGTTCTCTACTCCGTATACTGCGCGACGCAGAAATGACTGGCGCAAAGCTATCCCAAGTCGTATGGAGCTTAGCGCACTCATTTAAACGATTAATTTCCATTTAGATTCCATTTTATTTAATTCGGGTCGCCGTGCCGGCCGTTTGTCATGGCTTTGGTCTGGTGCTGTGATGACTTGTTAATACTACAATTATTCCAGCAATTCTCTACATAGTAATATCTATCGAATTAGCTGCTTTTCTTAGTCAGATCGTGCATACATAGTACTCCCGCAGTGCAGCTTTATGGGGTGCAGTAGAGCTATGCACTCCACAGGCGAGGCCATGTCAAGATGTCACCAGAGGGCATTTGATAAGTTATATGACTTTGTTGGCTCATTGTAAAATCAAAGAAGAATGGCCTCGTGATCGCTTTTAGGTTCTTTTGCGTGGCGCGAGAGTCTACTCTGACAAACGACGGGATATCTGGCGTATAGATGTCACGTGATCGTGTTAGTGACGACAACCGGCCAGTGTCTGTCGGTCACGATGAGCATCAACATTGTTTTGCAAAAGTATTGTTTGAAGCTTTTAAATGTGTCGAAAGTCCCCCCAAAGATTTAGAGGCTCTATAAGAGTATTATAATGTATTTTCCCGCCAGAAAACCGGTCTAGTGCTTGTGTTAAAATCAAACATATCAAGTCATCCTCGTTATCGACAAGGACATCGACATCGACAATCGACATCGACACAATTATCTGTCACCAGTCTGGACTGGGAGATGTATAACTAGATGAAATATATGTGAGATTGCATCGCTGTATTTCCCTGGCATGAGTTGGAGCACTCTCATTGTCTGTATTTGCGGTTCTCCCCATCGCCTTCCAGAGTCTACTGTCATCGCATGAACTACTCAAGTCTACTATGGCAGAGTCTAGTCCAGAGTCTACTGTCATCGCATGAACTACTCAAGTCTACTATGGCAGGGTCTAGTACCATCGTATATATAACCAGACATTACTGTTTGAGTCTCTCTGTATTCGTCGGTCGCAACAAACTTTTCATCATTACTTTCCTAACTCCAAACGCCTCTGCTCTATCACACCGCGGTCTTTATTCTTCTTTTTTTATTCTTTCAAACACAACGCCCACATCTACTTACATCCCATCATATATACTTAATATATTCACAATGGAGAAAAACACATCCATCTCCGAGAACGTCAGCAAAGACCAAGGATTTCTGAGCGTCCGCATCCGAGAACTCGACGAGTACAATAAAGACGCCCATCTTCTACCGCTAGATGAGGATATGTATAAATACGACGGCCTAAAAGTTAGGGCGCAGGGATACAACCGGCATATTGACTTGGAATCTGTTTGCAAGGATAGCAATGGGACAGAGTCGACCGACTCGCAGGTTTGCCAGGCAAGGCGTCTAGCACAGGGTGCGCATACACTGAACGAGGTGGCTTCTTTCATCTGCCCTAACCTGGCCGATGCTCTCTACACGCCCGTGGACCTTGCTGCACGCACACGGGAACAGTACACCGGCCGTGCCTTCCATGCATTCAAGGAACTGCCGATAGAGATCCAGGACACGATCTGGGACATGGCATTCAACGTCCCCGTTGCCTGTTCGCATGTCCTGGAGGCATACAAGTACTGCACGGTCCAGCCCGGCACTCCCGACCTTGAGAGCACCGATTACTACCACTCGCCGGGCGGCGTATGGCTCACCAATGCCTCCAACCGCGCCCTGCTGGCGACGTGCAAAGACTCGCGCAGCCGCGCCCTGTCCATGCTCCGCCGCGACCGGCGCCCGGTGCCGTGCCGCGGCGTGGCCGAGGCCGAGGCCCAAGAGTCCGACTACGACGGCCAGCCAGAAGAGCTCACGGAGGCCAAGTTCGTCCAGCACATTGATCGCAACGATGCCTTTACCGACTTTTTGGTGGAGCTCCGCCAGCTGTACAGCTACAGCGTGCGCATCCTGGGCAACAATGCGAAGCACCAGCGCCAAGTCTGGGACGAGCTGGTGCGGACCGAGCATGCCTTTAGAGAGGTCGGGTACTGGGACGACGGCATCACTGGCCATGTGGATGTCATTGTACAAACGGATATCCTGTGTTATGTCCTTTTTGAGCTCAAACCGCTGAAAGTCCACTGGCCCATGCTGGTCGACCGCATCCGCAGCACCATGCGGCGGTATTTTGTGCTGGACGAGCGGCAGATGCCCAAGCGCAGCAGCGACGGCCCCATCCCGCAAGCCGCACGCATCGGCATGCAGCCCGGCATGCTGTTTACAAACATGCTGGGCGTGCAGTTCTTTTCCACCAGCGGCATGCCCGACGAGGTCGTGGATGCGTACAGACGCAAGCGCCGTGAGGAAGAAGTCAGCGATAGCGCAGATTCCGACATGGAGTAAATATATTTATATATTTACAGAATTTATAACCAGGAGGTCGCTTCAAAAAGAAGTTGCTTCTGACAACGAGACTGCGCGGTTATCTTTAGTAAGGTGCCAGAGATGTCAAAGCCCGGTGGTTGTCTGTCTTGGAAGTCGATTTGGGAGAAGCTTTACCTTGGAATATGTGTTGAGGGTCAGTCAATTAAATACTTGGGCGATGAAATAGTTAACTTTAGTAATAATAAATAAATAAAACAGTTAATTAATCCTGTAAATAAATAACGGTGAGGACATACTTTTGTATCCATGGTAAGAAAAAAAAAAAAGCAAATACTAAAGAACAGATCAAAAACCTGAAATAAACAGCTCAAATCACATACAAGTGACTCTATTACCCCAAGTGACTCCTACTTTGCTGCCCACGATGTCTTTATCGTGCGATGCAGCGTGTTAGTAGCTGGATTGGGCAGGTGCGGGTAAGCGCGGGCCAGTTTGCACTCTTTGTGGGCCTGTTACCTAAGCACTGCATATGGCGTCTTGGCCACACACGCCCCAAGACTCCAAGAGCACCAAAGACCCCCAAGACCCCCAAAGAGGGGATGCTTAGCGGCCTGTATTCGGTTTATCGTCGCCTGTTATCAGCGGACCACATCGTCAGAAAGAATGATATAAAACGGAGTCCGACGACAACCGTATTCTGATTTCTCACAACGCCAGAGCACGAGTTCCTGTTGAGTTGTCTCTTGCCCTTTTAAGGAACACCTGCAAACAATTGGGTGTCTCACCAAGTACGGCCAGCCTGCATCACACCCCCCATAGATCCTAGCTCCTTCCCCGCGGATAGCTGCACGTCCAGCCTTAAGAAACTGATAAGCCGTGAGTGCTCGCGTCTGATTCTTACAATAACACCAACACTAACACACTGCAGAAACACCCAAAATGGCCCCCAAGAACCGCATCATCATCGATACCGACCCGGGCGTCGACGATGTCCTCGCCATGCTGCTGGCCCTCAGCGCATCGCCCGACGAGCTCGAGGTGCTGATGCTGTCGGTGACCTACGGCAACGTGCCCCTGCAGAGCTGCCTGCGCAACGTCGTGGCCCTGTTCCATGTGCTGGGCAAGGAGATGGAGTGGCGCGCAACCCAGGCCGGCGCCGCGGGACAGAGCGTCAACTTCCAGGCGCTCAAGGCCTTCAAGCCCATTGTCGCCGTCGGCGCCGAGCACCCGCTCGAGGATGAGCTGCTCATGGCCGACTACTTCCACGGCGCCGACGGCCTGCACGGCGTCCATGATGCGCACCCCGACCTGGCGCCCGACGAGACGTGGAAGGCGCTGTTCGCCGAGAGCCCCGAGACCGCCGCCGAGGCCTTCTCGTCGCCCTACTTTACGCCCTCCAAGACCGTCGCCCACAAGGAGATGCTGCGCATCCTGCGCCAAGAGCCCGCCGACACCGTCACCATTGTCGCCGTCGGCCCGCTGACCAACTGTGCGCTGGCGGCGGCCGAGGACCCCGAGACGTTTCTGCGCGTCAAGGAGGTCGTCGTCATGGGCGGCACCGTCTTCCTCGAGGGCAACGTCACGCCCACGGCCGAGTTCAACTGCTATGCCGACGCCGTCGCCGCTGCGCGCGTCTACGCCCTGACGTCGCCGACGCCGGCGTCGACCATGCCGCCCACGATCGACGGCAAGTCGGTGCTGCCGCCGTACCCCGCCGCGCTGTCGCGCCAGCTCAAGCTGACGCTCTTCCCGCTGGACATTACGACGCCGCACCTGCTCAACAAGAAATACTTCCTCCAGCGCATCGCGCCGTTTGAGTCGGCGGGCAGCCCGCTGGCGCGCTGGTGCAAGACGTTCATGGTGGGGACGTTCAACAAGATCGACGCGATTGTGGGCGACGGCAGCGAGCCCGGGCTGTCGCTGCACGACCCGCTGTGCATCTGGTACATGCTGCTGCGCGACGACGCGCGGTGGGCCAACTCGCTGGCGAAGCCGGAGGACCTGCGCGTCGAGACGAGCGGGCAGTGGACGCGCGGGATGCACGTGATCGACCGGCGCATGCGGTCGGACGAGGGGCTGGACGAGGTGCCGGGCGACACGATGGGCTGGCTGAGCAAGAGCAAGGGCAATCGCATCAACCGGATTGTGGGCTCGCCGGGCGAGCTTGAGTTTGCCGAGTTTCTGATGACGCGGTTGTTTGAGTAGAATCAAAGTAGATTTGTTCTATCAATGCTATCAACCCGTAGATGTGGAATATAAATTAAATATAATCAATTATGGGTATCTATCTGCGCTTATCTTTTCAAATGTTTTCCTATGTTTCGTATTTTCTGTGTATTTCTCGTCTTTGTTTCTTTTATTTTCTTTTGCCGTAGAGACGTAGAGCCTCGGAGCCTGCGAGCCTGCTCATAGCCATCGCCTACGAGTGCTTCGTTGTGCCGATCACGCCGCCTCGTACTTTGGTCCAGTCGATGGACGCATCCAGGGCCTCGTCCACCAGGCCGACCGAGCACACGTTGTCGCCACGCACAAGGTACAGGCCGAGGTCCACCTGTGTCGAGGGCTCGTCGTCGTCGGGGGTGTTGATGACGCGCTCGACGGTCGAGGTCAGCACGAGGTTGGTCGAGTTGTCGATGCCGGCGAGGGTGCCGACAAGGATGCGCGAGTCGATTGTCAGCACGAGGACTTTTTCTGGGGGTGTTAGTTTCTTTTCGTCTTTCTTTTCCCGTATTTCTATTTGTATTTTTTGGGGTATTTGTTTTTTCGCCAGATGGATATATAAAAGGTCTTACTCTCGACGTAGTTGTTGAGGAGGGCCGACATGACGGCGGTGGAGGAGACGATATACAAAGTAGACAGGCGAGACTTAAGATGATAGATAACACAATTGACGCTGCTGAAGAAAACCCTGTTGTCGTTAAAGGGCGCGTGAAAAGGCGTCGGTCGCAATTGGGCCTGTCTCAACTCTGTAGCTCGTGATGTCGCTTGCAGAAGAGATGAGGTCGAGTTTGGCTGGATGGCCGCCTTGGAAGGAGCTTTGCTTGACTGCTTTGCTTAGTGTGAGCTAGGCGCTCCATAGGCCAGGTGTGGCGGTGCACTAGCCACAGTGGACCACCAGTGGAAGTAGGTAATACAGCGGTATGGCAGACAAGTCGTTGATCATGCAATGGCAGATTTGACAGAGCAATTTAAGAAGGATCATTCCAATCTGGCCGTTAATCATACTGCCAATATTTATATACCGTGTTAAACAAAATTGCATCGGGCTGCTACATGAGCTGTGGCTGTATACCGTGCCTTGCCTTTAAGCTGCAAGATATCTAAATAGATCTCAGAGTCAAGGCATATAAAATCAATATATCTAGACCAAGACTAGTTCTAACTGGATATCTTCTTCTCTACCAAGTCCATCTTGGCCTGCACCTCGTCGGGCGAGAACCGGTGCATCAGCTTGACCGCCTTGGATGCCTTTGCCGGGTCCTCCTCCACGGAAGCCCTACCAATATGGATCTGCCATGTCAGCCACCAGTCACCCATAAAGCTCTCCGGATAAACTCACCACTGGCACATCAATGTCATATAGGTCACGCCATGCCTTGTGCGCCGGCTCGATAATGTCAACCTCCTGGTAGTCAAACGGCCGCTTGTCCCAGACGTCCGACAGCGCCGACTTGGCCCGCGTGCACAGCCCGCAGTTGGCCCGGGTGAAGAGCGTGATGCGGCAAGCCATGCTAGGCTGCTGGAACAGTCTCTGAGTTATTCGCATTGTGTCGTTTGGTGAACTGGCGATATCTTGCTTTGGTCTGTCCAGCTGTATGTGATATGTACATAGTATGAGCTTCTATCCCGATGTGGTTAGTAGAATATATAAGTGGACACGCTCCGCAGTGCCTTCCTTTTCTTTCAGTGTGCCCCTCTTCACTGCTCTCTATGCCTGCAACTCGACTGCCTTCTGAAATATAGCCGCCGGCAGGCTACAGTAAAAAGAGGAAAGAGAAAGAGGAGAGCACAAGCCAGCGCATGGCAATTAAGCCTACCACGCTGTCGGTAGCGGTAGATGTAGTAATCTATCAATCTATAAATACACTATTTTGTTGTACGGAGCGTCCTTTAAAGATTCAGAGAGGTCTGCAGCAGGAGCACAAGCCGAGTAACAAGAATAAGCGATGTTGATAGAAGAAAAAGGGAAAGAGCATCGAATCGTTCCTGCCTGATTCTGATTGATTGATTTATCGATTAATTATCAATCATGACTACTACTTGAATTTGCTGCCTTTACACGTCTTTTTTACTTTTTTCGGCAGTCCCCACTTGTTTCTCTTCCCCAATGGATCTTTGTCCGATGGAAGCTCTCGGAAACACGCAAGGAAGGAGCGAGAAGGAAAGAGAGGAGAGAGACGTGACTTGCAAATCCGGGCAGCCAGACGTAGAAAGAGGGGACAAGAGTAGAAACAGAAACAGCAAGAACGACTGCCACGACCTTTTTGCTGAATAAGTACACTGTAGAACCAGCGGCTGTCTTACAACAGCTTTACCAATTTAACAGGCCCCTCGTCGCGGGGTTAGCTTCAGCGGCTTACTACTATTATTTACAACTACGATCACTGCTATCAACTGCCGACTACCACTATCAACAACAGCCAAGACGAGCAACGATACGACTTTGCAACTACATTCGAATCCCTTGTACCTCACCGACAATGGCACAAAAGTGTGTGCACCAGGGCTGCGGCAAGGAGTTTACCGATGCCGACGCCGGCGACGTCTGCAGCTACCACCCCGGCCCGCCCGTCTTCCACGAAGGACAGAAGGGTATGTAGATATGTATGTCTAACAGAGAGAGAGAGATACTGACACCGCAGGATGGACTTGCTGCAAGCCGCGCGTGCTTACGTTTGATGAGTTTCTGAGCATCGCGCCGTGCACCAAGGGCAAGCACAGCACCACCGACCTGCCGCCCAAGATCGAGAAGAAAAAGACCGACGCCGACGCCGCAGCTGCTCTGGCCGCGGCCAAGAAGAAGAGCGACGACGACGAGGGCCTCAGCCCGGCCATGCCGCGCACACCCATTGCCATGCCGACACGCGAGAAGACCTCCCGAGCAGTAGCAGCAACGCCGGCCCCTGCAGCCACAGCGAAAGACGAAGCAGACGAGGAGGACGACCCGACACTGGAGATCCCGGACGGCCGCACGTGCAAGCGCCGCGGCTGCAACGCCACATACACCAAGGGCAACGACCGGTCGGCAGCGGCGCCCGACGAGAACTGTAAGCACCACCCGGGCGCGCCCATCTTCCACGAGGGCAGCAAGGGCTACAGCTGCTGCAAGCGGCGCGTGCTCGAGTTTGACCAGTTTATGAAGATTGAGGGCTGCCACAAGAAGCCGCGGCACTTGTTTGTGGGCCCGAAGGCGGCGGCGGCGGCAGCAGCAAGCAATTCAAATACAGAGGGCGGCGGCAGCACTGAAGAAGAGGTCAAGGATGTGCGGTTCGACTTTTACCAGTCGGCGACGTCGCTGACCGTGTCCTTCTTCCTCAAGAAGATTGACAAGGCGCGGGCCGTGGTCGAGTTTGGCGAGCAGAGCCTGACGCTGGACCTGCCGACGACGGACGGTAAGCGGCACCGCAAGGTGATGTCGCTGTACGGCCCCATTGACGCGTCCAAGTGCAAACACTCGATACTGGGCACAAAGCTGGAGGTGGTGCTGGCCAAGACGGCGGTGAGCTCGTGGCCGGTGCTGCGGAGCGACGACCAGCCGACGGGCGAGATCTATCAGGTGGGACGGGCCGGCAAGATTGAGCGGTAGTCAGAAACAAGCAAAGACAAAATGCAAAAATGCAAAAAAATGCAAAGCTATCAGAATATGACGTGGTATTGTTACATGTACTTATTGTTAATTCTTTCTAAAAACACCTACGAACTCATGCCCTCCATGAGCTCGACCTGGTCCATCAGCATGCCCTTGCTCATGATGTACTCGCGCAGCGCCTGGAACTCGGCGCCCTCCTCCTCGCCGTACCGGTGCGCCTCGCGGAAGCCAAACGCGCAGGCCACCTTGTCCAGCGCCGCGCGCTCCTCCTCGCGCAGCCACCGCTCGCGCAGCGGCGTGCCCGGCGCCCACGTCACGCGCCGCATCTGGTCGTTGGCCGTCGCGTTTGCCACCACGCCAATCGTGCCCGTGAAGCCAATGTACGCCAGGATCGCCGCAAATGACAGGCCCGTCGCCGTCGCCGTGTCCATCGTCTGCTGGTACGCCGCCAGCTGCGATGCCAGGATATACGTCGCCATGGGCACGCCCACCACCACAAACCCGGGCAGAAGGCCGCGCCGCAGCAGCTTGTACCGCACATACGCCGGCGCCGCATACGTCCACTCGACGACGCCCACCGCCGCGTCCAGGTTCTTGGCCGCCAGGGCCGTGTCCAGCGCCATGTCCGCGACGTCGGGGGCCACGGAGCTGCGCACGTCCTTGGGGCTCTGCGGCTTGTACGTGATGGTGTCCGCGCCGCCCTTGCCACCGCGCGGTGCCGGCCGCGCGGCGTATGCCTCGAGGATGCGCGGCAGCGAGTCGGGCCGGCCCAGGCGGGACTGGATCTGCACATACTGCTCCAGCAGCGGCGCCGTCAGGAACACGCGCTTGTCGTCGACAATGGCAAAGGCCGCGTCGGAGATGCAGTCGACAATGGTCTGCGATTTGTTTGTTTTTGTCTTTTCCGTGTCGAGCTCGAGCAGGGAAGCGCCCGCGGCATGGCCGGCCGGCGACGGCTGGGCCTGGACGTGCGGTGCAGTTTCCATGACCAGATCGCCGGCCTCGGCGCAGATGCGCAGGGCGGTCGCGATCTCGGTCTCGGACGGGATGCCTGGGTGGCTCAGCAGGCGGTCGCGGGCGCCGGCGACGAGGCTTGTGATGCGGTCGAGGTTGGGGAAGAGGCCGGACTCGCGTCGCCGCTGGGTGCTCGAGAATGGTCTAGTTTTTGTAGAGACTGTTGATCGTAGTAGCTGTGGCTGTGTCGGTGTCTGTCTGTGTGTGTAGGCCCGCGTCGTCATCGTCATCATCGTCGTCGCCGGCATGGCCGAGGTCGCCGGCAAGGTCGCACATGTTTGTCTTGAGAGGGTCTGGAGTCTGTGCAGACTCGGCATCTGCCTTGGCCGTGCCCTTGATATTGAAAGCATCTTGTCGTCTGCAGCACACTGGTCGTCGATGTGCTGGCAGTTGTGTCCTCTCATACAGTGATATACCGAAACCACCAAAAAGTCAATGGCTCGAATAGCGGGACACTGTGTGTATACAGTGCGCATAATCATTAGAACTGGGAAGAGAGCCCTGCGCCTCGCCCCGCTGTCGACTTTGCTTCTTGTTCCAGCGCTTCCAGGCAGCCCCACTTCTCCACCTAGCACAGGGAATAGGCACCCAGATTAGCAGTAGCAAGTGCCCAACACCTACGACTCTTGGCCACGCCGCCCACGCCGCCCACTGTTCTCACTACATCTTCAACGTCAGCCTGCATCTGCGCCTATCTACACCTGCACCTACGTTCTGCATTTTGCAATTAACCGCAACACATCCCGCACCGGCATTGACTGCCAACACACACGACTGCTGCCAACACACGACCAGCCAGCCCACCTCTGTCCACCTCGCTGCCACCGTCACCGCCCGTGCCGCCTCCCGTGAGAGCTTCCACCTGCGCGTGTGCTCCTCGTCTTCCACAGCAACTTCTACCTCATCAACAAAGACCACAACACCTCTTTGCCCATGCCTCCGCCGCCGCCTCCTCCACCACCCCCGCCGGGCGGTATGGCCGGAATGCCGCCGCCGCCGCCGCCGCCGCCTGGTGGCCTCCCCAACCGACCTCCCGCCAACAAGAACATTGTACGTCATTTGCCTGTGGACGGCCCTGCAAACTAGAAACCTGGCTCGATAGATACTAACTGCACAGAACGCTCTTCTCGGCGACATCAGCAAGGGCAAGTCCCTCAAAAAGGCCGTCACCAACGACCGCTCAGCCCCCATCATCGGCAAAGTCTCCGGCGGCGGCGGCGGCGGTCCCCCCCTCGGCGGTGCGCCTCCCGTCCCCGTCGGCGGTCTCCCTCCACGACCCAACGCAGGCGCCCCGGGCCTTGCCCCGCCGGCTCCCAACCGCGCTCGTAGCAACAGCGACCAGGGCGATGCCGGCGGCGGTGGTCCTCCTCAGCTGGCGGGCCTGTTTGCCGGCGGCATCCCCAAGCTGCGCAAGACCGGCGGCGGCGTCAAGACCGGCGCCGAGTCGGGAGCGTCATACTTGTCCGACTCGGAAGACTCTTCACGGCCACGGCCGCCTGCGTTTGGTGCCCCCAAGCCACCCGGCGGCAGTGCCCCGCCCATCCCCGGCCGCCCCTCTATGCCGGCACCGTCTCCATCGGCACCCCCGTCCATCGCCAACCTGCGCAAAGTGTCTGCCAACACAGCACGGCCCATGTCGTCGGCCTCGCAGATCTCCCTAGGCAAGGGCCCGCCGCCGCCGATCGGCAAGAAGCCGCCACCGCCGCCCGGGTCCAGGAAACCCTCGGGTCTCGTGTCGTCGTCGTCGTCAAACTCGGTGCACACGCCCACACCAGCAGCACCTCCACCGCCGCCGCCCTCGGCTGCACCGCCCGTTCCCTTTGGCCATGCTCCTCCTGTGCCGTCCGCATCCGCACCGCCACCACCGCCGTCGTTTGCGCCTTCAGCACCTGCACCACCGCCGCCTCCGCCGCCTCCCCCATCAGTCTCGCATGCTGCTCCGCCACCACCCCCTCCGCCTCCGCCACCATCAGGACCGTCTGCAGTCAGCCAGAGCCTGGCTGCACAAGCCATGATGCGCAATACCCAGCAGCACCACCAGAGCCACTCGCCGTCTGCACCGCCGCCGCCGCCGCCGCCCTCATCCGCTCCCGCACCTCCTGCTCCGCCACCACCGCCACCACCCGCCTCAAACTCAAACGGATCCGCGGGTGCACCACCGCGGCCAGCAGGCCGGCCTGCCAGCAACAGTGTTTCGTCGCAGGTGCGGGTGTCGATGCTGGACCCGTCGGCATACACGCTGATGCCAAATGGCAGTGGCGGCAGCGGCGGAAGCAGCGGCCCGACGAGTCCGACGCCGATCAACCGGTCGGGCACGCTATCGCCGACATCGCTTGGTGCTGGTGGAGGCGGCACGCGGTATATTGTGCAGGACACACGGTGGCAGTTCAAGCCGGAAGACAAGTTCCCGGTGGTACGGGGTTTCACGGGGACGGCGAAGCGGTACCGGGCCGGCCGGGGCAGCAGCGTGCCGCTTGATCTGAGCGCGCTCATGTAGAGTGTGTCCCACGTTACGTTTAGTTGTTGATTTCAGTAGTGATGCGTTCTTGTTCTTATTGTATTAGCTTTCCGGCTTTTCAGCTTTCACTCGCACTTTGATAGATGGCGCTCTGCATTTGTATGTTCTCTCGCATAATCAAGACTTTGACCTTTGTCCTCTTGATTCTAAATAGAGATATCGAAATATATTTTAAAAGTATAACGTTGTGAACTAGTATAGTAGTAAGTGATGAAAATGACCATTCTGTCGTAATGCCGTCCGTAAACTTGAATTAAAAAGAAAAATAAAGAAAAAGAAAGAGCAAACATGAGTATCAATATAAAATAAACAAACGCCGTCGTTAAACCTTGCAACATGAGAAGCATATCAAAGACCAAAATCAAAAAGGTATAAAGGTTGAAACTATGCAGACACACTGTTGGTCATGGCGCCCCAGCGGAATCGGCGCAGTGTGCTGCCCGTCGACGACCGCATAATCTCACGGCCGCATGATGTCGCATTCGACGACGCCGCCGACGATGCCGCATCCGACACCGATGCAGCATCCAGGATCGTGCTGCCGACTTCCTGCCGCCCGACTTCCCGTCCAATCACAAACCCGGCACCGAATCCCACCACCGACACCAGCACAACAACACCAGCACTCACAACCCACGTCAGCAGCGTCGGGCTTAGGCTCATAAAGGCAATCCCGCTGTTCTCGTCGGCCGCAGACAGTGTCCGCTTCTTCTTGGTCACGCGCGGCGACGCTGACGACGACGACTTGCCGCCACTGCGCTTTGTCTTGCTCGATGTCGATACTGCACTGACAGCACTGTTCCGGGATGAGTGGTGGTGATGCTGGGCTTGCTCGGCCTGCTTGCTGGAGCGCGCCGGTCCAGATGTTCCGGCTGTCCCCCGCTGGAAGGGGGCTGCCCGGGTACGTGGTGATATTCCGCCAGATGGGTCAGTTGTGCGACTAGCAGTAGTAGTTCTCGTAGTTGCACCGTTGTTATTGATTACATTGTCGTCCATCAGCTCCGACTCTGGCACAAACCGGAGGCCCATCGGCTGGTTGCCCGGGCGCAGCAGGCCGGCGGCCGCAGCCGGCGACTGCTCGCTGCCGGCTGACGTGTCGGTTATGTCTTTCTTGGGCAGGCCCCGCGCAGCAGCCGCACACGACAGCAGTGTCGACAGGGAGGCACGCAAGGCGGCATCGTTGTCTTCGCGGTATGCCGGGGCCATGAAGCTGGGTGCAGAGTTGCGTGCGGGCCTGTGCTGCGCCGATGCAGAGCGCGAGGACATGGAGCGTGCATACGGCGGGGCAATATGCTGGTGTGGTGGCGCCGGCACTGAGCGGTGCTGCTGCTGCTGCTGCTGGCCAGGGAACACTGGCAGCTGGGGTGGGTGTGAGAAGGCGTTGGGCTGTGGTCGGAACGTGGGAACACTGGGGACGCCGAGAGCAGTGCCGTTGTCGTCGTCGTCTTCATCTTCGTCGTCTCCATCGCTGGCAGTCCGCACAGCGCCAGGGCTAGGCAAGGTCATGACACGGTCCTCTTCGCTTTCGGTCTCGTCATATTCCTCCTGGCTGCTGTCGGCGAGGCTAGAGGGTGCAGGGGGGACAGCTGCTGCCGACGAAACACCCGCATTCACTGTTGCTGCCTCGACTTGCTGAAGAAGGCGGCGCCGGCGCTGGGGAATGCCGTTGTTAGCATCGGCGCCGTTTGCGCTGGAACCGACACGCAGACCGGTAATGACAATCTCGTCGGCGATGGAGGAGACGGAAGATGACGACGGTTGGGATGCGACCTCGACCCAGGATTCTGTAGATGTAGATAGATTAGCTTTCGTTACTGAAAATGCAGAACAGTAAAACTCACCATCGTTGCGACGGCCGGCGATGCGGTTGGTCGCACTTGTGAGTGAGGCGGCAGGACCCTCTGCGGGACGATACAGAGGGTCCCGTCCGGTGTTAGACGGTGGCGGCATTGTGGGTCGAGAGATAAGATGGTGACGATGTAGATATTGTTTGGGATGTCGAGGTGGCGGCCAAAATGAGAATGGCGGTCAGCGGAGAGTAGAGAAGGGGAGCAGAAAGGCGGCGAGTTATAGACAGAAGACCGAAGGCAGAAGACAGAAGACAGAAGACAGAAGACAGAAGACAGAAGACGGAAAGGAGGCTGGCGAGGAGGTGGAATCGCGACAGCCTATTTGAAACAAGCAGCTTGGGCGGGCAAGTGTTGGAGTCAAGAATATGATAGGCCGCCTTTTATTGTTTGTATCGTCGGTGCAGATGACAGGGACGAGATGCGAACGAGAGGTGGAACAAGACGTGTACGATGTGTCGATGTCAATGTGTCGATGCCGCGTTGAGATGACCTGATTATGGGCAGAGTCGCTGCGGTGGTCTAGAGGGAAGGAGCGACCTGTGCACAACGACAAAGGCAAGAGACAGTGATACGGAGGACTCAAAACGGTGACTTGGCGGCGTGGCTCGTACAACAGTGTCACAAGATGAGGATATCAAAAGGATTGAAGAAAGAATGAAGAAGGTTATGAAGAAGTTCAGAAGAAGAGCAAGATCAGAAAGATTAATGAACAAGATGAATCAGTGGTAGTTGGGTGACGGGTGGGCTGTAATGCGGCCCTGCCACACTGCAAAACGGAGGGGAGAGTGCTGTGCTGGCAAAACGGTGACAGTCGGACTCAGGCGTACGTAAGAACGTGAGAGCGTAAGAGCGTAAGAGCGTAAGACTAGGCGTGAGAGTGCGATATGGAGAGGCCCGTCTTCGGAGGGTGTTATTCTGTACAGGGGGGCAGCTGAGAACAAGAGAAGGGGAAGGCGCGAGGTGACTGGCTGGCAGGAGAAGGCAAGTGCCGTTTTGGGAAATAGGGGTGATGTGCGTCTGGGCGATACTTCAGGAGGAGGGTATTGTTAGCATTAGAGGATATTACTATGAAAGACAGAACAAGGAAGAACAAAGGCGGAAGAAGAAAGAGCGATGGGGATGAAATTGAATATGGAAATGGAAATGGAAGAAGGAGCGAACGACATCTATTGCTTCTTTACGGAGTAGTGGGCTGTTGGGCAGTTGAATGACTACGATCACGTTTGCATTGAAAAGGGTTGGCCAACAACAAGGGAGATGAGGGCGAGGGAGATCTTTCGAACAAGTGATGCCATGTACATAGATGTAGATAGGAGGGAGCGTCTTACAGGCTGACCGCTTTCTGTATTCCAGGAGATAGCCTTATCTACGGAGTATCTCCTGGCAGAACCGTTTAGAGAAGGACTTTATCAAAGCGTGAAGCGTGTCGCACTTGCCCGCACTTGTTACTTAGCTGCTTGTAATATACCAAGCGGTCTACAAATGATAGACGTACTGCTGGTCGCACTTGCCTTGTAGGGTAATTCCATTTGCCTGTATTTAAGCGACAAAAGGAAAGAGCAGAGAAGTCACAGTCACAGAAAGGAAAGAGCAAACAAGTTTGAGCGAGAACGTGAGCGAGCTGCAGCAAGTATGATTGGGCTTCAGGCATCAATAGAATCAGGCTCACTGGCATGAGCAACAATGATCAGTGATAGTAGAAGTGACAAGTAACAAGTCAGCTCGCCAGCAAGGGCAGTATTATGAGCGACGAATAACGTTGTGAGGGTGTGTGACCAAGACACGAGAGACACAGCTGAGGAGGCAGTGACTGCAATATCTACAGGAAAGCGAGTCAAGATACGAGACAGGAAAGAGGAAAGAGGAAAAGGAAAGAGCGACCCAACCGGATCCGCTCTGGGCAGGAGTGCTTTTGTTGGGGAGGCCGAGAGGGGAAGATATGGGAGGAGAATAGCAGTGAAATCAGTGGGAGGAAGAAGGGGACGGAGAGACGACCCCAGCCTAAAGAGGGGCTGATTTCACTACGACAGTATGTACTGTGTACTGTAGGAGCACCGTCCCCCCACTCATCAATGACGCGATGCTGCCAATGTGTGATGATATGACGGATTATATAAGCAGTTCATCTTCTTTTTTCTTTTCTTTTCTTTTCTTTTCTTTTCTGTTTGAGTTTATTTTTATTGCTATTCTAAGTCGAGCTATTACTACATAGATAGTACACGCCTTGCTCTGGTCACTTCTGATGTTTATGCCGTCCGCGGGATACAAATGCAGATCTGGGTCCATCGTTTAGGAGATATCGGCAGACACGGGCCAACACCACCACCAGCGGACGGTTACAGCAGTTGTACGTTTTGTTGTACAGAGTACGTACACTTGTCTACGGAGTACAGTGGCACACATAGTCGAATGCTTGTTATGTATAGTTTCTTGTTGTAAGATTACGAGTTTAGTACGTTCTGAAACACTGCATGGCGGCACTGGCACAGCGTCAAACGAACAAACACATGGTGCGTGCAGGATATCTTACGGTGAATACAGAGTCCGTCTGGCATTAATAGCATACACTAGACATCGACTGGGTGGTCACTTGATTGTTGGATGTTGATATGGCACGAGGCACGACGACAGAAGAGGCATGGCTCAGCCCGGCAGGTCACGCACGCAATGTAAAGCGGAGGTGGCAAAGTGACGGGTCTTGCTTTGGAGTAGAACGTACGGAGTAGTGTGCCGGTTATAATGTATATTAATTGTTCTACTTTGTGATTTGTTTGATATTCACCCGGGATTCTGCAACTTTTGTTAGATATAGGATTTTGTTTAGAATATCCCTATTTTGTAGAACAAACATGTGATGATGAACAGTACAAATACATAAAAAACCCCATCAACACAAACCAAACATATTTAGTACCACAAAATAAGATCAGGTAACAGCTGTCAAGCAAATGCCAACGTGTAATAAGGCTGGATAAGGCTGACAAGGCTGAGGATACATCTCCAGATTAGGCAGGCACCTCGACAAGAAAGCATCACGAGAAACCACATCTATACGTTGGTATATTTTACAATTTTTATTATTCTTGACGTGCCAGATAGGCTCAACTATATGATAGGGAGGGGGGGAGAAGAGGAGAAGACTCCTGTACTTACCAGCTCGACATGATTAAAACCGACTCCAAGATAGCCACTCATCTACTTCTATTCTTCTAAAAAGAATAGAAAAACACGATGCAGCTTTCTTGTCTTTGCAGATCCCTCATTATGCCTTGCCAGCCCACGAGCAAGAGAGCGCAGAAGCCGACATGGACGCCAGCTCTGCCCCCTCTCACGCAACACCCCCGGATTATATTTCAAGCCCCAGGTACTAGGTTTATCAAGCCGTCAAGCCGTCAAGCCCACTGTGAAAGGGAGGTGTAGAGAATTAGAGTAAGTGAGAAAGAGGATGAAAGAAAAAAAGCAGAAACGTATGATGGAACTTTTTGATAAACCGTAAATAAAATAACGAATGAGCCCTCGTAATATGAAAAATCCCAAGAAAATAAAACAGCCCGCAGTTATGTATCGCAACCAGTAACTTTTTAGGAAACACCCATCTCTAATCGTGGCAAAGGCGAGGTGTTCTATCCTCGACTAGACATGCGAGAACAGTCCACCATCACCCAACGAGCTTCTTCTTTCTTTTTGGGACGCGGAGCAAGAGCCAGCCGTCATCGAGGTCATTACAACTCAAGATGATATAAGCGGAGCCAGAGCCAAAAGGGAACCTTTTTTAAGCCAACCAAAATGGGCAATCTTGTTGAAGTGGTTGTTACAAAACAAACAAACAACAAGAGAGCCAGCCAGTCATCGGGTCACCATGTACTACGAGGCCTCTTGACCATGACAGCCAAAGAGAGCCTCGAGCAAGTTCAAAGCCCACCCCACAGGATCTTCGGATCGAGCCCACAGTTGTATCGCGCTGTTGGTCTTCTTAGTAGAAGAAAACCGGACAAATTCGAAGCCAACCAAGCCAAAACCAACATCATTTGTGTGTGCACAAGAAATGGAACGAGCCCTCAGGAAGAGAGAAAGAAGCTAGAACAGAAACAAAAAGACACAGACCAAGACACTCTTAAAGAGAGAGCGCTTAGAAGGTGGTCTTCTTGCCCTGGAAGCCGCCGCGGCCGCCACCGAAGCCGCCACGGCCACCACCGCGACCGCCAAAGCCACCACCGCCGCCGCGGCCGCCAAAGCCGCCACCACCACCGCGACCACCGAAGCCACCACCGCCGCCGCGGCCACCGAAGCCACCACGGCCACCGCCACGGCCGCCACCGAAACCGCCACCCTCCCGGGGAGGCTTGGGGGTAGAGTAGTCCAGACGGACGTTGCGGCCGGCGCAGGACTGGCCGTTCAGAGTCTCAAAGGCCTTCTTGGAGTCCTCCAGAGAGTAGAAGGAAACGTAGCCGAAGCCCTTGGGGCGACCGCTCTCCCTGTTTTGTTAGTTCACTGTATCAAGTTGAAAAGAGTCAAGGACAGTTGGGGGGGGGGGGGGGGGGGAATAAAAACGTACTGGTCAGTGGGCAGACGGAGGGACTTGACGTTGGCGACCTCGTTGAAGAAGGCGGAGACGGTGTCCTCGTCGGCGTTGAAGGACAGGTTGCCGACGAACAGGGTGTCGGACTCGGGGGAGATGACGTCGCCGTACTTCTTGGCACGGTTGTCGAGGGCGTTGGCGTCGTTGTTCTTGGGGCGGGCAGTGGAGAAGTCGAGCTTCAGCTCACGGCCGTCAACAAAGTAGCCCTGCATGGTGTCAAAGGCAGCCTTGGCAGCCTCGGCTGAGGAGAAGTCGACGTAGCCGAAGCCGCGCGAGCGCTGCTGCTCGCGGTCGGTGATGACGCGGGCGCTGACCAGGCCCTCGCAGTTCTTGAACTCATTGTGCAGCATGGCGTCGTCGACCTTCCAGGACAGGTTGCCGACGAACAGGGTGGTGCCCTCAGGGGCCTCGCCAGACTCCTCGGTCTTGGCCTTCTTGGCGGGCTCCTCGACGGCGACCTCCTCGTCGTCAGCCTTGCGCTTCTTGGAGGGCTCGTCGGCCTTGGCCTCCTCCTTCTCCTCGTCAGAGTCAGAGTCAGAGTCGGAGTCAGAGTCAGACGACTCGGCCTTCTTCTCGGCCTTCTCCTCCTCCTCATCAGAGTCGGAGTCGGAGTCGGAGTCAGACTCCTCCTTGGCGGCAGCCTTCTTGGGCTCCTCCTTCTCCTCCTCGGACTCAGAGTCGGAGTCGGAAGCAGAGTCCTCGGACTCGGAATCCTCAGACTCGGACTCCTCAGACTCGGACTCAACCTTCTTGGACTTCTTGGACTTCTTCTCGGGGACGGCCTTCTTGGAAGCCTTGACGGCGACAGGCTCAGCGACCTTCTCGGCCTTCTTGCTGGCCTTGATCTCCTTTGACTTGCCCATGTTGATGTGTGGTAGGGTGTGGAGGGTGGAGGGAATTGAGTGTAAAGAGTGTAGAGTGTAGAGTGTAGAGTGTAGATAAGAGAGAGAGAAAAGAGGGATGGATGAATATGTAGAAGGGAAGAAAAAAAAGTAGAAACGGGACGGGAGCTCGAATATAAATGGACTTGGACTTAGGGGGACGACAGCAAATGCCAGTAAACGACAGGACGCAAGCAGGTGCAGAAAGGGCTCTCCTCTGCAAGAACGAAAAAAAAGTTTTAGACGGCAAAATTCTCTGAAAAAATAAATTAGCGTGGTTGGACGGGCACTAGGCCGCTATCTGTGCAGACGTGCATGAAAAAGTGGATAGGCGGTGAAGGAGGTGGATATTCGTTTTTCAGAATGTACCCATGTATCGACCCGCTCTTTCCTTGTGATTCCGCGGCATGTGATTGGCGTATGGTTGGCTTAGTAATGGGGCCACTTTTGCGGCTAGCTTCTCGTCGATTGAGTTGGTGATGCTGTAGATGTTATGCTGTACGTGCTCTGATACCGTCCACTGCCCACTGCACACCGTCTCGCCGTTTCTGCCATCTCGACCTCTTTACCTCTCACCACGCACATCACACCTCACACCCATCACAATGCCGACTCCCGAATCAGCGGCCTTTCTGGCCAGGAAGCCGACGGTGCCGCCAACCTTTGACGGCGTCGACTACGACGACAACAAGCGCTTAAAGCAGGCCCAGGATGCCGTGATCCGCGAGCAATGGGTGCAGGTCATGATGGGACGCCTGGTACGCGAGGAGATGGGCAAATGCTACTACCGGGAGGGCGTCAACCACCTCGAGAAGTGCGGCCACCTGAGGGGTATGTAGGAAACATCAACCGACAACAGACGACGGACACCATGAAACAGTTAAAGATAAGTACTAACAAGACAGAACGGTATCTGCAGCTGCTCAGGACTGCCAAGGTCAAGGGCTACCTGTTTGAGCAGCAAAACTACTTTGAGAAGAAGGAATAGAGGCCGGCAGCGGCGCGGGAGCATCTTAACAACTTACGGAATGACGAGCGCAGTACGAGCACGGCCACAGCCACGGCGACCAGCGGAGCAAACAGGAGGACGACATGAGGAGACTGTCTGTGTCTATCTGGATGCACGGCATTCGGCGTCCTGACGACGACATGGTGTCTAGAGACGGTCGAGGGCGGAGGGGCCCCATTCTGGTCATTTTGCGGGCTCAAAGGGAGCCCCAATGTACATATCTATCTGAAAGCAAATGCAATTTTCTTGTTTACCATTTATCTAGACATTTCTATCAAATCCAACCACTTTGATAGAGCGTTCGAGGCCCAAGTTGCCGCAAGGCGCAGATGAGCTCACCCGAAACAGCAGGCACCTGATTGGTCCGTCAAACCTCGCAGATAGGTGCCGTTTTGTATCTACCACCACAACAGCCAGAACAGGAGACTACTGTATAAAAGTAGAGTAGGTAAACTCAGAAAAAAAACAGAGATTTGTTATTGGTATATAATTGCAAGTTTTAGAATACCTTGGAATAAACGTGCCGGTGTTGGAAATTGCTGCCAAAATAGACACGTGAGCCATCACGTGCCGACAAGGCTTAGGCGGGTTGCTGCAAAAAAAGTCGAAAGCTTCACCTGCACTGCAACTCTGGAGCTGACCGACCTTGGATATCGATATTGTCGTCAACACACACCGGCATAATGAACGTCTGCCGCACATCTCTTCGGAGGGCACTGGCGCCCTCGCCATTACGAGCAGTTTTGTCTCCCGCCTTCAAGTCGTTCTCGCCGTCGTTCTCGACGTCCTCCGTCTTCCACAACGCCGTGCCGGCATCCACACCAGAAGCATCGTCAGCAGCTTCCGAGTCAGCAGCTTCCGAGCCAACAGCAGCAGGAGGTGCGGCGCCAGCGATTGTGTCGTCGTGCCCCGAGGGCACCGTGCTGGTCGGCCTCAACTACATCAAGGGCAAGACCGACCCGGTAGCCATGCGCGACGAGGACTACCCCGAGTGGCTGTGGAAGTGTCTCGACGTGATGAAGACGGTCGACGCCGCCGCCGATGCCGACGCCGGCGACGAGTTTTGTATGTCTCTTTTTTTTTTGTTGTTGTTTTTGTTATATTGTTTTTGTAAATGAACCCGACTAACTAAATAGCAAAATCAAAGAAGCAGCGGCGGCTTGCGCGGAAGCGGCAGCGCGAGACCGAGGAGAGCATCCGCGCGTCGGGCGACCTGACGGCGCTGGCGCCCAAGATCCCGCTGCAGCACCAGACGCTCAACCTGGAGGGCGGCGACAAGGTGACGACGGACGTCGACGAGACGCTGGCGGCGGCCGGGAAGCGCACCGAGCTGCGCGTGGCCATGCGCAAGGAGCGCCGCGCCAAGATCAAGGAGGACAACTACCTGCGGACGATGTAGTCAAACAGAAGAAAAAAAGAGAAACGAACTGTACAATAGAGCGAAAGAATTGGTTTATTTGGCTATCTGACTGTTGACTGTCTGACTATGTTGACATCTACGTCTACACGCGCTTGGCAAACCGAATGTCCATGGCCTTGGTGTCAAAGACGGCGACGAGCTGCTGCATAAAGACATCGCCCAGGATGTATGGGAACCCCGACGTGACGCCGATGCCGCTCAGGCACATGCCCGTCAGGCGGTCGCGGATGTGCGGCAGGATCATGCTGGCCGGGTCGGTCCACAGCGTCTTGCCGCCCACGGTGATGCCGAAGCTCGGCGGCGTTGCGTCGCAGCGCACCCACCACGACTGCGAGTCGGGGTCGTACTGGGCGTGCGGCGCAAACATGGCATTGATCGAGCGGGCGATTTCTGCTTGTCAGACTCGTTTATACGTGAAAAAGGTTCAAAGATTTACTACTACACAGGACTGACCATAGGGAAACAGGTTCATGGTGGTGCCGCTGTCGACAATGAAGTCGGGCGGCGCCGCGCTGCTGCCGTTGAGCAGGCTGCTGTTCCACGCCATGCGGTCGACGCTGATCTGGTAGTACATGTACCGCGCCTCGCCCGACCGCAGCGCCAGCTTCTGCACCGGCGCCGTCGCCCAGCCCACGGCGGCATCGACCGCCACGCCCGGCGGCGCGCCGCCAAACGACAGAAACGACGCCGCGGGGTCGCGCGACAGGGCCAGGCTGAACTGCGTAATGTTCTGCGCCGCCAGCGTCGCCACCAGCGGGTTGTACTCGACGGCCGTGCGCAGACTGTCGGTGCCGGCGTCCGTGCCCGAAAAGGCCGCCGTCAGGCCCGGCAGACCCAGGCCCAGAATGCCGCTGGTGAGGCCGTCGCCGTTCCACGCACCGCGCGTCGCGAGGCCGATCTGCTGCTTGTGCGCCGTGATGCCCGACACGCCGAGGTCCGTGAAGCCCATCAGGCCGTTCAAGAACGGTCCGTTAGCCGAGCCGTAGGTGACATTAAAGTGCTGGCCGGTGATCTGGCCGCCGGGGAAGTCGCCGTTGAACGCGGGCCCGAACTGGCACACGTCCTGGGTCGTGGGCTGGCGCAGCACGGGGTCGAGGCAGGTGAAGCCCTGCTTGACAAACCAGGTATCGCTGCTGCCGGTGTCGACGATCAGCGACAAGTTGTTGGAGCCGGCGGTGACGGTGGCAATGTACTCAATGTCGTTGGCGACGGCGGTGGCGCGGCCGGTCGAGACTGGCGAGTCGCCTGGGCCTGGGCCGCCGGCATCGGGGGTGTCGGCCGATTGCGTGACGCCAAAGGCATGCTGCCCAGAGGACAGAGTGTCATAGTCCAGGGCCTGGCGGATCTGGTCACGCACAAACGGGTGGGCGGTATCGATGCTAGTCTTGCCCTTGACACGGCGACTGAGAGCCAGAGTATGGCGAGCCAGGGCCACTGCCGGTGCGCGCGTGACGAGGTGGCTGTGGCGTGCCGAGTCTGTGGACTGCACAGGCGCAGCCGCCACCAAGCCGGCGGCAGCCAGGCCACCCAAAAGAACACTGAAGACGGGCATGTTGCAGGTTGCAGATGTCTCTGAAGATAATCAAAGGCGAGGGCAGATGGATGCTTTGATTTGACGAGGAGCACCGACTTCTTAAACAAGCCGAGGACAGGCAGAGGACAGAGGGCAGCTAATTCTTCTATAGAGAGATAGAGAGGACACTCTAGGAGATAGCAAGGCCAAGCATGGCAGAAGATGAACATATGCAGATATATTGCGTGTCTTTAAAGGCACGGAAGTGGTCCAGGGGGGGAGTGCCACTATTCGATATCTGCTCCAGCTACCAAGGATACATAGGAATCTCGATCTGGTGTTCTGCTATCAAGGCCTCTATGACCAGACGATGTGCTATAGTATCTATGACGACTTTGCCGGATCATGTCGATGCCTTGTCGTGATCTGATGCTATTTTACGCCGTCGAACAGATGAAGATGGAGCCAAGTGATTGCCGGGCCTGCTATCTGCTATATCTCAAAATGCAGCCTATCTACCGGTCTCTTATCTCTACAATATCTACACCTCTACACAATATACTCCGGATAGATGCGGCTATTGCTTTATCATTCTCCTCGGGTCGAGACACAGGAGATGGCAGATCCACGCCTATCACGGCAGACAATAGCCGGCAATCATATATTAGACAAAGCAGGCTATACATGTTTTGTGTCATGGAGTGTTTATTAATGGGAAAGCCACACTATTCAAAATATATTAAAAATAAAGGCAATAAACTCGTTGCCATGCTCATGATTGTGCTGCTGAGGTGGTGTAAGCCGCTGGTGTAAGCCGCACGTGACCCCTCTTTACACCAAAAATTTCATCGCGACGTCATTAGCTCAGCCTCGCCTCACTAGTATCTTGGATTGGGATTTAATCACGGTTTACACACATATCAACTTTAAATGGCTACAAGGTCACATTCCAAATCGTCATACAGCGTGCTGCTGCTGCAGAAGCTGCTCAGCCTGCGCGATGGCGTCAGCCCCCTCACGCTCGTGCTCGACACCCCGCGCGAGCAGGGCACGCCGCTGCTCGAGGAGATGATGCTGCGCGCAAAGAGTAGCACTTCAGGAGCAGGAACCCCCGGGCAGTCTGGGCAGACGCGCACGCGCACCAAGGTCATCTACGTGTGCAGCGGCCTCGCACCGCGCCGCCAGTCGCCGCACGTCGACGTCTATATTGAGCGCCGCGACGAGCCGTCGCTCCAGGTCTTGCAGGAGAAGATCCTCAAAGAGGTTCCTCCACCGACTCAGACAGCCACAGCATCCACCCGCTGCCTCATCGTCATCGACTCGCTCGGGCCCATTGCCCAGTCCGACCCGCTGTTTGTCGCCGCCTTCGTGTCCAGCCTCGTGTCGCCCGCCACGTCCGTCGTCGGCCTCTACCGCACAGACAACTTTGCCTCGTCCGTCCAGCTGCCGCTGTCGCCCGCGCTCCAGGGAAAGCCGCACCCGTACAGGGTCCTGTCGCACCTGGCGACGGCCGTGCTGCATGTCCATCCCCTGGACGAAGAGGTCGCCCGCAAGCGCGCACGCGACCGCGCCGAAGAGGTGCCGCGCTTCGGCTGGGCCGAGGGCGAGGGCTTCCCCTTTGCATACCACAACTGGCGGTACAGCAAGCGCGAACTGATGGTGGCAGCGTCTGCGTCTGCGTCGGGGACTGACACTGCCGTTGCTGCAGACATTGACCGGCGCGGCATCCTCGTGGACATGGAGCTGCGCCGGCGCAGTGGCCGGGCTGTCGTGGAGCGGTACGTCATGGTCCTGGGCGGATCGGGCGGGGCCGGTGCAAAGGTGGCCGGCAACGGCACCAGCGGCGTCAGCGGCGCCAACGGAAACAACAACAACGGCATAAACGGAAAGATGCCGTGGCAAAAGGGGGCAGCGCCGTGCACAGACATTACCGTCATGAGCGACCACCCGCTGTTTGCCGTGCCGGATCTCGAGGTCTTCAAGCAGCCCGACGGCAAAGATGACGAGGACGACAGCGACGAGGACCTCCCTACGTCAACGTTCAACCTGGGACTCACCGACAAGCAGCGGCGAGACCGCGAGGGTATCGTGCTGCCCTACTTTGATGCGCAGACGGACATTGGCGCGGGAGAAGGCGGCCGCATCCTGTACGACCTGGGCCGGGAGGACGACTTTGACGACGAAGAGGATGAAAGCTGGGAGGGCTAGTGGCAAGGAATCAAAGAAAAAGGCATGGGTAGAGAACAGAAGCGGGAGATGAAACGAGAAAAGGAAAAGAGAAGAGATCTCATCGGGAGAGATGCCAGGAGGAGGCTGTTATTCGTTGTCGATAGACATTATACCCTTATGAATAGATACGACTGCATCAAGAACATCAAGATATAAATCTGCATAGAATAAATAATCAAGATTAAAATAAAAAGATATAAATGTATTGACAAGCCAAACAGTGATCTCAAATGCTTACATAATCACCCATTTCTAGCGCTCCATCACCTCCATCTCCATCTTCATCTCCATCTTGGTCATCTTCCTTCACCACCACAAACACACCACAACCACTACACAACCCCCGACTGCACACATAACCCGACATGGACCTGGTATCGACAGTCCGCAAACAAGGCTCGCGCGGCGGCGTCAACTTCAGCTGGGACGATGTCGCCAACTCGGGGCGCCGCGAAAACTACCTCGGCAACAGCCTGATGGCCCCCGCCGGCCGCTGGCAGCAGGGCCGCGATATCAACTGGTACGCCAAGAAGGAGGGTGGCGCGGATGGTGATGATGAGGATGCCCAGAGCAAAGCAGAACAGGCGCGCCGCGAAGAGCTCGCCAAGGTCAAGCAGGCTGAGGAGGAGGCCATGGCACGCGCGCTGGGCCTGCCACCGGGGATGTTACTGGGCACTGCCCAAGACGAACGAGGAGGGCGAGGAGGGCGAGGAGGTCAGGCAGAAAATAGAGAGGGAGACGGATCGGGCACGGGCGCCAACTCGATTGCTGTTCCGGCCGGCCTGTCGCGGATACCCGACAAGGCAGACAAGGCAGAAAAAGCGGGAAAAGAAACGGAGGACAGGAGCGAAGGAGGAGACAGACGGCGGCACCACAGCCACCGTGACCGCGACAGAGGTCACAGATCACATCGTGACCGGGACCACAGAGACCGCAGCCACCGCGACAGGGAGCGAGAGCCCAGAGAGAGGGGACGCCGCGACGATGACCACCACAGAGAGCACAGAGAGCACAGAGAGCACAGAGACAGAGACAGAGAGCACAGACGGCACCACAGCCGCAGCCGCAGCCCAGCACCAAAGCGCCGCTCGCACGACAGACCAGATACACGCGACAGGACCGACAGGACCGACAGGACACATCGTCACGGAGGACACCACGATCGGAGCAGTCGACGGGACCGCAGCGGCGACGACGCTCCCAGAAGCGATGCCGGTGGCAAGGACAGGCCGAGTGGCCATCGTCGACAGGATGCCGAGCCGTAGGCTGTATTTGTTCACAACCATATACCCAATATACGCAATATACCCAAAATACGCAACAACATTCTGATTACTAATGTATTAATGAAAGATGTATATAGTATGTCAGCGAGAACGCAATGTGTAGTGTAGAAAAGACGACAACAAGAAATAAAAGGCCATGCAGATGATAGACTCTGAACAAAGAAGAAGTACTAATAAAATGCCAAGTGTAAACGGTCTACAAAGATCCAAACAAGATTGACAGAGAATGGCTGCAGTCAGATGACGAGATGACAAGATGATGAGATGACGGGATGACGACGGGATGAGAGTGCAGATAGATGAAGAGGATGATATAGAAGAAGAGGAGGGAGGGTAGAGATTAAAAGAAAGTTGTAAAAACAAAAGAGAAGAGAGACGCCGGTGATGCTGTCCAGATGTGCCGAGTATGCCAGATGCCAGATGCCAGATGCCAGTAACCTTGGATGCTATTATTTTGTAGTGTGGTGTGTAGTTGTAGTTGTTGCTTAGTTGGTGTTGGATGCCGCTCCCCTCGCATCGCTCGCTACTCTTGCGCCGGCACTGGCTCCTCTGGTGCGGCGTCGGCACCTTCGGTCGCCGCACCCTCCGTCGTCGTCGGCGTGTCTGGTGCACCATCGGTCGTCGACGGTGTCGGTGGCAGAGCAGGAGCAGAAGCACTACTAGCACTAGCATCTGCTGCGCTCGTCTTGTCGCGCCGGCGCCGGCGCGCGCGCCGCTCTTCTTCCGCTTTGGCCTGGCGTGCCTTGCGCAGCGCCTCCGCTTTCTCGTCGTCCGACCCGTCGCCGCGCATGCCCTGCAGTAGCATCGCCGCCCGCGATGCCACATCGTCGTCGCCGTTGGCACTGCCGTTGGTATCCGGCCGCGGCGAGCCGATCACGGGGCTCAGTAGGCTGCCGACACTAGGCGGCGCATCGGGCGACAGCGGCCCGTCGCTGGTATCGCCCGGGCCCAAACCCAGGCCAACCTCGATGTCAGGATTCTCGTTGATGTCGGGGATCTTCTGGCCCGACGCGATGCGCACCTGGTGCCGGTCCTTGAGACGGGCGCGCCGGCGGCGGTCGCGCGTATCGCGGGCCTGGGGCGCGGCGGCGCGCAGCTTCTCCAGCAGGCTGTCCATGGCGCCGGCGCTCGAGGGGCTCACGAGGCCTGCGCCGATGCCTTCGCCGCCCGGCCCGCCGGCGAGCTTGAGCTGGTGGGCGGCGTGCTTGCGCTTCATGCTGGCCTCGTTGCGGCGGCGCGTCTCTTCGTAGAGGACGTTCTTCTCGTGCGACCGCTTCCACTCACCGATAAAGATGGCGAGCTTGGAGAAGAAGTCGCGGCGCGCGTTCTCGTCGCGGCTGTCCTCGCCGTAGAAGGCCATGATGTCGTCGTACGTGCGGATCATCTCCTCGAGGTACAGCTCCATCTGCTCGGCCTTGCGGCGCGCCTCCTTCATGATGGGCAGCACCACCTGCGTGACGCGGTCCTGCGGGTGGAACTTCTTGGGGTCCGACAGGTTGCCGCTGTCAAACGCGCGCTGCACGCTGTTGATGTTGAGCACGTACTTTTTCGCGTCCGCCTGCAGCTGCTCAATGTTGATCTTTTGCGCCACCATGACGCCCTGGATGTCGCCCACAAACGACTCCCACTCGGGGTACTGGTTGCGCACAATGCGCTCCACCAGGTCCGCCAGCGTCGACTCGTTCTTGTCGTCCTTGACCATGCCCAGCCGCGCCAGCGAGCTCAGCTTGAAGCCGCGCGCCTGCTTGTTGGCGTCGTTCATGTAGTTGCCAATGTCCAGGATCAGCCCCAGCACGTTCATCAGCGACACCGAGTCGCGGATCGACTCCGACACCTCCACCACCTTGCGGATGCTCTCCATGATCTCGTCGTACTCCGCCTCAAAGCTGCGCGTCAGCGCAAGCGCCCGCATCCGGCTCTTCCAGTAGTGGTGCAGCTCAAACGCCGTAAACAGGTACAGCTGGTCCTGCCGCGTCAGCTCCGCCGGGTCCATCTCGCGCGTCTCCTCCGACACCTTGGGCCCCGTCCAGTCCTTGCTGTACGGCGCCATCTGCTTCGCCATGTTGTCGGGGATGTTGCACAGGTCGTCCTTTTGCAAAAACTCCATCACCACCATGTTGTCCAGCACGCTGTGGTCGCAGTGGATGATCATCTGCGCCACCTTTTCCACGGCGTGCTGCGAGAACTTGGCAAACGCAATCTCAAACGCCTTGCGCAAGTCGTTGGAGATAATCTGCTTCTTGTCGTCCTTCTTGGCGCTGCCCTGGCCCAGGATCTTGGTCTCCTTGGCCATGAACAGCTTTTCCACCTCGTCCAGAATACCCCGCCGGCTCAGGTCGTTGTACTTTTCTTCGCGGTCCTCTGCCGACGGCGTGTGCGCCGCCCAATGCGTCGTCACCGTCTCGTCCACCTTTTCCCAATGGAACGCCTTGAGCTTCTTCTTCGGCCGCACCACCGGCAGACCCAAGGAGGATGTCGGCTGCACAGGTCCAAACGTGTTCTTGCTCAGGAAGTGGCCATGCAGAGCGCCTGCCATTGGCATCGGCGGTGGAGGCGGTGGAGGCGGAGGCATGCCCGCAAGACCACCAGGAGGAGGAGGCGGCGGCGGCGGAGGTGGCATACCGGGGATCATGCCGCCAGGCATACCGGGCGGTGGAGGAGGAGCGCCTGGAAGCAGGCCGCCCGGTGGAGGAGGAGGTGGTGGCGGTGGTGGAGGAGCACCGCCAATCGGAGGAGGAGCACCCGGCAGCAGGCCTGGAGGAGGAGGTGGCGGAGGAGGTGGTGGCGGTGGCGGCGGGCCGCCTGCCGAGACGGCACTCGATGCATCGGTGATCTGGATCTTGGGCGGCTCGCCTTCTTGTGGTGTGATGGGCGACTGCGACTCAAGGCTCGGGCCCGTGGCCACGTCGTTGTCGTCGTTGTCCTCGGAGTCGCTGGCATCGTACCGCTTGACCTTGCCGGCAATCTCGCTGAGCAGGCCGTTTTGCTGCTTGGGGTCGATCACGGGGCGCCGGATCGACACAATCTGTGGCTTCTCATAGACAACGCCGTCGTAGTCGTCACCCATGACCTCGTCCTCCTTTTCTTCGCCCTCTTCAATGTCCGCAGAGCCGCGGCTGCCGCTGCTGCCCACAGGCTTGCGGCCAATCCGCGGCTGGCGCGAGACCCGGCCGAGGACGCTGTTGCTGCTGTTCAGCTCACCCGCGCCGCCGTTGTCGACACCCAGCAGGCTGCTGGGGATGTTGTCGGCAGGCATGTCGCCGCCGAGACCATCCATCTCGTCGCGCAGCTCGCGCAGACGGTCTGACGGGCCCACGGCATCGCCCCAGACGCGGCCCTCGAGCTTGTACTGCGTCTTTTGCCGCTCAATCTGCATGCGCAGACGGTCCATGAGCTTCTCGCGGTCCAGGATGCCCTGCATGCGCACCGGGTCGTCGTCGGCCAGCATAGTCTTGCTTGGCGCAGAGCCGACAGCCGTGCCGTTGAGGGCGGCTGCGGCGGCCGCGCCGGCCTTGGAGGATGCGGCGTTGGACGCGGCGACATCCTGGGCATCGCGCAGCATGAGGTACAGCTCGCGCGTCTCGAGCTCGTTGCGCTGGGCCTCCTTGGCCCGCAGAGTCTGCACGCTCTCGATCTCGGCCTTGAGCGACTCGGCCTGGCGGCGTTGGGCGTCGATGAAGCGGGCCTGCTCGTCGAGCTGGCGCTGCATCTTGGCGACGAGGCCGTCGGCGCCGAGCTCGAGCTTGCTGCGCATCTCGTCGCGCTCGGCCATGGCGGCCTCGGCAATCTGGCGGGCCTCGAGGGCCTCGTCCAGGGCCTGGCGGGCCTCGGAGTCGGTGTGCAGCTTGTCGAGCAGGCTCTGGACGCTAAAATTGAGGCTCTGCTTTAGGTCCATGTCGGGCAGGCGGCGGTCCATGGCGACATAGCTCAGCATGGCGTCGACGAGCTGAAACATGCGCAGACGCTCCTCGCCGTCGCCGGTGTTGTCGCGCATGAGCAGCAGGTGCTGCAGGGCCGAGACAAAGTAGTCCTGGGTGCGCGAGCCCTTGAGGCGGGCCTGGATGGCATCGACAATCTGGAGGGGGTCGTTGAGATCTTTGATCTCGTTGCCCTCGACATTGTCCTTGATGCTGCTGTTTTCCTTTTCCAGCATGTCCTCGTAGTCAATGGCCTCGTTGGTCCGGAAGCGCTCGACCTGCTTGTCGATGAGGTCGTACTGGAAGGCCTCCATCTTGGTGAGCACGCGCTTGATGCCGCAGGCAATAAACTGCGCGCGGATGTGCAGGCGCAGCTGCAGGTCGTTCTCGGGGGCGTCGATGAGCATGTTGATGAGCATCAGGGTCGCGACCGAGTACTCCATCAGCAGGTTCTCCATGCCGATGCCGCCGCTGCGCACCTCCTCGCTGGCGCCAACCATGCTGCCCATCTTGCCGCGGCCGTCGGCGGTGACCTCGATGATGCGCATCCATGCATCGAAGCGGCCCGTCTCGCCCTGCTGGCTCTTGACGCTGTCCATGGCCTGGATCACCTTGAGGTGGCCGTCGCCGTCAGCCCAGTGCGACAGGAACGTCAGGACTTCGCTGACCAGCTTGCGCGTCGACAGGCGCGGCGAGATGAGCGACATGCACAGCGCAATCAGCACCTGCTGGTGGGCGAGCGCGTCGTCGGCACCAAACTTGTTGTTCATGAGGGCCTTGAGACACTTGACGAGGTCGTACTCGCGGTCGAGCTCCTTGTCGCCGCGCGGGGCTTCGGGGGCGGCGGGCCCGCGAGCCTGCTTGCGGTTGAGCTTGAGCAGGACATTGGTGAGGGCAACCTGGCCCTGGCACTCGATGAAGCGCTTGACCCAGCCGATCTGCTGGGTGCGCAGGTTGACCTCGAGACTGGCGAGGTTCTTGGCGTCCAGGCTGTTCTCCATGACCTTGCGCACATACCACTCGGGCGATCCCTCCTCGTCCGAGTACGTCGTGACATCAAAGTTCTGGTACTGGCCGGGGCGGGCCGTCTGGCGGCGCCGCTGCTCGCCCTGCCACTCGGTCAGGCGGTCCTGGTAGATGAGCGTCCACTTCTTGACGGGCGGGTAGGCAATCATCTGGCGCCGGGCCTGCTCGGGCAGGTTGAGCCAGCCGCGCTTCTGCATGAGCGCCAGGAACATTTGCTCAATGACAATGTCGTCGTCGGGCTTGGACAGGTTGAAGCCGTCTGCCGCTGCCGCTGCCGCCATGCCACCAGGTCCGCTGCCGCCGCCGCCGCCCATCATGTTGGCGCCGCCGGGCGTGCCCGAGGGAAACTTTGTGAGGCGGTTGGACTCGCGCTGGGACGTGTAGGAGCTTTGCGACGACGCGCTGGGCATAACCGAATATATGCTGTTCTGGTCGATGGAGCTGCGGCCGCCGGACGTGGGCGCGTACGAGTTGTAGCGCGAGTTGTGCAGGGAGCTGTCGCGCGGCGGGCCCCATTGCTGCAGCTGCGTCTGCCGGCCGGTGGAGGCCATGGTGATGTTGCCCGACTGGCCCGGCGGCAGGCGGGATCCGGAAAGATGGGTACTGCCGGCGGCCGGCGCAGCACCAAACATGGAGGCGGCGACGGCGGCGGCAGCCGTATTGGACGACGGGTCAAAGGTGGGGTATTGGTGGAAGTCGCTGGTGGCCTTGTTGAGGTGGTGCGGTAATGGCTCGCGGCTCATGCTTGTGGTGCTGTGGCCGCCGCCGCCGCTGCTGCCGGGCTTGGGGAGGTAGTCGACGGCGACCGGGGAGCGGTGGTCGCCGGAGATGCTGTCGTAGGGGATGGTGGTCATGACGCCGGCCATCATGTTGATGCCAGCCTCAGGCGAGGTTGGGCGGTCGAGCGAGATGACGGAGGAGTCGCGGTTGTGGCGCGAGGTGCGGGATCCGGAGGTGTTGGAGTCGAGGTCGGTCGGGCCGAGAAAGCCACGGTCTTCGTTTGCAGTGTTGCGTCGGTCGGACTTGTGTTTGACGCGCGAGAAGAAGGACTTGCCGCCCGACGACTGTCTTGTTTTGTCGGACATGGTGGCGCTGGTGGCCGAGGCCGTGGAGGTAATATAGTAGTGTTTGTTACAAGGAAGAAGTGTAGCCGGTCAGGAGTGTATGATCGATGCTTATGCTGGCTTTTAGCCGTGTTGTTCTAGTTGGTTGCGTCTACGCCGTCAGTGGATAACGAGGTGCTGTCTCAGACGACTGGTGGATCGCAGCATGTTTCCTTTTGAAAGATGAGTGGTAGAGACGCAGACGTCGAGACGCAGAAACGCAGAGACGCAAAGACGCAAAGACGCAGAGAGTCGGTGACAGGTCAGGGGTGGGTTTCGGGCTGCATAAAGATACGCAATTAGCATGATGGGAGGGGGAGGGGGGTAGACGGGTATGAGTAAGCACCTTGTCGATGGGGTAGAAATAGAGAGTGTCGAGAGTTCGAGAGTAGCGAGTAGCGAGGATAGACAGAAATGAAGCTCAAGACAAATATCGTGATGGCTCTAGACGGCGTGGCGGTGGCCGTTGCTCGTGCGGACAGGCTGACGGGCAGGTGCACAGGAAGCTGCCGGCGTGCGTAGCAACAGACTGCCGCGGTATAGTCGTGGCCGGAGTCGTCGGTCAGCGTAGAGTGGCCGTCGTGTCGTCGTGTCGTCGCGGCTGTCGTGTCGATGCCGATGCCGAAGTTGGCTCCTTCTCCTTTTGGAAGTAGTCCGTGGTGTCGGCTGAGTAAGGTGCAAGGTGTCGCAGGCAATAAGGGTATCGCAGGCTGGATGGCCGGTTTGTGGACCTGCAGCAGCAAACAAATGCGGGAGTGTCGTCCTCTTTTCGTTTCCAGTCCCTATCTGGCGTTCTCGTGTTTGGTTTCTGACCGTCCTGCCGTGCCCTGGCTGTCTCGAAGGGGGGGTTCCCTCAAATGTGGAGGTGTGGGCTGAAACAGGATTAGCACATCTAAAACCCCTGGCCTACGGTGGTTCTTCTGGCTGGCTTGGTCCTTGATTGCTGTTGAATTGCGGTGCGCTGGTGTGGGTGCCGCCCGCGTGTGCATATGGTGCCTGCGTGAGACTGTGTGTGTATGGGATATTTTATCGATTTGAAGCTTGATTTTGATGACTAATTTCCTTCTTTTGAATTTTGGCATGTCCCGATTTGGCATGTCGATTCCTTTGCAACGAGGATCATTCTGGAAGGAGCATTTCGAGACGGGCAACGGTCGCGCCTTCCTGTTCAGGGGGGCACTTTCGTAGCGGGCAGGCGTCACCCGTAGCAGCTAGTCTCGAACGAGCACTGTCGTTGTGCACAGTGCGGTTTCCCGTATACTGTGTAATGTCTATGAATATCTGCATAAACAGCCTGGAACACAGGATAGCAGGGATTTTAAGTGGTAGTTTGATGATCTTATGCACTAGATAGTATTATCTTCATATTAAACAATACAGTATGCAACTGCCAACTGGCCAAGAAGACAACGTTGTGAGCCTCACATCTCTGGTAGTCGACACAGTGCCGCACTGTACTTCTGGAAGCTGTCGTCCCCGCCCGCTCCGCCAGAGCTAGCGCCGACTTGTAAGATTGGCAGCTTCTATTTCTAGCTAAGATTGCGCCTAGGCTGCTGTAATTGTCAATTTGGTGTCATTGACCTCAATAGTTGTATCTTGATAGAGTATCCGTCAACTCGACCGCGTTGGATTCAGTAACGTTGCTCAGTAAAAGTATCTTCCAGCTGTATCTACCTGCAGCTCATTGCTCTGTAAGCACGGTTAAAACTTTGTTTCTTCCTTGCAACGGTTGCTGGCCCCTAAAAATAAGATTAAGCGGTCCATTTGCAAGTGGGCAAAGGATTGCTAAAGATTAGATTCTCGAGGTAAGAGAGTCTGTCTATATCTTACGTACTCCGTAGTAGGAGCAGAATGAGTAGTTAGTAGTTAGGACTAGAGCAACTGGCGGAGAGTTGCTGCTGGCTATTGCTGCTGTCTCTGTGAGTAATATGTTGTATGCTCGGATGCGACGACGGCGAGCAGCATCACAGCGAGATGAGATCATTTGGTGTATTAATAGAAGCATCATGAGATGTGGAATACGAAAATATAGAAAAGAGCAATAGAATGTAGGATATGAAGTGAGCAGACTGCATGCGGTGATTACATAATCAATACATAAGTGGCATTGCAGTGCCCCATAATTGCCAAGGCTGCGCCTGCTTACCTAAGATCGCACTATCACTATCTCCCCTTGACACGCAGCCCGACACAGCATCGTGGCGTCACTCTTTGCGACAGTCGCCGACATTGCGCCAACTCGACCAGGGAATACGAACAGCGGCTATCCGACATTACAAGCAAGATCAAGTCTGAAGCGCTATTGTACTGCAACGCAACAGGCCATCGTGTCTCCCACCGCAGCTCCGGCCTCGCGACATCGCGACATCAAGCAGCAGGCAGCAGGCAGACGCCATTCGACAGGACATCCGCGGAAGAAGCCTTGCAGAGTTTGGCCTTTGAAAGTTTACGAGTGACAAGCACAAGTCACAAGACACAAGCCACCAAGTCTTCAAACCCGACTCCGGTCGGTCAGCCGCGCCATGGGTACTTCGGTCTCTGCCGTCAAGGTGCGCAGCCGTCTCTCTTCTTTCTACAACTACATCTACAACTGCAAGTACAACAACTAACTGATAGACCATCTTCATCCCCGCCATAATCGCCCTCCTCATCTTCCTCTTTATCAACTTTGCCATTGTCCCTGCGTGGCGCTTCTACCGCAGCCGCTACGGCCACTATGTCCCCGTCGAGCAGATATCCACGCAGACGCTGTCCCTCGGCTACCGCATGCACGTCGCCCTCGGCAATTTATTCTCGCGCGCGTCCAATTGGCGACTGAGGTCGTCGTCGAGCAGCTCGTCGCCAGGCATCGGCCGCAGGATACGCACTCTGCTGGGCCGACGGCCGAGCCGCGACTACAGCGAGATGGACGACGGCCTGCTGTCGGACGCGGGCGAGGAGCTGGACACAATACGAGCGCCCGGTTCGGAGCAGTACAGAGGGCAGCCGCCGGCGTACGATTCCCAGAGACTGAGCCGCGAGCTCGAGCAGGGATTCATGGACGACAGCGACGACGACGACGAAGGCCGGCGGCGGTAGATGCAGTCTATTATGAAGTTTTTATTTTTTATTATATCGTCTCCTTGGGTTCTTTGCGTCTCTTTTGTGCTTTGCCATTCCTCTTTTATTGTTATTACTCACTCGCATTACACAGCATGCATTGCATTTGCATCATCATATGAGCCTTATTTCTCTATCTCCCCTGCAGCACTTGATGTTTTGGCCTCGCGACTATTTGGATTTCCATAGCATCTATTGTATCTGTTCAATCAAGCAGTCTTGCTGATTACAACTTGCATATACCCGATTACTGCTGCAACTCGATCTATCTTTCATAACCGCATACCTCAATGTTCAGTGGATGTTTATTTGTATCCTGACAAGACGCTCTACAACGGTATTGGGTACGCTGGCAGCAACGAGGTTGGACTTATGCTTGTGTCTCATAGACCGTCTTATAGACCGTCTTATAGACAGTCATAGACATATACCACCCTCTATTCATTAAAGAATACTGCTTTCTTTATGCACCTCCATGTCTTGTCCTGGTTGCCAGCTGGGTGTCAGGGGCATCTCCGCCACTGGCAGGCTTGGTTGGAACCAGCCCAGTTTGTCTTCAGTAGTTCAACTATTGATCTATAGGCTGATAGTAGTGTGACATTAATAAAAAATCATTTTATAAAATATCTGACCTCTTGTGGCTGTCATCGACGCCGTCACAACCCTGATGCTAGTAATGCTGCTGCCATTCCACCACGCAACTCGGCTGCAGCACTAGCCGCAATCAAACATATTGCACATGCACTCTCATCTGCAGTGTATTTTAAATTTATGTCTCATTTCTTTCTATATATTTCTTATATACCTCAATAAAACACATGTCGCTGTCTAGCATTACTGCGTGGCCACAGCGGTCGTCACTATCTGTTTTACAGTTCTGAAGAGTATATTGAAGACTGCGTACGAGACTCTTCATGTGCGTACTCTACTACTCAAGTTACATACATTTAGATTAACATTCACATCCATCCGTTATTTCTTTTTCTTTTTCTTTTTGTCCATCTTATCGAGGCTGTCTGGCTCTTTCCCAACTAGGCAATATGCTCCCAGCAGGCTATCATGTACAGCGACCACCTGCCGCCCCGCATTTCTCCATCGAGCTACTGCCGCGAAGCTTAAGTGCATCCAGTCCAACGCGTCTCGCCAGCATCGTCTGCAACGGCCTACAAGATCTACTACTACCAAGTAGACACTGTAGATCCACGACCACACCGCGACAATGAAGTTCAAGGCTGAGCTCCGCAATGTGCGCATCTTCTCCAAGCTCGTCGCCGCCCTCAGCGCCCTCGACAAGATCGTCTGGATCCGCGTCGAAAACGAGCTCGTGCGCTTCATCGTCGTGCCCGACCGCGGCTCGCAGGTCTGGTGCACCTTTTCGAGCGACTTTTTCTTTGACCCCGACACGCTCGTGCTCAAAAGCCAGCACGCCGGCAACGCCATCGACCTCGAGGTCACCCTCGCCGCCATGCAGCGCGCCCTGCGCTCCGCCCTCCAGAGCAGCACCGACCCCGTGCTCAGGCTCGCCAAGCGCGACGACGTGCCCGTGCTGTCCATGACCATTCCGACCATGACGAACCCGCGCGGGCTCGGCGCGTTTGGCTTTGGGCCCGTGGGGCACGCAGGGACGACGGGGGCCACAGTGAGTACCGGCCGCTTCCGCGAGAGCACGTTTGGCAGCATTGGCGAATTCGACTCTACGAGTGCCGGTGCCTCCGAGCTCGAGCTGCTGGCCAAGAGAGAGCGCGAAAAAGTGGTCGTGCAGGACATGCCGGTGCGTGTCATGACGGCCGCGGCCATGGCCAGCGTGCTCGAGCCGGCCGTGCCCGAGGGCGACGTCAACATTGTGCTGCCGCCGCTGCTGCAGCTCAAGGCCGTGTCGGACCGCTTCACCAAGCTGGCCGCCAGCAGCTTCAGCTCTGGCTCCGGCTCCGGCCCGTCTCTGATGGGCAACAACAGCGCGTTTGGCGGTGCGGCAGCTACTGCAGGAACAGCCGCCGCCGGCGCGTCCCCGAAACTCGAGCTCAGCGCCAACATGTATGGCGTGCTGCGGCTGCGGCTCTTGACGGACACGCTCAATGTCGAGACGGTCTGGAACGGCCTGGAGAACCCGCCGCTCAACGAGGATGTGCTGCCCGTCCCGCTGGCCGAGCACCCGAGCACGCGCTACCGCGAGGCCGGCCCGGAAAAGTTTGCCACGGTGCGCGTCGACGGGCGCGACTGGAGCCGCGTGCTAAGCGTGGGCCGGCTGGACGGGCGCGTGATTGCGAGCGTGATCGACGGCACGGCGCTGATTCTGCATGTCGACGTCACGCAGCCCGACGACACGGGCGATCCGGACGAGCTGAGCTCGATTACGGTGGGTTATGTCTTCTCTCTTCTCTCTTCTTTCTTTAAGGCACGCCAGCTAACTCTACAGTACTATGTGTCGTCCTACAGTGTCTGACGGCCCTGCCGTGTCTTCTTTTATTTCCCTTTCTTCATTTCCTCGCTTCATCTTGATCTCATGATCTCGGCGTTTGGTGGTCAAAAGGTGCATCCAGGCCGGTGATGTCTGTTGTGTTTCTGTTGTCTTTTGCTATGGTCTATTAATGTCTTTTATCAATTCACTCGGCGCCCGGATATACCACAATGTCAATACACTCAGTTTTCTTTATACCACCTCGTCAAGCCGGAACTTGATGCCCCGAGCCGGCACGGTGGCGGTCTCCACAATTCCCCCGCTCCCGCTCATCGGACCACAGGACCCACTTTACCACTTGCACGCTTCACTCTCAGCTACATACTCTACTCTGCTCTGCCCAAACCACTAATACCTTTCTACATTTTCTCATACCCGGCCGAATGCCCCCATGGGGACGTTAATTTAGCCGCCAATCAAACCTCAGCGTCCTCGTCAGGTACAGCCAGCTCTGCCACTAGCCCCCAAGCTCCCCCTCGACTCCAACTGCCAGGGGAATACTCCGAGTCGACAGCCTCTACTATGTATGGAGGGGAACACTCGAAGGATGTTGGAGACGCTTAGCCGGCAGACGGCAGACGGCGGACGGCACACGATACCACTGTGGGTTATGCAGGTTCTATTCTGCCAAAAGTCGACCTGACGTCAGGAGTGCTGGTAGAGAAACCTACCCATCTTCTTCAGTCTGTCTTCTAATCTTTTCCCTCTTGTCTTCTCTCTTCCTATACTCCCCCTCTAATCACCCTCACCCTCACCCTCACTCCCCCTCACTCACCCTCACATCCATCATGTCACAAGGCCTCAATCTCGGCTACAACGGCGTCCACCCGTTTGCCAAGGTCAACCTTGAAAAGGGCGACCGCGCTTCCGTCCAGGAACTGCTGCGCACCCTGCTCGACCCCCTCGAGCCCTTCTTCTCGCCCGCAAAGGCCCGCGTCCGCTGTCCCGGTGCCACCGCCGTGCGCTTCGACCAGGCCGCGTCCGAGGTCGAGGGTATCTGCCGTCCGCTATGGGGACTGGCCTGTCTGCTGGGTGGTGAGGGCGAGTACCACGGCACAAAGTGGTGGGTCGACGGCCTGCGTGCCGGCACCGACCCCGAGAGCCCCGAGTTCTGGGGCTTCCCGCGCGACAACGACCAGCGCATGGTGGAGATGTGCCCGCTCGGCTTCGCGCTGGCCGTGGCGCCCGTGTTTTGGGACTCGTTTTCGGACAAGGAGCGCAGCAACATGGAGGCCTGGCTGGGCAACTCGATCAACGAGAAGAACATGCCCAACACCAACTGGCTGTGGTTCCGCGTGTTTGCCAACCTGGGCCTGAAAAAGAACGGCGGCAAGTTCTCGCAGGACCGCCTCGACAGCGACATCCGCCACCTCGACACCTTTTACCGCGGCGGCGGCTGGTCCAACGACGGGCCCGAGGGCATCCACCAGATGGACTACTACTCGTCGTCCTTTGCCATCCACTTCCTGCAGCTGCTCTACGCCAAGCTGGCCGGTGACGAGGACCCCGAGCGCGCCGCCGAGTTCAAGAGCCGCGCCCAGCAGTGCGCCCTCGACCTCGCCCACTATTACGACACCGAGGGCCGCTCCATCCCCTTTGGCCGCAGCGTCGGCTACCGCTTCGCCATGGTCTCGTTCTGGGGCGCCCTGGCCTATGCCGACGTCGAGCTGCCGGCGCCCCTCACCTGGGGCATGGTCAAGGGCATCGTGCTGCGCCACCTGCGCTACTGGCAGACACAGCACGACATGTGGAGCCCTGCCGGCACCCTGACCATTGGCTACGCCTACCCCAACATGTACATGGCCGAGAACTACAACAGCCCCGGCAGCCCCTACTGGGCGTGTCTTGCCTTTATCTGCCTCGCCGTGCCCGCGACGCACCCCTTTTGGACGTCTGCCGAAGAGGACCACTGGCCGGCGCTGCCGCCCGTCAAGCCGCTGGCGCAGCCGGGCCACATCATGAGCAACCTGGGCGGGCACTGCATGCTGCTGTCGTCGGGCCAGGCCTGCAGCTACCCGATGAAGGGCACGCACGCCAAGTACGGCTGCTTTGCCTACAGCAGCGCGTTTGGCTACTCGGTGCCGCCCGGCCTCTTCTCGCTCGAGCAGTACGCGCTGGCGTCGCAGCTCGGGTTTTCTGACGACGGCGGCGAGTACTGGAAGACGCGCCGGCTGTCAACCTCCAGTCTTGAGCAGCGCGGCGACGCCGGCTCGGTTCTTGTGTCGCGGTGGTCGCCGTTTTCCGACGTCGCCGTGCGCACCATTCTCGTGCCGCCGCAGCCCGAGACGCCCAACTGGCATCTGCGCGTGCACCGCATTGCGGTGGCCTCGGGCGGGTTTGCCGACCGCAAGATCCTGACCGCCGACGGCGCCTTTGCCATCCACAACGAGAACAGCGTCGACGGCCGCTACCTGGGGCTCTACGACGCCGCGGCCGGCGAGGGCACACAGCCCTTGATTATTGGCAACTACGACACGCTCTCGCCCGCGGGCTGGTCGCCGGGCGACAAGGGCTCGTTTGCCGTGTGCCGCGATGCCGGTGCTGTGGGCATCCGTGCCATTGAGCCACTAGCCGCGCCTCCAAGAGAGGCCAACCTCGTCAATGCCGACCCCAACTCCAACCTGATCCACAGCCGCACCGTCATCCCCACGCTGCACAGCACGCTCGCGCCGGGCCAGACTGTGTGGTACGTGACGGCCGTGTATGCGCGGCCGGCGGGTGCGAATGTCGCCGTCGAGTCCTTCCTGGACGGCTGGGAGGCGGTGCCGAAGCTGCCTGCATGGCTCGAGCAGGAGATTGCCGAGAACAAGGCATGATTGGATGAGAAATGATGGTATAATACGAATTTGACAGCAGACTACTTGTCGTGCAGCCTCTCCATTTTAGATTTCATTTGCAAGCAAAGTGTTAAGTAATAGTGCGTGTTATTGGTTATCAGTGCATGTAGAGCCAACCGTCCAAATGTCCAACCATCAAGCTGGCAAGCCTCGGCAGTAGCTAAAATATTGCTATCCTCCATATTGCCCAAACTAAGCTCGCCTACAAAAGCTGAACAGGGATCCCAAGCTCCTTCTCAATGTCCTCCAAGACAAGGACTGCCGGCGTGGCGTAAGTGATGTCGACAGACGTGCCTTCATCGGCACCTGCACCCCTAGTAAGGAATCCGCCAAGACGGCCGTCGAGGCCTACAACGGCAGCGCCCGAATCGCCGGCCTTTGAAAACGCCATCCTCTTATTCTGGAACGAGCCCGGGATGGCCCACTCCCGTGTTTCGACCATGCTGCCGTCGGGCATGCACTGTCTCAGAGTAGACAGTACCTCGGACGGGCATCCAAACGTGAGGCCCGATGCGGCTCCTTTTTTCATGACAATGATGCAGGATTTGCCTTTGTGATTTTCGACAGGGCCGCGGGGAGAACCAAGCTCGGCCAGCGGGATGAGGCCTTTGACCTTGATGCGGCCGGTATCGGGAAGAGGGAAGCCTGGCTGGCTCGTCTTTTGAGCTGCGCGGAGATCGCGCTGGAAACCGTGAGCGGCTTCCCATATATCGCCAACCTCAAAGGTGTTGGTGTCTTTGCCAGCAGGGAACCTGGCACTGTCGATTTCCAGCACACAGTAGTCCCTGCTCCAGACAAAGGGCGATTGCTTGGCAGGGGTGTCTGGGTATTGGCCGGCAGCAGATATTGGCGGCGACAAGTAAATTGTGCCGTACGCGCGTGCATCTCTGTCACTGAGGCTGATAGCCTTACTGTAGGCTTCACTGGCCTTGATCGTCCGAGCGCTGTTGTCGTCCGTCCCCGAGAGTTTGACAGCGGACTCGAGCAAATCGCAGAGATCTTTCAGATCGTCAATCGACGACACGGTGGTCTCGTCAGGGGGCATGAAAATGGAAGGATATAGCGAGTTTGCATCGTCGTCGGCCCTGTGCGAGGGACGCCACCACATGTTGTCCTGGCCGAGACTGCTGGGAACCGCGACATGGCGGCATGTGATGGCCCAGACAGGCCGCCTGCCCGAGACATGAGCGCCGGACGGGGAGATGTATACACCCAGAGTTCCTACCACAGCAGGCCTTGCGTTTGGCGAGATGGCGTTGCCAATCGCGTTGTCAAACGGGCGTAGCAACATGTCGGCATCGCGGTCTGCGGGAACCGTGCCTGCTGCGAGGGAGAAGACACGGGATACACGCAGCTGTACATCAACATCCCCGAGGCTGTTTCCGTCCAAGACAGCCTTGCATGCACGCAGTGCTCTAGCCACCATTGCCCACGGGATGTCGTGCTGCTCGACGCCGACCCAGACTGTCACGGGCCTGCTGGCATGCGGCTCTTCTGCCTGTCCCAGCCGGACAACGTCCAGTGACGTCCAGGGAAGATCGCGTACAGCCTGTTTGATGCTACCCTCGATGGAGCCCCACGCAGTGCAGATCCGGTGAGAACCGATGTTCGTGACAGTCTTCTCCTTGACGGTAAACCAGTTCGACCGGTCTGGGTCACGTAGCCATGCTTCTTTCTGATCCGCGATTGTTTTATAGGGAACCAGGCCAGCCGAGGCGCGGCCGACAAGGCGCGGTTCGGAGCATATGCCGCGATAGTAGCATTTGGCCTCTTCTTCGCTGGGGGGTACCAGGCATGGGAGAGTCTTGTCGACGTCTACCTCGTCGCGGTGATGACCTGCCTCAGCCTGGGCAGTGTTGTGGGAGGAGTTGGCCATGGGAGCGGTATTTATACATGTGTAAAAGTGGGGCTGGCTCAAATTAGAGTATTTCGAAAGTTATTCGAAGATGATGATAAGATGAAGTGGTGATGAGAGGAAGATGAGGAAAGGATGGGAGAAGAGGAAGAGACTTGGTCTTTATAAGTGAATAACGAAGTCTACTAACCAAAGAGGAAATATATGGGGCTCCATTAAATGGGTCTTAATAAGCTTCACCCTGCTAAAAGGAGCGGTTTACATAGTTGTTTTCCACCTATACTGCACCATATCCACTATGCATACTAGCGCAACGTCAACGGGAGCTTCATCGCGACCTCCTGATCGCCCACCGCTCACCACGAGCTTCTCCCAGCCCGCCCCCACGCCTCAGAACCACGGTGCGCAGCTTGTAATTGGTACAAGCCGATATTGCGACCTAGATTCGGCTCCAACACCGCTCTGCGACCCCTCCCCGCAGCTCTGTCGCCGTCGCCGACACCGTGTCCTCGTGCTCCCCCTTTAACGGCATCCGTCTATAGAATACGGCACACACATACAGCGAACAGCGCACAGCATACAGAATACAGCATACAGCGGCACATACATAATACAGTATACAGCGACACAACTTGCAGAAACTACGGCACCGGCAGCCACAATGCCGCGCTCCGACCCCTTCCTCCCGGCCTCGCCGGCCCAGGTCAAGGTCCTCGTGCTGCCCGTCGGGCCCATGCACCGCGACCGCTTCGCCGCCTTTCTCGACCGTCTCAAGAGCGAGCAGGCCATACACCTGCGCGATGTCACCGCCGACAGTCGACCCAACCGGAGTGTGTTTCCTTACTCTCCGCTACTGATTTACACAAACTAACCTGCAGACATGTTCAACCCCTTGGCATTCCCCGACGGCATCATCTTCTACGACCTCGTCACACACGTCCCACAACCCTCCCACCTGGCACTCTCGCCCTTTGACCTCTACCGCGAACCCCTCGTCGTCCTGGCCCTCGCCGACGGCGCCGCCCTCAAGACCGTCGACTACGGCAGCAAGCGCCAGTCCTCCACCACCGCCCGCTCCGTCGAAGAGCGCAATGTCCGCGCCCTCTACCAGGAGCTCGAGGAGCTGCGCGACACCTACACCAAAGTCCTCGTCCACCGCGTGCTCATCTTTGACTACGATGCCGCGCCCGACGCGCCGCTGCACATGCCGGACGAGGGCATGGCCACCATCCCGCCCGTCGGCCAGTCCAACCGCACCACCATGAAGACCGCCATGGCCGACGTCTCGTCCCTCCTGCTGGCTGAGATGAACACCCTCGCGCGCTCCTTTGACGCCATGTCCTACATTGAGTCGCCCGGCCAGTCCAACTCGGCCGCCATCCGCGGCCACGGCCACGGCAGGGGCGAGGGCTCCGACGACGGCAGCAGCACAGTGGCGTCGCGCCGCAACTCGCAGTTCTCTCTGCCCACACGGTCGGGCTCCGTCAGCAGCGGCATGACGGCCGTCGACCGCGCCCAGGCGCGCATGTCCATGCCTGTCCCCTTCAAGAGCGGCTCGCCCTTTGGGTCGAGCAGTTCGGGGCCGGCACCTGGCCGCCCGTCCACACCCGTGCGCAACGCCTCCGTCTCAGGCGCATCGGCCATTTCCGAGGATGTGGCCGGCCCCAACGGTGGCGGCAGTGTTAGCACCATGTCCAGTCCCGACCGCGCAGGCTCGCCCATGGACTTGGGCGACGGCGTGCGCGGCTCCAACCAGGACCGGATAGCCGTGCAAGGCTTCGGGCCGGGCGGTCTCAACGAGCGGTGGCGCAACAAGGGCAAGAGCCGCGTTACGATCGTGGTTGCCTCGCTGTACCTGCAGGCCGGCCGCTGGACGGATGCGCTCAAGGAGCTGATTGAAGGCGCCACGGTCTCGCGGTCCATCAACGACCACCTGTGGCACGGCAAGGCGCTCGAGCTGATTGTCGTGTGTCTGCTGCTGCTGTCGTACGCCAATATCGAGTTCCAGGTGCCGGCCGTGTGTCTGCCGCCGCCCGAGAAGGGGTCCGCTGCCCAGCAAGCAGCCGTCGCGCTCGAGGCCGCCGCCGAAAAGGCACACCCAGAGCAGCCCAAGTGGCTGCGCAACCTGCAGCTGATCCTGCCCGACCTGCTCGACCGCATCCTCGGCCTCTACTCGCGCATCTCCGCCGAGCACCTGCCGCCACTCCCCCTGGCCGAGGCCACCATCCGCTTCAGTAACATCCTGACCGCACTGCACATGGCCGACGGCAGCCTCAACCGCAAATTCCTCAGCATGGTCATCGAGGGCAATACCGATGCCGCAACGGCCGGCGGCATATTGACCACGTCGCCGCGGCTGACCGTCACGCCGTCGCGCGCCTACATTACCAACACGCTGTTCCGCGCGTTCCCCTCGTCCACGACCGAGGTGCTGACGACCATTGACCGCATTGTCATTCTGAGCGGCATTGCCTCGGTCCTCGGCCGCCTGGGCTACCAGCGCAAAAAGGCCATGGTTGTGCGCGAGCTCCTGTCTGTGCTCATTGGCGGCCTCGTGGAGGCACGCACGCGCGGCGCGGCCGAGGTCGGCATCCACCCGGCCGCTGGTCTCATGTCGCAGCACGGGTCGCACTCGAGCCACACCAACGGCGCTGCCGCGCTCGACCTGGCCGAGGGCGATATCGAGTCTGGCGTCGAGGCCTTTCTGGGCATGCTGCTCAAGACGTACGGTGTCGTCGAGCTTGAGCCGTCGATACTTGCCGGCGCGCTGTCTGCCGCCGACAGCCCTAACGTGCAGGCAATCGACGACTCGGACGCCGCCATTGTCATGCGCATCAAGGAGCAGGCCACGTCGCGCCTGTTTGGTCTGCCCGGCAACAAGTTCAATCTGCTGCGGGCCTGCATCAACTTCTCCGAGGCACTGCCCGATTTTGCGGGCGTGCTCAAGTTCTCGAGCGATCTGCTGCGCACGGGCGGCAGCGGCATTGCGCCGGGGCTGACACGCGAGGACGCGGCACCCGTCCTCAGCCGGGACGAGCAGGTCCGTCTTATCACTAACATTGCCAAGACGTCCAACCTGTCGCGGCGCCTCGGCTTTGGCGAGATCACGGCCGAGTACTGGGACGAGTTTCTGCTGCGCGGCGTGAAGCTGGAGCCTGCGCCGGCCGCGTGCAAGCCGATTGCGCACACCAAGGCCGAGCTGCCGGGCAAGACGACCGCAGCACGCACGTCCCAAGACGTGGACCCCTTTATCCACAACTCGTTTATCAAGCCGTCGGAAAAGGCCATTGTCGAGCAGATCCTGGTGGCCGACGAGCCGGCGACGTTCAAGCTGACGCTGCAGAATCCGTACGATATCGACGTCGAGATTGAGAGCATCCGCATCGAGACGGACGGCGTGGACTTTGAGGCGTACCCCGACAGCACGCTGCTGGGGCCCTTCCGGACGCAGATTGTCAAGGTGTCGGGCGTGCCCAAGGCGGCGGGCGCGCTGCGGGTGACGGGCGCCGTGGTGCGCGTGCGCGGCTGTCGCGAGCGGCGGTTCCCCGTGTTCACCGGGCCGTGGTCGCCCGAGCGGCCTGAAAAGGTCAAGAACATTGGCATGGCGCCCTTTCAGCGGCGGAGTCTCGACGACAAGAAGAGATACCTGCGGGAAGAAGAGGGGAGCAAAGAAAAGGAAAAGCGCGACTCGACAGCCCCCATCTCGACGCCGGTGCAGCTGGCCGGCGGCCCGCCGCTCAAGCCGGACCAGCTGTCGTTGAACGTGATCCCCGCACAGCCCATGGTGGTGGTGGAGTCGACGACGCTTCCGCAGTCCTCGGCTATGGTGCTCGAGGGCGAGCGGCAAGTGTTTTCGGTGACGCTCAAGAACCTGTCGACGACAACACCGGTGGACTTCCTGCTCTTCTCGTTCCAGGACTCGACGCAGGGGTCCGTGCAGACGGCGCTGGGCAGCCGCGACGCGACGCCGGCGGAGCTCTACGAGTACGAGCTGATCCTGGCCAAGAAACAGGCGCTACGGCTACGGACTGTCGGGGCGGCCGCCAAGCGGCGGTACATTGGGCCGGGCGAGACGGCGTCGTTTGACTTTGAGATACTGGGCAAGCCGGGCCTCACGAGCGGCACGATCCAGGTGGACTATGCGCACCTGGGCGTGCCGGCCGAGGAGGTGGCGTCGCGGTTCTACACGCGGCAGGCGTCGCTGCACCTGACGGTCACGGTCAATGCGAGCGTCGAGATTGCGCGCATGGACGTGCTGCCCCTGCACGGCAGCATCCCCGAGCCGATCTGGGCGCGCTGTGGCGAGTGGGCCAAGGAGTCGCAGTCGCTGAAAAAGAAGAAATCCAAGCTGAGCACGGACAAGTATTGTTTGTTGCTGCTGGATCTGCGCAATGCATGGCCCAGCCAGATGCGCGTCGAGATGACGGTCGACGACGACGACGACGACGACGACGACGACGACAAGGACCAAGATAACAAAATCGCCGTGACAGAACACATCCTGCCGGGCAACACGACGCGCGTAATTGTGCCGCTGCGGCGCATCTACCTGGAAGACCCGCACGCATCGATCCCGGCGCTCAACCCGTCGCGCCAGCGCCAGTTTGTCGTGAGCACGGGCAATATCACGCCCGACACGGAGCGCGCCAACCGCGAGGCCTTTTGGTACCGCGAGCGCATCCTGGACAAGCTGCGCGGCAGCTGGTCGACCGAGGACGGGCAGTCGTCTCTCGAGGTGCAGCCCTTTTCGGCGTCGGCGTCAATGGCGGCGGCGGCGGCACCGCGCAGCGGCAGCATCGAGCTGCGCAGCATGCGCCTGACACCGCGCATGATCGAGGCCATCAAAGTCGACGAGGTGGGCATCGACGTGTGCATGGTCAAGGGCAGCAAAAAGTCGCGCGTGGTCAGGGTGGACGACGCTGTGGAGATGCGCGTGCAGATCACCAACCGCACAGCGTCGCCGCTGTACCCGACGCTGCGCCTGATGCCGGCGCTGTGCCACCGGCCGCTCAACGTGGCGCTCGACTACACGCGCAAGTTTGCGTGGAACGGCGCGCTGCAGCAGACCCTGCCGCTGCTGGCGGCCCGCAGCACGACCGAGGTGCGGCTAGGCGTGACGGCGCTGTGCCGCGGCGAGTTTGAGGTGACGGCGTCTGTCGAGGAGACGCGGCTCTGGACCAAGGAAGAGACGCCCGGGGATGAAGGCAAGGTCAATGGCGAGGCCGAGGGCGTGGTCAAGGGCCGGCCGCGGTCCAACACGGAGACGCTGCTGCTGGACTCTTTGCTGGGGCCTCGGGAGCGGCGGATCTGGCACTCGCGCAAGGCATGCCACTTTGTGGTTGTCGACGGGTTGTGATTTGAGTTTCTAATTTTCTAGAAACTATCTAGAATTAATTAGAATTACTTAGAATTGATTAAGCTCGATTAGCATGCTTTCAACGCAATGAGATATCACTTACAGCAGTCACGGTGCGACAGTGAGAGTCCCGACAGTGTGGCACGCTAACGCTAGTGCAGTCTAACGGCGTGAATTAAATTAAATAATTAATTTAATAATTAATTTAATTTTACGGCTTTAATAGGAGAGTAAAAGTACAAAAGAGCTTTAACAAAGATGAAAATTTAGAGTGATTTTGTAACGCTTGGCGATCAGCAGCCAGATGCTCATGTCTGCTGAATGTCTGCTGAATATGCTGAATGTCAGTTGGATATATGTTGACTGACAAGAGCACATGGCATTCTGACGTGGGCGCATTTCTGTCGAGTCTCTAGCAAATCCGCTCCTGCCTGCTCGGTATACATCGCGAGATTGCTTAGTCATACGGCATCGACGGGCAATCTTGTTTTCTTCTCTTCTCTTTTTATTTTTAAAAAAGATCTACCGCCATGGCGTCTCCAAGTACCCGCCCGCGCATTCTCTTCCTTGACGCCTACGACTCGTTTGCCAACAACATCACGGCACTGTTGGCGACGCTGCTCGACGTCGACGTGCATGTGCTGCCCATTGACGCCGCCATCGACGCCGCTGAATTCTATGCCGAGACGGCCTGCTACGATGCCGTCGTGTGCGGTCCCGGCCCGGGGTCGCCCGGCTGTGCCGCCGACATTGGCCTGATGAAGCATGTCTGGGCAACTGAAGCATCCTCATCTTCACCATTGCCATCACCAAGTCCAACACCTACACTAGGAATCTGCCTGGGATTCCAGAGCTTGGTGGCGGCACACGGCGGCCGCATCCGGCGCCTGCGGTCGGGTGGCCTGCACGGCATGGTGCGGTCCGTCGACGCGCGCCAGCACGACATCTTTGCCGGCGTGCCGCCATTCCGGGCCACACTCTATCACAGTCTCGGCGCCGACGTCGGCCAGGATGCTGTGTCGGACGAGCAGTGGATGGCGGCCAAGTGGGACACGGTCGCGCATACGCAGCTGCAGCCGCTGGCATGGGTTGAGGAGCCACTGACGCCGTCGGAGAACGAGCGCATCTTGATGGGCGTGCGCCACGCCACGCTGCCGCTCTGGGGCCTGCAGTACCACCCCGAGTCGGTGTGCACGGATGCAGCGAGCCACGCGGTGCTGGTCAACTGGTTCCGGGCGGCCGTGGCATGGAACCGGGCGCATGGGCGGGTGCGGGCAGCAGAGCCAGCGGGCCGCGGGCTGCTTGCGCGGCAGGCAACACGGCCTAGCCTCTTGTCACAGCCGCCAATACTCGAGAGAGCGGATACAGAAAACACCACAAACGGGCATGCACCAGGGCATGCAATACACTACACTGCACAAACCATTCCACTACCTCTGCATGTGCAGGTCCCCGACATTGTCGAGATCCTGCACGACCCCTCCCACGGCAGCGAGCCCGAGCACATCATCCTCGACTCGGCCAGCGCAGCCGCTTACTTAGACTCAGACTCAAACACAAACTCAAACACAAACTCAAACACAAACTCAAACTGCAGCTCGCCAGACTCCCCAACAGTCGGCGACGAGTCGGACACGGACGCCATCCGCGGCCGGTATAGCATCATTGCACTGGATGTCGGCTCGGCAGCACGCATCGAGTACCGCACCGGCGACCGGTCTGCCACGCTCCGGCAAGGCACACGGACGGGGACGGGGACGGAGGCTGAAGCAAAAACAAAAGCAGACACAATCCCGCTGGGAGAGCAGTCGATCTGGCAGCTGCTGGCCGAGTACCACGAATCCAAGCGTGCACACATCCAAATCCCAGAGGCGCCTGGCGCGAATATGCCCTTCCTCGGCGGCTTCATGGGCTACGTCACCTACGAGCAGGGCCTCAGCGACATCGGCGTTGCCGTCCCTGGCCGCAGCCACTCGCGCCCGGACATTTGCTGGGCCTGGGTCACGCGCAGCATTGTCGTCGACCACCAGCTGGGCGTGGCGCATGTGCAGTCGATTGCCGGCCGTGATGCGGCGTGGGTTGGCAGCGTCGTGTCTAGGCTGCAGGCGGAGTGGACGTCGGCAAAAACAAAAGCAAAGGAAGCAGAGACTCTGCCGCGCGTCGTCGATGCGCAGCTCCCCGACGAGCAGCGCTACGAGGACCTCGTGCGGCAGTGCCAGGAGTACATTGCCGCCGGCGAGTCCTACGAGCTGTGCCTCACCGGCGAGACGCGGATCACGACAGTGTCCCCGGCGGATGCAGATAGCAAGACACCACCAGCAGCCTGGGCCCTGTACCGCGCCCTGCGCAAGAAGAACCCGGCGCCGTTTGCTTCATACCTCCGGCTGGGCGCGGCAACGCTCATCAGCAGCTCGCCCGAGCGGTTCCTCTACTTTGGCAGCGACGAGAACGGCGACGGTCACCGTCTGAAATGCTCCATGCGCCCGATGAAGGGCACGGTGCGCCGCTCGTCGACGGTGCGCACGCTCGCCGACGCCGAGGCGCTGCTGCACGTGCCCAAGGAGGAGGCCGAGAACCTGATGATTGTCGATCTGGTGCGCCACGACCTGCACGCCGTCTGCGGGCCGGGCGGCGTGCACGTGCCGCGCCTGCTGCAAGTCGAGCCCTATGGCCACGTCTTTCAGATGGTCAGCGTTGTGGAGGGCACCCAGCCTGGCATCCAATCTGCGGCGTCTGCATCTACCGGCATCGATGTTCTGTCTGTGAGCCTGCCGCCGGGCAGCATGACGGGGGCGCCCAAGAAGCGCAGCTGTGCCCTGCTCACGGGCATGGAGCACGAGGCCGGCGTGCGGCACGAGCGCAGCCTGTACTCGGGGGTTGTCGGCTACGTGTGCGTCAGCGGCCGCGGCGACTGGAGCGTGACCATCCGCAGTCTGTTCCGGTGGGACGACGAGACCACTGTTTCGACGTCTGGCCAGCTGAATGCGTGGCACATTGGCGCTGGCGGAGCAGTGACGATTCTCAGCACGCCCGAGGGCGAGCGCGAGGAAATGGTGGTCAAGCTGGGCGGTCCTCTCGGTGTATTTGATTTGTAGTTGCCTGTCTGTATTCGTATCCCTATATCTGTTGTATATGTCTTGTATACCTCTTGTATATCTCTTGTATATTTTCCCCTCATCGGACACTCGGCGTTGTCCGCGGCGTTTCTTTTTCTTTTTTTTCTTTCCTAAATAGTCATCATCATCACTGGCCGGCGAACTCGACAGATCGACGATACCTACAGAACATGTACAGATTGAGTTCATGTAGCGACTTGAATATGACTGAGCAATGTATTGGCTTAGATGACGTGGAAGCAGTTGCAGTTGTATATAAAGACAGACAAAGACAGTGACAAAAGAAAGAGACAGACGACGTCTCGACGAGTTTAAACGGCAAATAACAAGCAAAACAAGCAATGCAGCCCAAATCCCAACGCCCAGATTTGAGAGAAACTGTAAAGAAAAAGAGACAAACAATAACAGTACAAGATGGCAGAAAAGGAAAGCTATGTGGTATTACACCTCAGAGGGAGCGGATGTCGCGCATGAGGCTTTTCGAGCTTTTCGAGCTGTTCGTGACACTCGGTTCGATGCCTCGCACCGGATGCCTCATGCCCCGACACAGAACGCCGAGCGAACAGCACTCAAAACTCCTGGTCCTCCTGGAAGAACATGCCAAACGAGATAATCGTGCCGTAGATCAGCAGGCCGCCGACAATCGACATGACCATGGCGCCAATCTCAATCAGGTGCGAGTGTGCCAGCACCACCGGCAGCGCCACGCCCATGACGACAAAGAAGCCCGTAAAGAAGCGGCCGATGTCCAGCACGGCTGCGCCCGAGCTCTCGACAAAGTCGTCGGGGTTGGCACAGCGGCTGCAGATCCAGTTGGGCAGCGGCGCCAGGATGTAGGTGGCGACGACGAACAGCGGGTAGTAGACCTTCCAGAGGGCGCACGACAGGATGACGAGCAGGAACCCGACGGCGAGCACAAAGGAGAGGGCGATGATGGTTTTGAGGCCGGCGGTCGTCATTGTGGCGGTGTGGTTGTGGATTGTAGAGTGTGTAGAGTGTCTGGGTAAAATAAAGAGCGACGATGTCGAGGACGCGACAGACGAAAGTACAGAGTAAAAGTGGCAGCCTTGCTAGTGTATTGCAACTCAATAGACGATGGAGAGGCACAAGACGGAGTGAATCTCGAGTTGTGTTGACGGCGATGATGGCGATGATGGCGGCGACGTGGACGGCGACGATGTTGACGATGCTGGCGGTGGTGATGCTCGTGCGATGACGACGAAACAGGCTGCGCTCAAACATCTGCGGCAGGAGCAGGCGACAGGCGCGGCAGCACGGTCACTAGCTGCATTTGGCATTTAGAGCATTGTCTTATGTAATCCATAAGTGTGGCTGCTCTCCCACTACAGGCAACCCAGCCACACTTGTGGGGAGCTAGCCAGGCTGGACAGCTCTTGCCTGTAGCCTCCAGCATACTCAGTATACGCAGCCCGCACCACACGTACGAAAGCTCAAAGCTGCCTGCCATCGATCTAGCGTCTAGTGAGAGTACCGGCCAACGTCAACGTCAACCGTAGCGCAGCGCAGTCAAGGGCAGCAAACCGCGACCACAGCACCACCACGAGGTATTCACAGCACGCCGCGTTACTTTTTACGTTTACTTTTACGTTTACACGACCGTCTACTTTGACAATTCAATCCAATCCACCGACTTCCCCTCGTCACCGCGTCTGGACCATCCGACGACATCGACGACATCGACGACATCGACCACCTCCCTCGACGATACCCTCATAACCCCCCTCGACCGCCACCATGTTCAGAAACAACTACGACAACGACTCTGTAACCTTGTACGTCTTCCTCCTCTTTCACCATTCACTCTTTACCCCTCAAGCCTGAAGCCTCGTTCTAACCTCCACCGCACAGCTCCCCACAAGGCCGGATATTCCAGGTCGAGTATGCCGCCGAGGCCGTCAAGCAGGGCTCTGTCGTCGTCGGCATTGTCAGCAAGACCCATGCCGTGCTTGTCGCCGTCAAGAGAAACGCAGAGGAGCTGTCGTCGTACCAGAAGAAGCTGTTCCCCGTCGACGAGCATGCCGGCATCGCCATTGCCGGCCTCACCTCCGACGCCCGCGTGCTGTCCAACTTTATGAAGCAGCAGTGCCTCGGCCACCGCCTCACCTACGGCCGCTCCATGCCCGTGCGCTCGCTCGTCAACATGATTGGCGAAAAGGCGCAGGTCAACACGCAGCACTACGGCAAGCGGCCATACGGCGTCGGCCTGCTGGTAGCCGGCATCGACGACAAGGGCCCGCACCTGTTTGAGTTCCAGCCCAGCGGCATGACCGACGAGATGGTGGCGTTTGCCATTGGCGCGCGCTCGCAGATGGCGCGCACGTACCTCGAGAAGAACCTGGCCGCCTTTGAGGGCTGCGACCGCGAGGCCCTGGTGCGCCACGGCCTGCGGGCGCTCAAGGAGTCGCTTGTGCAGGACAAGGAGCTGACGGTGGACAACACGAGCGTTGCGATTGTGGGCGTGGTGCCGGCGGCGGCGTCGGCGTCGGGCAAGCGCGAGCTGGAGCCCTTCAAGGTGTTTGACGGCCAGGACGTCAAGGACTGGATCGACAGTGTTGCCAGCGACGGCGATAGCGACGACGACAACGATGACGACGACGACGACACCGAAGAGGCGGCACCTGCGGCAGCAAGTAGCGGCGGAATGGAGGTAGACAACTAGGGAGATCGTCCAGGTCTATGACTGGTTTATGACTGGTTTATGACTAGGTCTATCTCTAGGTCTAGGTGTCTAGGTTATGTGATTAAGAAAGGTCAAGATCAAGAGACGAGACGGCTCTACATGATACATGAATAGTTGAGAATAAGCAATGCAGTTAAAGATAAGGCGTCGCATGTGTTATAATGAACAACCGCACAAGACAAAAGACACGACGGCAGTAGAGATATTATATTCAACTAATTTGAGCTAGGTGATCTATCGTACCCCGTACGAGACAAGATATAGCAAGATAGCAGGACAGATGGTGTGTCAGGTCAGACAGAGCAGAGCAGAAACAAAACGCCATTCAGTCATGCAGTCAACGTTCTAGAGAAGTAGGAAACGGGGGGCGAGGCAAGAAAGGGGAAGAAAGATAAAGAGAGGAGAAAAAAAGAAAGGATACACTACTGGCTGCCCCAGGACAGCTTCAGCACGGCCGGTGCCAGCTTGTAGTCCTGCAGCGCCAGAATCGCCTCGGCTGGCGTCTTGGCCTCGGCGATGATGGTCGAGTTGCCCTCGCTGATGAAGCCCTCGTCGACGGCCGTCCGGATCCACGAAAACAGGCCGTCGTAGAAGCCGTTGATGTTCAGCACGCACACGCCCTTGGTGTGGATGCCCAGCTGGCTCCAGGTGCTCGTCTCCAGCAGCTCCTCAAACGTGCCGTAGCCGCCGCTCATGGCAATAAAGCCGCTGCCCGGGCCCGCCGCCAGCACCTCCTCGGCCATGATGCGCTTGCGCGTGTGCATGTCCTTGACCACCGTCGTCTTGCCGTACACCTCGACCGACGGCAGGGCCAGGCCGCTGCTGCTGCCGTCGGTCGACGTGTAGGTGGGATCGCGCTCGTAGCGCACGAGGGCCTCGGGGATGATGCCGTGCACAGCGTCGGGGCCGGCGAGCGCGACCAGCGACTTGGCCAGCTCGCCCATGAGGCCGATGGTGCCGCCGCCGTAGACGAGGCCGATGTTGTTGTCGGCCATGACCTTGGCAAGGTCGCGGGCGGCCTGCATGTAGACGGGGTTCTTGCCGCTGGAGGCGCCGCAGTAGACGCAGATCTTTGTCTTGGGGGGGGTGGAAGCATTGGTGACCTGCGAGAGCGCCGAGGGGCCGGCCGACGAGGCCGACGGCGTCATTGCTGCCGGCACGGGCGAAGCTCCGCCAGACTCCATTTAGTAGTAGGTGGTGACGAAAGGAGTGAGGTTAGGTATAGAGGTCGAGGTCGCGGTCGAGGTCGAAGCAGGTCGAAGCTGTCGCAGAAACAGATCAAGATCTAGATGTAAAGAACTGAGATAATCTAAATAATCAAAAAGTCTAGTAAAGTGTAGAGAAGATGAACTCGTAACAAGAAGAAAAGAAGAAAAGAGAAAAGAATGGATATAAAGAGAAAGAAGATAAGAGGAAGCAAGACAGCCAGCAGAGGCGCACAAGTACAGACGTCGTTTCACTGCCCAACGGACAACGAATCCAAGTGCATCCACGAGGCCAGGCCCCTCGTTCTTTCTGCCTTTGTCTTCTGTGCGGAGGGAGTAATAAGATACTAGTGGTCCCTGACGTAGAGCAGCTGAGGCAGTCACTCGGCCGATCGTAAGCGGGGTGTGGAAGCGCTGCTACTGTAGGCCGCTTATTACCTTACAGCGTCTTAACGCCTAAACAGGAAGGCGGGCGAGTCGTATCAGTGCCCCGACGCAGAATAATCGGCGTTTGCAATCATCATTATACTACTCAATGAGGTAAGATATTGAATAGCAAAGGAAGGAACGACACGGCACCTCTGCACGAAACCTCATGATGAGTCAGCATATCTACCGATGTCGCTCTCTTGAGATTAAATGCCATCCACAGTCGATAGCTGCACAGATAGCAAGTCATACAATGGTTGGTGCAGCTGTGCAGCTGCGGCGTACTTGTAGAACGCTTGGAAACAGTGCAACGGGCCATTGGCGAGAGAAGGCGAGTCTGTGTGCGGTATCAATGATGGAGCCTGGCTCATGTGTGCAGTGAAGAGGATAGCATAATATTCAACGATTGCCGATTGCTGCTCCTTCCGTTTTGATAGATAGAATAGACAGTAGTCAGTGGCTGTCATGCGTAGCAAATGTAGGGCAGATCGACTGCATGCTTAACAGTCACCGCAGCATGTAATACGAAACCAGAAGAGAAAAGAAGAAGAGGAGATGACAAGAAGACAGAAAAAATAAAAATAAAAAAAGTATAACTCTACATCTATCTATTATGAAATATAAGAAGAGGTATAAAATAGTAACTGCAAACCGCAAATTGAGTCATCCACAAAACACTCGGGATCTGTCAGACTCGATGCTGAGACAGCCTTGCTGTGTAAATGGGAGTGCTGCATTTAATATTGAGGCCAAATACCGTCTTAAGATGCTTTCAATCGTATCTATATTCATGCGCAGCAAATTTCTGGTGTTCTAGACTCGACTTTTATACAGACTCGAATTATCGACAGGTGTTGCTTATGTAAGCATGGGAGAGCCGCATTGTGAGATACCCAGCTGACCAACTTGTTCACGGTGACTCGGTGGCAGTGTTTAGAAGAGAAACGTAGGATGCTAACTGCCTGTCATTCAAGAATACAAAGCAATAACGGTAATATGACTGTAAACCTGACTGGTATTGCACGGTCTAGATAAACTATACTCAACTGCAGAAATGTATATATAAAATACAGTGTATATAGCCGCCATATCCCACTAACAAGTGCGCCCAGACTCGGTGCTGATTCGTGTGGTAGTAAAAGTGGTTGTTTTAAAAGGGGGGCAAGTTAGGATTCGCCCCCCGGTGCCAGTTGGCACATTACTAAACTAGTGCTATTCTAAGACCCACAGGATGGTCATATAATGTCCCATCCGACATTTTTTTTTTTTTTTGATTTTTTTTTTTTTTTAGGTGGAGGGCTTTTTTAAACACTAGTTTAGGTTGGCTAAGAGGAACGATACGTTTAGGCTCTCGTCGTTGGTGTTAGTTGTTAAGGATTTTTAGATAGTAGATACGGTCGTAGTTATATTATTAAAGATTTAGTTTATTATAGTTAAGGTGTTATTAATCGTAGATAAAACTGTTATTAACTATACCTAAAGGTTATTAATAAGGCTAGGTAACGTTAGAGATATTAATTAGGTTGCCTTTTTATTTAAAGGGTGTTAATTTAGTAGATATGCTATAGTAGTATTTTATAAAAGGTTTAAAGTTTCTTTACGGTATATATATTTTATATCGAGTATTTTAACGGTTAAGATATTAAAGTACGATAAAAGTTATATTTTTTATTTATTACTTACGGTTTATAGTTTAACGTATTTCTTAATCTTTTTAATAAACGTTTTACTTAAGGTTAATTATATAAATAATTTCTTACTATTTACCGACTTTACGATTTATATTATTTTAACTATAAGTTAAAACCGAAGGTTTTTAAAAAAAAAACGATAAGTAAAAGTATTAACTAATTTAGTTTTTAAGTCCGCTATAAACGGTTTATAAACTTTTTTATATATAAGTTTAAAAACTATATTATAATATAATTATATATAGTTATAAAAAATATAAAGTTAAAGAATAGTAAAGTAAAAGATAATATTTATATAAATAAATAAAGTAAGGTAGTAGTTATATAATATTTTTAAACGTAAAACTAATATATTAATAATTACGAAGTAAGGATAAAAGAGGCTAAACTAAAAGTACTTAACGGAAAATATTATATATAAGTTTTACGAGTATTTTTATAAAACTATTAATATAATTATTATAAAACTTAATATAATATATTTAAATACGTTTACGGGAGAAGTATTTACGGAGCTAGTAATCGTATATATCGATATATTTAAGTTTCGACTTTAAAAGTTTATTAATATTTATAACGAGAAAAATAATTACTTTATTATTATAATATAATTATAAAGGCTTAAAGAATAATACTTTAAGTTTAATAAAATGCCGAAATAAAAAAAAACTTTCTTTTACGTTTTAAACGAGAGTTAATAGTTCGGTTTTTGTTATCGATATAACGATTATATATTACTTATTAATATTTTAAACGATTAAAATATTATATAGTTTAATATAAAAACTTTAAAATATTATTCGGTCGTTATTATTAACGAAATTAATATCGACGTATACTTTAAAATTAAAGGTTTTGTTATACGAAAGGTATAAAATATTTAATTTTATTTAACGGAAATATTATAATAATTATATAAACTTAGTAGTATATTTTAACGAAAGGTTATATATAATTTATATTAATTATAATACCGTGAATAATATATTAAGTCGTGTTATTAATAAAACTTAAAAGTAACTACCGAGTTTTCGTTAAAAAAATTTAATCTCAGCTAAAGTAGCTTATTTAATATTAAAAAAGATATAATAATTAGTAAACAACGGAGCGGCGTATAATAAACCGGCGGGGATATCTTCGACTAACTTTTTAATAAATACGGATTAACCGACGGTAATACGGTCGGCGTAATATAAAACTTCGAGTTTAAGGAATTAATATATTTAATCGCCGTTTAAAAGTTTATATTTTTTACGAAGTTTTATTATTAAATTGTAAGGCAATGGGTGATAGGAAGCCTGGTCAAGGAAATCATAGAAGACGGACAGCGTCTAGAATCGTAGGGCAGTAAGGTAGGTATTAGATTGGTAAGGGTCTGAAGCGTACCTCTCATTATCTTCCAATAACGAAGGCACGCTTCCTAC